>VFSX01000384.1:62500-97500 GCA_016618255.1 Chlamydomonas sp. UWO 241 | reverse complement strand
GCTGAGCGCTAGAGTGCCACCCGAAACACGCACATGTCCCCGCGCAACAACCAACACGGGGATACCACCAGCCATGCACCAGCCACGCACCAGCCGCGCAACAACCAGGCAACAACCACGCAACAGCTGCCCCCCAACGCACGCACCGGGTGGATCCAGTTGGGCGCCGATCGAGAGAGCGTCGCCCCAAAAACGCACCATGCCCCCGCGCAACAACCAACACAGAGACACCAACAGCCACGTACCAGCCACGCAACAACCACGCAACAACCATGCAACAACCACGCAACAGCTTCTCCCCAACACACGCTGTCGCCGCATACGCATCGCATGGCGCCCGTGCCTGGAGGTTTCGCCCCCTCCCCCCCACAAAACCACCACACACACACACACACACACACAGCATGTAACAGCCATGCCCCAACACACGCACGCACACACGCACGCACCGGGTGGATCCAGTTGGGCGCGGAGCGGGGGAGCGTCGCTCAAAACGTTGTCACAAGCATGCATCGAATGCCCCCCGTGTCCGGAGGCGTCGCCCCCCCCCCCCCACCACCACCACATGCACGCAACAGCTGTGTCCCAACACACACAAATACGCACACACACACACACACACACACACACACACACACACACACGCGCGCGCACACACAAACACGCACACACACACACACACACACACACACACACGCGACACACACACACACGCGACAAGCACACCGGCGCTGCCGAGCGGCACTACCGTGCGAGATGTACCTGAGGAGTGGTCGCGCGGCTTTAAGATGCTGACCTACATGCGGTGGATGGCAGGTAGCGACAGCGAGCCACCGGCCCTGTTGAGCTCAGGGCTGAACAGTGCTGCCCGGATCACATCTCTAGCTAGGTTCAGGATGGGGCTCCATGAGCTGCAGGTAGAGCGGGGGCGCTACGCCGTGGCGGGACAGAGGCAGCGACGCAGCCAGCGGGCGTGCTGCCTATGCGGCGGGCTAGAGGATGAGGCACACATGGTATTTGAGTGCCCTGCCTATGAAGAGGCACGGGTGCAGGCCCACAGCCTGTTTCGGTCCATCCCTCGCCCCGAGGAGGCCGATTTAGATGAGCGGATGCGGGAGTTTATGAATCCTCGGCCAGGCCAGGAGAACCCCAGGTTTTGGCACGAGCTGGCTGACTTCCTTGTCGCCTGTTTTGAGACACGCACCGCGTGCACAGCAATCATGATGGCAGATGGCATGCTAGGGGTCTAATTTTGACAGCTGCCGGCCTCTTTCCTAGGGTCTAATGCGCCATCAAAGGCGTCCGACGGACTGTAAAATCGACCACACACACACACACACACACACACACACACGCGCACGCACGCACGCACACACGCACGCACGCACGCACGCACGCACGCACGCACGCACGCACGCACGCACCGGGTGGATCCAGTTGGGCGCCGATCGCGAGAGCGTCGCCCCGAAAGCGCTGTCGCCGCGCGCACATCGCATGGCGCCCGTGCCCGGAGGCGTCGGCCCCACCACCACCACCACACACACATGCACGCAACAGCCGTACCCAACAGACGTACACACGCACGCACACACGCACACACACACACGCACACACACACACACACACGCACCGGGTGGATCCAGTTGGGTGCCGATCGAGACAGCGTCGCCGCAAAAACGCTGTCGCCACGCACGCAGCGCATGGCGCCCGTGCCCGGAGGCGTCGCCCCCACACCAGCGGCCATGCCGACGGCAACGTATCCGGCGGGCGCGACAGGGCGCCAGATCGTGAGGAAGTCTGGGTAGCCGTAGCGGTAGCGCTGCTCGTCGCGCCACACCTAGGTGTGTGTGTGTGTGTGTACGTGTGTGTGTGTGTGTGTGTGTGTGTGTGTGTGTGCACAATAGAAGTGGGGGCGGATGTGGAGGTGTGTGGGCGCCAGATCGTCGGAAGTCTGGGTAGACAGATCGTGGGAAGTCTGGGTAGCGGTGGCGCTGCTCGTCGCGCCACACCTTGGAGGGTTGGGGTTTGACGGTTTATGGTTTAGGGTTCGAGGTTTAGGGTTTGGGGTTCAGGGTTTAATGTTTTAGGTTTGGGAGTTGGGGTTTATCGGACATCTGCGCCAGATGGTGAGGTAATCTGGGTAGCCGTAGCGGTAGCGCTGCTCGTCGCGCCACACCTAGGCAGGTGCGTGTGTGTGTGTGCGTGTGTGTGTGTGTGCGCGCGCGTGTGTGCAAGGATGCTCGATTAATGTGCGTGTGGGCATATGTGTACGTGTGTGAGTGGAGGAAGGGGGGGGGGGGTAGTGGTGCCAACATACAGAAACAGCCCTTACACCACACCTGCACGTAGCCGATTGGGCGCGCCAGCAGCGGCGGGCGGCCGCCAGAGAGCGCGCTCGCGGGGCTGGTGTCACGCAGGACCTGCAGGCCAGCATGGAGGGGGCCGGTCTAGTGTGAGGGGTCGGGGTTAACTGAAGGTCCAGCCAACAAACCGTCTGAAGTGCTCTGACAATATACGCCGAGCAACGTGGAATACACTGCTTGTGGTAGGTGTGAGCGTCACACACGCTTGTAGAAGGTGTCAGCGGCACACACGACTGTGAAATCGAATTCGATATAGACGCCGCTTGCACTTTGTAAAAAAAGGGGTGTTGTGCCGCAAGAGAGACCGCTCGCGAGGCTGGTGTCACGCAGAACTTGTGCATGGAGGGCCGTGTCAACACCCCGCACCTCGCACGCAACACTCCGGCAGCTGCAGCACCAGCACCAGCACCGGTACCGGCACCGGCACCGGCACAAGCACCCCCCACACACACGCACACGCGCCCACACACACCTGCACTCCTGCTGGCGGAGCGTACACGCCCGTGACCATGCAGTCCCCGAGTGAGACGTAGCCAGGCGGTGGCACGGGGCGCCAGAACGACACCCGTCCGACGGATGCGTGAGCTGCGGTGGGTTTTTTGTTTTTGTGTGAACGTCAGAGAACGAATCAGGCCTGGACAGAGGTCGGGGCTGGGTGAGAGGCGGCACGGGTCGCCAGAACGATGCCTGTCCGACGGATGCGTGGGCTGCGTGGTGGCCCCACCACAGGCACGTAGACTTACCCCCTTGGCGCTAGAACTCGGAAACCCCACTCCCCTGCACTCACTTGCATGCTTGTCCCACCACAGCCGCGTGCACTCGGCCGCGTACGACAACGCGCACACGCGCGCGTCGTGTGCGCCAGCGTTCTCTATGCATGCGCGTGCAACGCGATACGATCACCCATGGCCGCCCGACGCGTCCGGGAGGCATACTCACTTGCGTGCTTGTCCCACCACAGCCGCGTGAACTCGACAGCGTGCGCCACTCCACGCGTGTGCGCCAGCGCGCGCTGCGCGCGCGCCAGCCCCGACAGGTAGTGCTGCTGACTCAGCGCGCACAGGGGGGGCGGGGGCGGCGGCGAGCCAGGCGGCGCGGGCTGCTGCTGCTGCTGCTGCTGTGGCTGCTGCCCCGTGCCCGGCGCTGCCACCGCTGCCTGCGCCTTGCCGGCGCTGTGGCCAGACGAAACTCCTCCGCCTGCTGCTCCTGCTGCTCCTGCTGCCGCCGCTGCTGCTGCAGCGTCGGGCCCGCCCTGCGCCTGCGCCCCTGCCGCCTGTGGCACGAGCGCCCGCAGCTCCGCGTCAGTGCACAGAGCAGCAGGCGGCACGCCAAGCGGCGAGCGCAGGTCGAGGGGGCGCGAGCACGGGAGGGGGAGGGGCAGGGGGAGCACACCCTCGTGCACCTGCGCCCCATGCGCGCCGCCGCAGCCGTCGCACGTGGCGACGTCAAACGTGGCGGCCGCGTTGAGCACGCTCCACGCAAGCACCCTCGCCGCACCACCGCCGCCGTTGCTGCCACCGCCACCGCCACCGCCACCGCCACCGCCACCGCCACCGCCATCGCCGCCGCCGCCACCGCCGCCACCGCCATCGCCACCACCACCGCCACCTCCGCCGTCGCGAGATCCTCCCAGTCCCACCCCAGAGTGCGGCAGCGCCAGCGGCAGCGCGCGCGCGTGCCCGAGGCTCGCATCCACTAGTGCAGACGCGTGCACGCACCCGACGGATCGGATCGCCGGGGGCGGGGGGCCGTCGCCGCCGCTGCGACCGCTGGCGCCGCCGCCGCGGACCAGTGCGTGCGCGTGCGCGTGGTGCGCGTCCGCACCCGCGTGCGCGTGCACGCTCGCGACGCACCCAAGCGCGACATACCCTTCGGGCGGGATCGGCCGCCAGAGTGCGAGCGTCCGCTGCCCGCCCGCTGCGCCGGCACCGCCGTCCCGGCGCGCCGCAGCGCCGCCCCCGCTGCCCTCTGCCCCCGCGCCGCCGCCGCCCACCCACATGAGCTCAAAGCCCAGGGGGTATGCGACTAGCCCAGAGTTGACAGCAAGCACCGCTGCCTGGCCGGCTGGCGGCGCGCCGCCGCCCTTCTCGGCGTCTCCGAGCACGTCACCCAGCTGCACAGCACAGCACAGCACAGCACAAGCGTGAGCGTCATAAATGTGGGTGTGTGCCACGTGTTGCGTGCGTTTTGTGCGCACGCGTCGGTGTCTCCTAATATATAACAGTACATTACGTTACAGTACATTACACAACATGCGAACACAACAATCAGTGTGTGTGTGCGTGCGTGCGTGTGTCCGTGTGTCCTTGTGTGCGTGCGTGCCAGTGTGTGCGTGTGTGCATATGCAGGTACACACCGCAACCCAAACGCCCATGCGAGCGCCAACACAGCTTGCGTTGCACGTGCACACACAAAAGGCGTTGCACGCGTCATAGCCACACCTAGATTTCTCCCACCTTCACATACTGGCACATTGGGGTTTCTATGCATGTGTGCATGTGTGTGTGTGCATATGTGTGTGTGTGTGTGTGTGTGTGTGTGTGTGTGTGTGTGTGTGTGTGTGTGCGTGTGCGTGTGCGTATGCATCTCAAACGCAGCATCGCCACACCTAGGTTCCTCCCACCTTGACATACCCCACTGGCGCATTGGGGCTCCACACGCTCACGCCATGCGTGGCGGCGCTGGCGTCGAACGAGGCGGTGCCAGGTGCGGAAGGTGTGGAATGTGTGGAAGGTGTGGAGTCGGCGACCGCCCACACACACTCGTACTGGCCGACGTAGGACAGGGGGCGGGTGGGAAGGGGAACGACGAGGGGCTGCAGGACCTGTGTATATATGTGTGTGTGTGTGTGTGTGTGTGCGTGTGTGTGTGTGTGCGTGCGTGCGCGTGTGTGTGTATGTGTGTGCATGCATGCGTTTGTGTGTGCGTGCGTGCGTGTGCGCTTGTACGTTTGTTTTCCTGTGTGAATGTTAAGGGAGAGGGGAAGGGTGAGGGGTTGCCAGTGCCGGAGCACTCGAGGGGCGCGCAAGTGGACGATTGGGCGAGTGAGCGAGAGACACACATGCACATGCCCCTGAATCGTCAGCAGCACCTGCAGCACGTCGGGGTCTCCCGCCCCGACGCCGCCAATGGCGGACCAACTGGGCTGACAGGGTGCTGCTGCAGCGTGAGCGACTCTGGGTTTGGGAAAATCGGCTATGTCGCCGATTTGCCCTGATCCAGAGCGCTAGTGGCTGTTTGAGGCACGGCGTCATACGGCAGGCAACTGCGAGACATGCGGGGACGGAGGGCGGGCTGCTGGCAGGAGTCGGCGCCGCCATCGTCTGTACCCCCATGCAGCCACGGGCACCGGCACCGGGCAGAGGCTGCAGCTACGCTACAGCCAGGGCACCGGCTATGGGCATCGGCTATTGATTGACATCGGCTAAGGCTTCGGCTACGGCCAGGGACACCCTGCCTCTGCACTCACATCGCATCGGCTACACGTCCGCCCTCAGGGCATCTGCATCTGCATCGGCCACGGCTACTTACATCGGCTGCGGCGACGGCTTCGGCCTACGGACTGCAGCTACGGCACGAATCGCGGGGCACTTCAGTGACCTGCATGGAGGTTCTCCATGCAGGGCGAATCTTACTTGCATGAGACACATGACGACGGAGGTGCACTGGCAGCAAGCGCCCTCGCAGCGCAAGCGCCATGCATGGAGGCTGGCGGCATGTCGGGCGTGCGCCACATGATGGACGGAGGAGGAGGAGGGTGGCCAGGCTGGCTGCCCGAACTGAGACGCATGGCGCGACCAGATGTACTAAAGCCAGTGGGATGGACAGTCAATGTGTATCCACTGAGTGGACTAGTGCGGGTGATAGTATCTGCCTGCCTCAGGGATTGAGTGCGCAAGCACAAGTCTAATGCGCCATTAAAGGCGTCCAACAAGACTGTAAAATCGACCACACACACACACGCGCACCTGCCCCTGGATCGTGAGCAGCATCTGCAGCACATCTGGCGACAGCTTGAGCGCAATCGGTGAAGCATCCAGGACTAGCTCTGTGTGCTCAGGGTCGTCCGTGTACTTGAACGTCTGTGGGGGGCAGGTGTGAGGTCGGGCCAAGTGGGGGTGATCAGCATGGTTCACACGCGAATGCGTGGCATAGCTCATGAAAGCATACACTAGGAGCTCCTGGACATAACCACACTAAATCTGAGGGCTGAGAAGCATCCAGGCCTAGCTCCATGTGCTCTGGGTCGTCAGTGTACTTGAACGTATGTTGGCAGGTGCAGAGGTTTTGGGGGCTGTTAAGCTTAAGCAGGGTTCTGAGACTGCACGGGTTTCAGAACGTGTGTAGAGTCATGAGGAGATTCGGGTTGAGGTCAGATAATCATCCAGGCCTAGGTCAGTATGATGTTGGCCGTTGGTGAACTTACACGTCTGTGGGGACCAGCCGCGTGGGCAGGTGTGAGGTTTAGGGCAGCTTATATTAGGGTTCGGGCTTGTCAAAGCCTTCGGGTTGAGGGCTGATGATCCAGGCCTAGCTTTGTGTGCTCTGGGTCCTCAGTGTACTTGAACGTCTGTGGAGGGCAGGTGTGAGGGGACGGGGTTTGGGGGATTGGGGTTAGGGGGTCATCAGCATGGTCCAAACGCAGATGTGTTGCGTACACTAGGTGTGAGGGATGAGAAGCATCCAGGCCTAGCTCAGTGTGTTATGGGTTGTCAGCGTACGTGGGGGGCAAGTACATAGAAGGCAGGTGCGTGGGGGGGGGACGGAAGGGTCGACGGATGTGAGGATCGATCCAGCGTATTCATGACGCCTCCAGGCTGCGAATATCACTTGATCACACAATGCATGCGCGGGTTTGTACGGATGCGCTGACACCTTCCATACACCCCGAGCACCCACCAAGCCGCACGGCTCCAGCATGACACAAGCGCCGCACTCTTGCTTACAGTCTCAAACAGTGGGGCGGCTTCACATCACCCACCAGGTCACACGACTCCACCACTGATGACACGGGGTTTTGCTTGCAGTGTCAAACAGAGGGGCAGCTTCACACCGCCCACTGCATATGCTTGGTTGTATGCCCCAAACCCTCCACCCTCCAAACTCCAAACTCCACCCTACCACCCACCAGGTCGCACGACTGCAGTACTGATGGCACAAGGACCGCAGTCATGCTTGCAGTCTCATACAGCGGGGCATAGCTTCATATCACCCACTGCAAATGCTTGGTTGTATGCCCCCGAACCCTCCACCTCCGACCCTACCACCAACCAGGTCACACGGCTCCAAAAACCGATGACACAAGCACCACACTCTCTACTGCCTCGAGCGGCGGGCTTCACATCACCCACTGCTTAACATCACGCACTGCAAAGGTTTGCTTGGTTCGATGTCCTAAACCCTCCACCCTCTACCCTAAACCCTACCACCCACCAGGTCACACGGCTCCAGCACCGATGACACGAGCACCGCAGTTTTGCTCGCAGTCTCGCGCGCTGGGGCTGTGCCACCGGATCCGGCTGCCATCAGCGCAGCAGCAGCTGACGCAGACCCTGATCCCACTGTGTGTGTGGGAGTGTGTGTGCGTGTGTGTGCGTGTGTATGTGTGCGTGCGTGTGTGTGTGTGTGTGTGTGTGTGTGTGTGTGTGCGTGTGTGCCCGTGTGTGTGTGTGTGTGTGTGTATGTGCCGGCAGCCATGAGAGCAGCAGCAGCTGACGCAGACCCTGATCCCACTGTGTGTGGGGGAGTGTGTGTGGGGGGGGGGGGGCAATTGGTGTGTGTGTGTGTGTGTGTGTGTGTGTGTGTGCGTGCGTGTGTGTGGGTGTGTGTGTGTGTGTGTATGTGTGTATATGTATGTGTGTGTATGTGCCGTCAGCCACAAGTGCTGCAGCAGAAGCTCTACCTGACTGACCTGTGTGGGGGGGAGTGTGGTCGATTTTACAGTCGTGTGTGGGGGGTGGGGGGGTGGGGGGTGGGGGGGGATATGGGTGGGGAGGGGTGGGTGGCGGGGCCGCGTCACCTGCAACCATGAGTGCAGCAGCAGTGGATGCCGACCCTGATCCCACTGTGTGTGAGGGAGTGTGTGTGTGTGTGTGTGTGCGGTGAGAATCGTAACTAATGCCTCTCTTTCTCTCTGTGTGTGTGTGTGTGCTCTTGTGTCCGTCGCTGACCTGTCATGCTTGTGATCCGCTCAAACTCAGGCGTCGCCAGGTGCCCAGCACTGCCACTGCCACCACCGGGCGAAGCAAGCTGGTGGAAGCCGTCACCCCCAGAAGAAGACAGTGTAGGCTGCGAGCCTCCGCGCAACCCGCTGGCACCGCCACTGCCGCTGCAGCTGCCGCCGCCGCTGCATGCGAGAAGGCTGGTCAGGGTCTTGATGCCCAGGCCGTGCACGTGCACGTGCATAGACTGCTTCGGGCCCTGCGTGTGAGGGAGGGGGGTTGGGGGGTTGGGGGCTGCGTGAGTTTGAATCTGCATGTCCAGGCTGTGCTTGTGCCCGTGCATCATGATCGTTTTGAGCCCCCAAATCGCGACCTTCGACGGTTTGTTTTAGTTGTAGGCTTTACGCGGGGGGGGGGAGGGGGGCAAGGGGCGAAACGATAATAACTCGCGAAGGCCCTGGGCCAGTACGGTACATGGAAGGCTGGCTACAGGGCCCACCCCCACCTATACGTGGTAGCCCATCGACATGTCGAGTGCGAGCTGCAGCCGACGCAGCACACCCATCGGAGCAGCAGGCTGTCTTCACATTGGTTTCGAAAATGGTTTGCATAATAATCTGCAGCGATAATTGTACGTGGTAGCCCATCGACATGTCGAGTGCGAGCTGCAGCCGACGCAGCACACCCATCGGAGCAGCAGGCTGTCTTCACATTGGTTTCGAAACTGGTTTGCATAATAATCTGCAGCGATAATTGTACGTGGTAGCCCATCGACATGTCGAGTGCGAGCTGCAGCCGACGCAGCACACCCATCGGAGCAGCAGGCCGTCTTCACATTGGTTTAGAAGCTGGTTTGCATAATAATCTGCAGCCGTACCTGCACATGGTAGCCCATCGACATGTCGAGTGCCAGCTGCAGCCGACGCAGCACACCCATCGGAGCAGCAGGCTGTCTTCACATTGGTTTAGAAGCTGGTTTGCGTAATAATCTGCAGACGTACCTGCACGTGGTAGCCCATTGACATGTCGAGTGCAAGCTGCAGCCGCCGCAGTACGCCCATTGGAGCAGCACGTGGTGTATCGCCGCCGCCGCCGCCGCCGCCGCCGCGGCTGCCAGCCGAGACAGATGCTGCCGAGCGCGAGCCCGCGCCGCCGCCGCCGCCGCCGCCGCCGCCGCTGGCGCCCATGTTCATCGACCGCCCTGTGAGTGTGTGCGTGAGTATGTGTGTGTGTGTTTGTGTGTGTGTGTGCGTGCGCGTGTGTGCGCGGAGGGGAGGGGGCAAGAAGGGGGGGGCAGTGACAGAGCTTGAGCACGATGGCTGCTGGCAGATGCAGACGCTGCGGAGTGCGCGCTCGTGCAGCCGCCACCGCTAGCCACCGTGCGCATTGACTGCCCTGTGTGTATGTGGGAGAGGGAGAAAAGGGGGCAGAGCTTGAGACCGATGGACCGGAAGGGGGGGGAGGGCACAACAAATGCATGCATGCACACGCATGCACGCACACGCATGCGCGCATGCACGCGCGCGCAAGCGCACGCATGCACGAAGACAACGACAAACAACATAGATTTACATGAGCGTCATCTGCACGCACACACACACAAGCACAAGCAAACAGCCACACACACACACACAAGCAAACAGCCACACACAGCCACACACACACACACACACACAGCCACACACACAGCCACACAGCCACACAGATCCACACCCAAACGCACCACCTGGCATGCGTCCGCCTGTCGTGCTGCTGGTGCGCGACACACACACACACACACACATACACACACACACACACACAAACGCACTGCCTGGCATGCGTCCGCCTGTCGTGTTGGCGGTGCGCAATACACACACGCACACACACACATACACACACAACACACACAAAACACGCACACACACACACACACACATACACGCACACGCTCACGCACACACACAAACACACACACACACACACACACACCGCCTGGCATGCGTCCGCCTGTCGTGCTGCCGGTGCGCAACACACACACACACACGCACCGCCTGGCATGCGTCCGCCTGTCGTGCTGCCGGTGCGCGACACACACACACACACACACACACGCACCGCCTGGCATGCGTCCGCCTGTCGTGCTGCCGGTGCGCGACACACACACACACACACACACACACGCACCGCCTGGCATGCGTCCGCCTGTCGTGCTGCCGGTACGCGACACTGGCGTTGAGTCGGGCGGTCCGTTGCGCTTGCGGTGTGCGGGGATGAGGCGGCCGCCCGCACTGGCCTGGGAACAGGAGGGGGCAAGGGGGGTGGGGTCGGGGGGATGAGCGCCGTGTGTTTGTGCGCTGTGGGAGAGATGGAGAGCGAAACACAGAAAGGGAGAGATAGAGACGGAGAGATTGAGGCAGAGATAGAGAAAAAGACGAGAGAGACAGAGAGAGACGAAGAGAAAGAGAGAAAGAGATGGAGAGGCAAAGAGATAGAGAGACAAAGAGACAGAGAGACAGAGAGACCGACATATGTTCCACACCTGCGGCTCCACCTCTGCCACCGTCCAGTCGATAATGTGCACGCACGTGCGTTATGTGTGTGCGATGTGCATACATATGAGAGACAAAACATGACGAGAGAGGAAGAGAGAGAGAACACACGCACACGCACACGCACACGCACACGAACACACACATGACAGGGTCAGCCGGTGTGTGTTGCCACGCAGTCACACACACACACACACACACATATACACATTCGCACCCCCTTCCCCACCCCACCCCACCCCCACAAGCAGGGCCGGGTCAGCGGGCGCGGCGGCGGCGGCCGCCGGCGTGCGTTGCCGCGCGCTGACAGAGGCACACACACACGCACACACGCACACACACACACACACACACCTGCAGCTCCACCTCTGCCACCGACGAGTCGATAATGTGCAGCGACATGCCGACCGCGTCGAGCTGCACGTCAAACCTCGGAAGTTGCTTCGGCTGCTGAGCTGGCACTTGCTGCTGCTGACGTGGCACCTGCTGCTGCTGCCGCTGCTGTGACATAGCCCCGTGGGACGCGTGTGCGAGCGTCGGCCGCAGCAGTGCGTGTGTCGTTCCGATGGGAGGTAGCCCGTCGTGCATGCGCACGCCGTCCTCCTCGCGAGCGAGCACGCGGGCGCCGGGGGCGAGCTGCGTGTGTGTGTGTGTGTGTGTGTGCGTGCGTGCGTCGGCTGAAGCAGCGCGTGTGTTGCCCTGCTGGGAGGTAGCCCGTCGTGCATGCGCACACCGTCCTCCTCGCGAGCACGCGGGCGCCGGGGTGAGCTGTGTGTGTGTGTGTGTGTGTGTGTGTGCGTGTGTGTGAGTGTGTGCGCACGCCGTCCTCCTCACGAGCCAGCACGCAAGCGCTGGGAGCAAGCTGCGTGTGCATGAGTGAGAGAGTGAGTGCATGCTCGCGTGTGTGCCATTCATTGATGCGCGCCTGCGCGTGCTACAGCCGTGTTGCGCAGCAGCAGCAGCAACAACAACAAAGGCAGCAGCATCAAAGGCAGCAGCAGCAGCAGCAGCAGCAACGAAGGCAGCAGCATCAAAGGCAGCAGCAGCAGCAGCAGCAACAAAGGCAGCAGCATCAAAGGCAGCAGCAGCAGCAGCAGCAGCAGCAACAAAGGCAGCAGCATCAAAGGAAGCAGTAGCAGCAGCAGCAGCAGCAGCAACAACAAAGGCAGCAGCATCAAAGGGAGCAGCAGCAGCAGCAGCGGCAGCAGCAACTAAGGCAGCAGCAGCAACCACAGGGGTCCCTGCCACTCAAGATTCTGCCCCCTCCGCCCCCTCCCCCCATCCCCCTCCAACCTGCAGCACCGCCCCCAGGCTGCCCGCATTCGCGACCGTCACGTTGCGCAGCCTAAGCGTCCTCCCACGGCCGACCAGCAGCAGTGGTGTCGACTCACTGCCGGGCACGCCAGCGGGCAGCACGAGGCGGTGGCCACAGCCGTCGTACTCAAACTCCTGTGTGCGTGTGCGTGTGCGTGTGTGTGTGTGTGTGTGTGTGGGCGCCCCACTCTGTGGGCGCTGCGCCCGCGCAGTCATCGCCGCCGCCTACGTCGACCCCCCTTCACCCATGCCGCCGCCGATTCTCGCCGCCTCTCCTCCTCCGTACGCCCCCTGTTGTCGGGCTGCCAATTCAGCAGCCAGTCGACGCATGCATCCAGGAACTCAGTCCATCCGCACTCACTCGCACGCCCTCCACATGGCAAAACACACGTGACGCCCTACCGCACAGATTTCCCTCCCCCCGCAGCTCTGCAGCTTCAGACAACGGAGCCCAGGTATCTCAGTGCCATCACCTCGACCGCCATGCGGCCCGAGCCAGCGCTCAGCGCTCAGCGCTTGAGCTACCGAGTTCCTCCAGCCGCCACCGTCCCGCCCACCGCCCACTGCCCAGTCGTTCATTCGACCCCACGCCCCACCTCAAGAGACCCACCGCTTATCCCACTGCCGCCCCGTCGACCTCCATACACCCACATGCTCGTCACATGGAGTTGCCCCTCCCCATGCGCCCCATGCGCGCACATGCACCCCATGCACCCCCCCCCCATGCTACCAGCGCCTATGTATGCGCCATGTGGCCGGGCCACAGTGTGGCTCCCTCCTCTCTCCCCTCTCCTCCCTCCCTTCTCCTGTCTTCCACCCCTCCATCCCCGCTGCACCCCACCCCATCTTGTGCCCCCCGCCCCTCCCTAACCCTCCGATTACCCTCCCGCTGCCTCCCTCCCACTGCCTCCCACTTGCACGACTACCGCTGTTCGGACACGACTTCGCTCTATGCCGGCGGCGCCATCACCTTCTTCCGGCTCACGCCGGTGACTTTTGCGCCCACTCCGTCACGTTCCACGCCCTCCGCAAACATCCATCTCTTCAACTTCACACGCGACATCCCCGAGCGCCCCGAGTTCGCCGAGCGAGTCACCACCGAGTGGATCATTTAGCATGATTTCCACAACTGTGGAAGTCCTTCTGCCGACACCTAGTTTAAACTCAGTCGAGGCGGATTGACGAACACAGCCGTCAATGACCCGCCACTGCCCCTTTCCCCCACTGCTTTACGAATGAGGTTGTTCACCCTCTTGCTGGCGCACGGTTGGTCTCCCGCCTTCAAACGGAATCTCCTCAATTGATGACTAGAAACAGCCTATCTAGGTCTGCCGTGCAGAGTTCTCTGTAACGATATCTCTCTCTCTCTCTCTCTCTGTGTGTGGTGTGTGTGTGTGTGTGTGTGTGTGTGTGTGTGTGTGTATGCGTGTGTGTGTGTGTTGGGCACGCCAGTAGGCAGCACGAGGCGGTGGCCACAGCCGTCGTACTCAAACTCCTGTGTGCATGTGCGTGTGTGTGTGCGTGCGTATGGTGGTCTGCGTCTGACCTCCCCCCCCCCCCCCCCCCCCCCACACACACACACCACCACACGCACACACATGCACACCACACACACACACACGCACACACACACACACACATACACACTCACACACACGCAAACACACACACACTCACACACACACCAACACACGCACCTGCACGCCAGGCGCGTCCGCCAGCAGCCGGAACTCTGGGCTCAGCCACAGGTCTGCATCCGCCCTGTGGACCGCAGCGCCTAGGAGCAGCTCGCGGCTCTCGAACGGGCGGGGAGTCGCGCCCTGTGGTAACATGAGGACAATGGGCGTAGGGGCAGGAGCGCTATATGTTACTACAAAGGGTGTGCTCCCACTCACAACCTAGAAGTTCCTTCTAGCCTAGAAGAGGGGTGGGGAGAGACTTTGACTGAAGCGTTCTCGATGTCGGCGACGCTAGCGACGACGACTGAACGTCCGCTGTGACTAGAAGAAAACACACCTCGTCTAGATTGGCTGAGGGGTTGCTCCTTCTAGCGCAACTAGACAACCTAGAAATTGTATAGAAAACTTCTGAGAGTCCGAGTGGGAACACACCCAAAGAGGAGTTCATGCTGTTGCATGCCCGCGCCCGCGCCCAGCCCGCGGCTCTCGATTGGGCGTTTGGGTGCCCTGTGGTAAAAGAACGAGGAAGAGCAACAGCGATAACTATATGTGAGGAGTACGGCGGAGGTGAGTGCGCGCGCCGGCGCCCAGGAGCAGCTCGCGGATCTCGAACGGACGCGGCGTTGCGCCCTGTTATGAAGGGAGGAGGACGTTGGTGGTGTTGTTCATCGGTTATTACATAGGAGGGAAAGGGAGGGACAGGGACCCTCCCCTACAGCTCTGATCCCCACCAACACCCCAAGACGCTAAACCCTACATCCTAAACCCTAAACTGCAGACCGCACAAGTCACCCGGAGGACCGGCGTGGGCGACGCGCAGTTGAGCACAGCCAGCAGGAAGGGTAAGTCGAGCACTCAGATCTGATCCCTACAGCTCTGATCCCCAACAATACCCCAAGACCCTAAACCCTGGATCCTAAACCCTAAACTCCAGCAGCAGCACAAGTCACCTGGAGGACCGGCGTGGCCGACGCAAAGTTGAGCACAGCCAGATGGGAAGGGCAAGTCGAGCACGCAGATCTGGACCCCTTCCTGAACCCCTAAACCCTAGAACCCTGAAACCCTAAAACCCTAAAACATTTCCTGAGAGCTATCATCCCCAACAATACAATCCTCTAGACCCTAAACCCTAAATCCTAAACCCTAAACCCCAGCCCCCAAGACTCACCTGGAGGACCGGGGTGGGCGACGCAAAGTTGAGGACCGCGAGCAGGAACGGGAAGTCGAGCACGACCGTTGGGCGTTGTACGCGCATTCTGATGGCGGTCGTTGCCGGCCAGTCGACGCGCGCAGACGGGCGCGTGGGCGCAGACAGGCTGGGGGGGGGGAAGAGGGGGTAAGGGATGAGAGTTGGGGATGTGAGTTATCCTAGAACCGCTCTGCTTTGCCGATTAAATGATTCCGAGAGCGTCGCGGCAAGGTCGATTCCTAAAAATATTGCCGAAAAAACACAACGCCAAAAGTAGCGTCAAAACGCAGAAAAACTCCCGCGGCAAGGCACCCAAATTGTAAACAATCACCCCTTCATAAAAGCGGTGGCAAGGAAAAGGGTACTACGGTAGGGCTTGCGGTTCAGGGTTTGAGGTTCAGGTATGTGTGTGGGGGGGGGAGGCATCGCACAATAGCTCTCCTTTTTGCTCTGGGACTGCACGTTGGCAGGCAGCCGGTGGCTACCGCCCCTCACAAGTAATTGTTGGGGCCAGAACTGGACTTGGGTCTAGGCGGTGGTACTAGGACTAGAGGTAGTATTTGCTGGAAAGCCGATGTAACTGTCACTGTAACTGTGTGTGGGGGGGTAAGGGATGCGAGTTGGGGATGTGAGTTTGGGTTTGCGGTGTAGGGTTTGGGGTTCAGGTTCTGTGGTGAAGGGTTCAAGGGTTAAGGGGTTCATGGTTTGTAGTGAGGGTTCCGGGTTCGTGGCTGGGGCTGGGGGGGGGGTACAGTTTAGAGTTTGTGGCTCGGGGTTGAAGGCTTGAGGGTGTGTGGTTCATGAATTATGGCTTAGGGTTGGGGGCCCAACGTTGAGGGTAGGTCAAGGGCTTGTTTGACACACACCCCCTCCGACGGATGTTGCCCCGGATACCATATGTGAAGTCGACCAAAACCCAATTTTCGACTCAAAATGAGTTGAATATTTGCATGTGTGAGTTGGCTATTAGGGGTTAGGGTTCCGGCTCATCCTAATGGTCCACCTGCGGTACTCGAGTGAGAGCAGAGAGGGCGTGATGCCACTGCCGCTGCCGTCGCCGCTGCCGCTGGTGCTGTCATCGTCTCCGCCCACCGCTGCCGTTGACAGCACGAGTGACTGCTCACGCGGCAGCCCCGGCCGAAGGTCCTGGTGTGAGGTGTGGGGTGTGGTTGTTAAGGTTAAAGTTAAGGGCTTGGTGGGGTCCGGGGTTCGCCCTTGTGGAGGGTTTCAACTCCGAGCGGCAGATCCCCGACCACACGTCCTGTATTGGGGATTGGGGTTTGGTTGGAGCTGACGGTTGAGGGCTTACAGTGCGTTGGTCAACCTTGTGCAAGGGTTGTAGCCGCACCTGCGGGGCAGACCCGGCTGTAGGTCCTGGATATGGGCTTGGGTTGGCCGGTGTGTGTGGGGGGGATAAATAGGGGCATGGCCGCAGTCTTGTCCGCCCACCACTGCCGTCGGCAGCACGTGCGCCTGTTCACGCGGCAGCCGCGGCCGAAGGTCCTGGGGTGTGGGGTTTAGGGTGTGGTTGAGGTATGATATTGGCAGGCAGCTGGCTGGTGGCTACCGCCCCTCACAAGTGATTGTTGGGGCCAGAACTGGACTTGGGTCTATAGAGGTGGTGGTACCAAACATAGAAAGAAGTCCTTGCTGGAGAGCCGATGTTCCTGTTACCTGGATCGACAAAGTCGGCAGATGGATAGCGGCAAACATTGAGCCTGCCGCTGACGCATGCTTTATGAAGGTCATGATGGATATTACAGTCTCTGTGACACCAGTAATGATGTATAAGACCGGTGTCGGCGCTAGCGCCCGACACCTTAAACTCAGTTTCAGTGGGAAACTGGCTGGCTACCTGGTAGGGGTGAGGGTAAACCCCCACACGCGCACACGCACTGGACCTAGACAGGACACTGGGCCCCCAGATTCACCCTATACCACCCAGGTAGGTCATAGGGTCTGGTGAAGGACTTGACAGTCGGTGTCACGCAATCATTTAACTACGTGAATTTACCCACCTGGATCGACACAGTCGGTAGGGGTGGATAGTGACAAAAATTGAGCCTGCTGACAGTTACAGTTACATCGGCTTTCCAGCAAAGACTACCTCTAGTCCTAGTACCACCGCCTAGACCCAAGTCCAGTTCTGGCCCTAACAATTACTTGTGAGGGGCGGTAGCCACCAGCCGGCTGCCTGCCAACGTGTAGTCCCAGAGCAAAAAGGAGAGCTATTGTGCGACGTTGTCTTAGCTGGAATGCCATATAACTGTAACTGTATTGTGTGACGCCTCCAAAATAGGTCCGAACTGCTTCTAGGGGGTTGGGGGGTCAAGTGGCGCTTGCCAATCTACTTGACCGCCGTGGTGGAGGGGCCGGCGCCTGAGGGGCAGCCGGACCGTTCACCACGGCTCTCCACCCGACCCTATCCTGAGCACGCTCAAACGCCGTGTCCGAAAAAGTCTTCCAATCAGAACGAGTGCCACTAGTTTCGCCTAGCTGCTGAATCAGTAGCTTAAGAAAATAGTGTCGGGAGGAGGCTGAAGGCCGGCCTTGCTGCCGAGCCACATCCATTGTGCAGTCAAAAGTCGTACGAGGAAGACGAGAAGCCGGCATGCGCATCACATGGCCTAGCCACTGCATTGATCGCTTTGCCACAAGGCTCTCAATTGGCTCAGTGTCGCACGCCTGCCGAATATAAGTTAATCTGTGCCGGTCGACCAGGCGCACACCCAGAATGCGACGAAGGCAGTTAGAGTGGGCAACCTCCAATCGAGTCAGTTGTGTTTTAGTAGGGGCTCATGTTTCGCAGCCGTACAGAAAGTGGGGCAGCACGAAAGTGTTGTAAACCCGCATCTTAGACTGCACTTGCATCTTCTTGCTGGCCCAAATCTTATCAAGACGCGAACACGCCCAGCTCGCGACCGACACGCACACCGATCTCCTTTTCCACACCACCACTCTGGGTTATCCAACTCCGTAGATACTTAAATGCAGAGACGGTCTTCACTTCACCACCAGTCAGCGCAAACGTGGGCAGATCCGCGTCAAAATCTGCTGGCAAAATCATCACTTCTGTCTTGGCGGCGTTGATTTGCATGCCAAAGCTAGAGGACACTTTGTCAAGGATTTTCAGCATAAGCGCCAACTGAGCTGGGTCATGCGAGAACAAACATAAATCGTCGGCATACATCAGCATTACTATGCGCTCAACCGACGACGACAACACAGAGCCGCCGGCTCGGGTCACGACTGACACGCCAGCCCCCTCTGGCATCATGTCTAGCGCCTTTTTCACTATGTGGTCAATAAAAACATTGAACAACACAGGAGCAATGACGCACCCCTGTCGCACACCAGACGACACGGGGAATTCGTGCCCGATTTTCCCAGCCAGCCGCACGGCAGCTGCGGTGTTGGTGTGAAGATCCTCCAACAGATCAATAATGTGCGGATGAACACTATATAATCTAAGGACTCTCCACAGTGCCGCACGGTTTATGCAATCGTAAGCTTTAGAATAGTCGACAAATGCCACAGCCATGCATTGTTTGTACTCGGCATGTGCCGCGCTCAGCGAGCGCAGAGTAAAAATCGCATCAACAGTGCCTCTGATTTTTCTGAAACCACACTGAGCCTCATGCAACTGACCATCAACCTGCATGGAGACGCGGTGCAGAAGTATGGCAGCGTACACTTTCCCGGCAATAGAAGAAGGCTTATACCGCGGCAGTTACCAGGGGTGTCACGCGGACCCTTCCCCTTATATAACGGTGTGATAATAGCAGTTTTCCATTCCCTCGGGGCTCTCCCCGACCGCCATACGGCGATGATGACCCGGTGGAGCCATGCGATGGCAGGTGGGCACCGCAACAGCATGGCGTCCAGCTGGTCACCGCCCGGAGCGGCGGCCGAGCGCAACGCTCGCACACACGCCTCCGTCTGAGCCTGCTGACGACGCGAGGTAAATAGTTGTATTTAGTTCTGTAAAACCCTTTTTGCTCTGGGACTACACGTTAGCAGGCAGCCGGCTGGTGGCTACCGCCCCTCACAAGTAATTGTTAGGGCCAGAACTGGACTTGGGTCTAGGCAGTGGTACTAGGACTAGAGGTAGTCTTTGCTGGAAAGCCTATGTCTCTGTAACTGAGTTCTGTAGGGTTTGGTGATGGGCTCTCCAGCCTGGGCGATACTACTAATTTGGTGTATCATTTGGTTTACTAGTATTAGGTGAGTTAGTTAGGAGTGGGTGGGTTCGTTAACCCACCTGGATCGACACAGTCAGAAAGTGGATGGCCACAAACATGGAGCCTGGAGATGCATGAGCTGTCCAGACCTGTCCAGGAAGACTCTGTCGACACCCGATATGTAAACCCTGAACCATAAACCCTAAACCTCAAACCAGTAACCCTAAACATACCTGGATCGATACAGTCGGCAAGTGGATGGCCACAAACATGGAGACTGCCGACGACGCATGTTGTATACGATAATACGGTTTGGTGATGGGTTGAACAGCCTGTGTTCACACAGTTGTCACCACTTTCGAACTTCATGAACCCACCTGGATCGATACAGTCGGCAGGTGGATGGCCACAAACATGGAGCCTGCCGATGACGCATGGTAGGTGAGCCACAGGTCTGCGACGCCGATTGAGGTGAGCGGCACGCAGCTTCCGCCTGGCTCCTCGGTGACCAGGTGCAGGCGAGCAGACTTGACACTGGGAGGAAACAGGGGGGGGGGAGGGAGAGTGTGTGTGTGTGGGTGTGATGGAGTGAGCAGCACGCAGCTTCCGCCTGGCTCTTCGGTGACCAGGTGTAGGCGAGCAGACTTGACACTGGGAGGAAACAGGGGGGGGGGAGGGAGAGTGTGTGTGTGTGTGTGTGTGATGGAGTGAGCAGCACGCAGCTTCCGCCTGGCTCCTCGGTGACCAGGTGTAGGCGAGCAGACTTGACACTGGGAGGAAACAGGGGTGTGTGTGTGTGTGTGTGTGTGTGTGTGATGGAGTGAGCAGCACGCAGCTTCCGCTTGGCTCCTCGGTGACCAGGTGTAGGCGAGCAGACTTGACACTGGGAGGAAACAGGGGGGGGGGAGGGAGAGTGTGTGTGTGTGGGTGTGTGTGTGATGGAGTGAGCAGCACGCAGCTTCCGCCTGGCTCCTCGGTGACCAGGTGTAGGCGAGCAGACTTGACACTGGGAGGAAACAGGGGGGGGGGGAGGGAGAGTGTGTGTGTGTGGGTGTGTGTGTGATGGAGTGAGCAGCACGCAGCTTCCGCCTGGCTCCTCGGTGACCAGGTGTAGGCGAGCAGACTTGACACTGGGAGGAAACAGGGGGATGGGAGGGAGAGTGTGTGTGTGTGTGTGTGTGATGGAGTGAGCAGCACGCAGTTTCCGCCTGGCTCCTCGGTGACCAGGTGTAGGCGAGCAGACTTGACACTGGGAGGAAACAGGGGTGTGTGTGTGTGTGTGTGTGTGTGTGTGTGATGGAGTGAGCAGCACGCAGATTCCGCCTGGCCTCATCGGTGACGAGTTGCAGGCCTGGCCTCATCGGTGACGAGTTGCAGGCGAGCAGATTTGACACTGATACGAGAGTGTGTGTGTGTATATGTGTGTAGGACAAAGGATGATACTGATGATGCAGCTTCCGCCTGGCTCCTTGGTGACGAGGTGCAGGCGAGCAGTCTTAACACTGGTGGTGGTGGTGGTGGGAGGGGGGGGGGGGTATCCACGTGCCCTGGGGTCCTTCATTCTGTGTGCAGACACAGTTGACCACCTCATTAACCCCACCTGATTGCCACCGCCATCCTCGGCCAGTCCGCCATCACCTGCAGCACGTCAGCCACACACATACACACGCACACACACACACACACACACCGCCCCCCCACACACACACACCTGATTGTCACCGCCATCGTCGGCCAGTCCGCCATGAGCTGCAGCACGTCAGGCATGCTGAGCCCAAACTTGTGTGCAGCAGGCCCCGGCCCCTCGTCTTCTTCCTCTTCTGCACGACCACGCGCTGAGTCAGCGTCGCCACCGCCCCCCTCGACCGACACACGCCCACCAAACGCGGACGCGTCGCTGGGCTGCGGCTGCGTGTGTGTGTGCGGTGTGGGTGTGTGTCAGGTGTGTCAAATGTGTTGCATGGCGTGTGGGTGTGTCGGATGCAGTGTGAACGGTCGATGATTGTCAGACGCCCGACATGCCCCCTCGGCCGACACACGCCCACCAAACGCGGAAGCATCGCTGGGCTGTGGCTGTATGTGTGTGTGTGTGCGTGTGCGTGTGTGTGTGTGTGCGGTGTGTGTGCATCAGGCGTGTGGCGTACGGTGTGGGTGTGGGTCAGATGCGGAATGTGTGGTCAATGTTACAGTCCGTCGGACTTCTGGTATAGGACGTCGAGGCAAATTTGCTTGCCTGGCTACATTCCAGCTGATCCCTGCTGTCTGCCTGCGCGCCCCCGGTCCCCCCTCCAATGCCGTAACTCACGCCTTGGTCCCCCCACCCGCCTACACACACCCTACTGTCAGCAGCGACGCCCTTCCAAACATGGCACCGCCATGGTCGGCTTGCAATCCGAGATCCAAGATCCAAGATTCAAGACCCAAGATCCAAGATCCAAGATCCAAGATCCAAGATCCAAGATTCAAGATACGGCGACGCCTGCCCATGTTTTATAATATGGACGGCGCCATGGTCTTCTTGCAAACCACGATGCGCAAACCACGATCCCCCCCCCACACACACACACACACCCAACCCCCATCCCCCCACACCCCAACCCCCACACCCTACCGTGAGCAGCGACGCTCGCCCAAACATGGACGCCGCCATCGAGTCCGCCATGGTCTGCTTGCGGCGGTGCGCCGCGGCCGCGCGCGCCGCCTGCTCGGATTGCGCTGCCATCGTCACGGCGGCCTGCGCTGCGACACGACGGCCGCCCTCAGCCTGCATACAAGACACACGCACAGTTCTCAGAGGTGCAAAAAGTGCGTCACTTGTGAGAGAAAGGGAGGGGGAGGCGGGAGGGATAGAAGAAGGTCCTGCTTCGATTGCGCTACCATCGTAACGGCCGCCTGCGCTGCGACAAGGCGACCGCCTTCCGCCTGCACATACAACACACACACAGCTCTCAGTGGTGCGAAAAGTGTGTCACGTGGGAGAGAAAGGGAGGGGGGGGGCCAGAGGGAGGAAAGAACGGCCTGCTCCGACTGCGCTGCCATCGTCACGGCAGCCAGAGCTGTGACGCCGCGACCGCCCTCAGCCTGCACATAAAAAACACAAACACACAGGTCTCAGAGATGTAGAAAATGTTGGGCCCCCAATGGAGAGATGGGAGGGGGGGGCTGGAGGGAGAGAAGTTCCTGCTCCGACTGGGCTGCCGTAGTCACTGGGGCCCGAGCTGCAACGCGGCGACCGCCCTCAGCCTGCACACAAGACACAGAAACATGTGTCGGGCGGCCAGTTAGGTGGGCGGGCAGGCAGAGCAGGCAGGCAGGCAGGCAGGCAGGCAGACAGGCAGGCACGCAGGCACCCACCCACACACCTGAAGGTGCCGGTGCAGCGCGGCCAGGCCCTCATTCTCCATCATCGCTCTCTCGCCCAGGTTGCTCGCTGCGATACTCAGAAGCAGGCGGTACTCGCTGATCGTCAGGCGCAGGGCAATGTCTGGAACTGAGATGGACACCTGGCGGATAACAGGACACAGGGTTGCGTTCGTTTGTGTGTGTGTGTGTGCGCGCGCGATGCTCAGAAGCAGGCGGTACTCGCTGATCGTCAGGCGCAAGGCGATGTCTGGAACTGAGATGGATACCTGGCGGGTGCAGGGCACATGGTCGAATGCACAGTCTTGTGTGTTGCGTATGTTGACATACTAGACCTATACCAGGGTTGTGTGTGTGTTCGCAGGGATTACAAACCAGACCAGACCCACGCGTGAACACACACACGCACGCACAGAGGAAGGGAGAGAGACACACACACGCGCACACCTGTGTGTTCGCAGGGATGGGCAGCAGACCAGATCAGACCAGATCCTCAGGTCAACACACACACAGAGGGCGAGACACACACACACACACACACCTGCATCGGCGGCGGCGGCACCTCGAGCGCCACATCAGCGTCAGCCGAGGGTGCGCCCGTGCGTGCCCACACGCGCGCGTGCACACGCACACGCACAAACACACGCGCACGCACACACACACACACACACACACACACACACATGCACACACAGACACACGAACATACACACACCTGCATCGGCGGCGGCGGCACCTCGGTCGCCATGTCAGCGTCGGCTGTGGGTGCGCCCGCGCGTGCGAGCGCGGCGGCATCGACCTACAGCGGTAGTAGCGGCATTTAGCACGACCAGCAGCGGCAGCTGCGGGATTCTCTCAGAAGCGTTAGCAGCATCAGGAGCAGTGTCAGGCGTCAGCTGAGGTCAAAACTATCACCCCCACGCACCTGCACCAGCGTCCGCTGGAGTGAGATCTCAAATCCAGCCGCCTGGTGCATGAGGTCCCCTCCCGCGTGCCCGGCCGTGTTGGTCACCACCATGTGCATGTCGGAGAGCGTCAGCGACATGCGGTCGTTGAGCACGCGGCGCGACGGCCACCGCCGCCTGACGTGCGCCTTGACCTTCTTGTCCTGAAAGCAGGAGGGGCACTGCCATTGGTGGTTCAGGGAGGCTCCAGTCAGGTGGTCTACGTAGAGCGTTTACCCTGTACGAGAGAGGGGTTGCAACCCCCCTCTCAAGGTGCTGTCAGCTGAGATCTCAATGAGTGTCAGACAGCGTCAGCGACATGCGGTCGTCGAGCACACGGAGCGACGGCCAGCGCCGCCTGCCGTGCGCCCTGCCTGTCATGAAACCAGGCGGGGTGGGGCGTCGTGGCGGAGTGAGGGCCTAGTCAGGCAGACGGTGTGTCAGACGGAGGAAATGGGTCAGAAAGATGGCACTGGATAGTAGCAGATGAAATGAAAGTTGGTTATCTAGCTCAAGAAACTAAGCTGGATGATAGCAAGACTGTTTGCGAATTTTTGTTTTGTCCCAAGGTTGGCGGTATTATCTTCACCGATCAAACCACTGTTGCAGCCGTGCACCTTCTTGTCATGAAACCAGCAGTGGTCCCTGGGAAGGATTTTAGTAATCAGTTTTTTGCCGGATCCAGCAACTTTAACCGCTCATACCAGGCACAAAACACAGCGGGTATACATGCAATGCATGCCGTTGTGCTGCTCTCGGCAAGAGCTTTCCAACGCATCGCTCCACGCCCTCACCCACTAAGTGTGGGGTGGTTTTCTGGGAAATGGGAAATCCAGCTCAGAGTGGTATACGGCTCGCAGGGGAATCACTGGAAACCAGGCGGGGTGGGGCGTCGTGGCGGAGTGAGGGCCCAGTCAGGCAGAGGGTGTCCATGTTATGTGAGAATGCTGGAGGTCGAATTTTGACAGCTGCCGGCCTCTTTCCTAGGTTATAATGCGCCATCAAAGGCGTCCGACGGACTGTAAAATCGACCCCACACACAGGAGCACCCAACTTCCTGTGGCCCCCCTCAGTCGCCCCGTCCTTTCCGCCTCCACAAGCACACACAAATACACACACGCACACACACACATTTGCTCACACATGTGCACACACACACACACACACACACACACACACACGCACACACACAAACACACACGCACACACACGCACACACACACACAGGTGCACCCACCTTCTTGTCGCCCCCCTCCGCCGCCCCGTCCTTTCCGCCATCGCCCCTGTCGTTGCCCCCCCACGAGATTGCGTTGCGCAGGCGCAGCGAGCCAAGGTCGATCTCCAGGCCAGCCAGGCTGGTGCTGTTCTGTGGTTCACAAGTGTGGGGGCATTGGAAGGGCATTGGTGGAGGTGGAGAAGGGGGAGACAGGGGAAGAAGGGGAGAGAAGGGCGGAGAAGGGGGGGGGGAGGGCGAAGAGCGATCCACGGTCGATCTCCAGGCCAGCCAGGCTGGTGCTGTTCTGCGGTCGACAAGTGTGTGGGGTGGGTGGGGGGTGGATTGGATAATGAGGGAAGAAGGGGGAAGCAAGGGAAGAAGAGGGAAGAAGGGGGGAAGAAAGGAGACGGGGGAAGGGGGAGTCAAGTTCGATCTCCAGGCCAGCCAGGCTGGTGCTGTTCTGCGGTCGACAAGTGTGTGTGGGGGGGGTGCAGGTGAAGAAGGGTGAAGAAGGGAGAAGAAGGGAGAAGAAGGGGGAGAAGGGGAGAGATAGGGGAAGGAGGGGGGAGGCGGGCGAAGGGGGAGCCGAGGTCGATCTCCAGGCCATTCAGACTGGTGCTGTTCTGCGGTCGACAAGTGTGGGGGCATTGGTGGAGGTGAACAAGGGGGAATAAGGGGGGATAAGGGGGAATACAAGAGAAGCATGACGACAAGAACAAGAATAACACAACAACACCACATCTGACCTCACACCTGTGGCATCACGATCGTCGGAGCAGACAGGTCGACGTCGAGCAGCAGCACCATGCACGCCTGGCCGTCAGGCCCGATCACGGAGCCAGTGGGCGTGATGTACGCGGGCAGGAACTTGGCTTGGGTGGGGTGCTTGGTATTGCCGTCCTTTGGCGCAGCCTGCATGTAGGAGTTGCAAGGTTGATGGCCGCTAATGGTCGCTGATGGGCGTGCGATGTGGACGGGCAGGTGCTTGGCGTGGGTGGAGTGCTTGGGGTTGTCGTCCTTTGGCGCAGCCTGGCATGTGTGGGTGAACGGGGTGTTAGGGGGTGCGAGGTGAATGGCCGCTGATAGGCGCCGATGGGCGTGCGATGTAGACGGGCAGGTGCTTGGCGTGGGTGGGGTGCTTGGGCTCGTCGTCCTTTGGCGCAGCCTGGCATGTGGGTGAATGGGGCATAGGGGTTGCGAGGTTGGCCACTGATGGACACGGGCAGGTGCTTGGCATGGGAAGAGTGCTCGGGGTTGTCACTGTATTTGACAGCCTCCTACGTATGGGCGTGTCACAAGTAAAACACACACACACACACACTGACTTGGCCGCTGCCTCTGCATTTGCCTGCTCAGCTGGCCCCCATGCGGGCAGCTCCACCCATATATACACATACGGGTCTGATACGCCAACACAGGCATCTGGCGGACCGTAAAGTCGACCATGCACACATCCCCACACCCGAATCCACACCTTGGCCGCCGCCTCCGCCTTTGCCTGCTCAGCCGCCACCCATGCAGGTAGCTCCAGTCCAGGCGGCGTCATCGACAGCATGCCTGCGTGGGCAGGGGCGCACATGGGTTGAAAGATTCGAGGGTTTTAGGGCGCACTTCTTATAGGGTTTTAGGGCTTTCTGGTTTTAGGGTTTCAGCCGCCGTCCTTGCAGGCGGCTTCCTGCAGATGGCGTTCTCACAGGGTGGGAGGCAGTGGTGTCATTAGCGCCTCCGCAGCCCCCGCAGCCTCCGCTGCGGAGGCAAACCGAGAAATTCAAGGGGAAACTGCGGGGGCGAATCGCGAAAATTTCGCTCCGAGAAGTGTGAAATTCGACGATTTTCACACTTTTCGCGGAAAAAGCCCCCTGCGGGACCTGCGGGCGCATGCTCCCTCCAATGTTGCGGGGGCAAACAGCACATTCTCGGATTCCTTAATGACACCACTGGTGGGAGGCTTGTTAGGAGAAGGTTGGCGCCGTTAGGAGGTAAGGAGGTGGGTGGCGTGCGCAGGCGCTTGGCGTGGGTGGGGTGGTGCTTGCCCTACACTTCAGACCCCAGAGAACATGTGTACACGCACCTGTGACGAACCCCGTCAGCTCCTCCACAAAGCGCTGCTGAAGCTCGGGAGGGCCCGGCCATGCAATGTTAATGCAGCCCTACGCCCCAAACTCTAGAGAACACATGCACCTGTGTGATGACCGTCAGCTCCTGTCAGCAAAGCGCAGCATGACATGGCGTGCAGCATGGCATGGCGCTCAGGAAGGCCATGCGAGGTTAAGTGAACCCTAAGCCTAGACACTACAGAACACACGCACTTGTGATGGAGCCCGTCAGCTCATTCAGTGTGTATCCAACCCGAACCCTGAACCTGCTAAAATCTGCAACCCTTAACCCTGATGTTACCACAGCCGGTGACCGTAAACCCTCAACCCTGACACTAGACCCTCACCTGTGATGAAGCCCGTGAGCTCCTCCACAAAGCGCTGCATGAACACGATGCGCACCGACGACAGCTTAGCGCACAGCGCCATGTAGGAGAGGCCGGGCGGCACGCGCGAGGCGTCGCGCTCTGCGGCACACGGGACAAAAAGAGAGGCATGTGAGACAAGATGCACAGCAGACTGTGTAATCGACGACAGCTTCGCACACAGCGTAGGATTGTTCTTCTTCTGCACCGCGTCTCCACGCAGGTTGATGGTCAGTTGCATGAGGCTCAGTGTGGTTTCAGAAAAAGCAGAGGCACTGTTGATGCGATTTTTACTCTGCGCTCGCTGAGCGCGGCACATGCTGAGTACAAACAATGCATGGCTGTGGCATTTGTCGACTATTCTAAAGCATAAGATTGCATAAACCGTGTGGCACTGTGGAGAGTCCTTAGATTATATAGTGTTCATCCGCACATTATTGATCTGTTGGAGGATCTTCACACCAACACTGCAGCTGCCGTGCGGCTGGCTGGGAAAATCAGGCACGAATTCCCCGTGTCGTCTGGTGTGCGACAGGGGTGCGTCATTGCTCCTGTGTTGTTCAATGTTTTTATTGACCACATAGTGAAAAAGGCGCTAGACATGATGCCAGAGGGGGCTGGCGTGTCAGTCGTGACCCGAGCCGGCGGCTCTGTGTTGTCGTCGTCGGTTGAGCGCATAGTAATGCTGATGTATGCCGACGATTTATGTTTGTTCTCGCATGACCCAGCTCAGTTGGCGCTTATGCTGAAAATCCTTGACAAAGTGTCCTCTAGCTTTGGCATGCAAATCAACGCCGCCAAGACAGAAGTGATGATTTTGCCAGCAGATTTTGACGCGGATCTGCCCACGTTTGCGCTGACTGGTGGTGAAGTGAAGACCGTCTCTGCATTTAAGTATCTAGGGAGTTGGATAACCCAGAGTGGTGGTGTGGAAAAGGAGATCGGTGTGCGTGTCGGTCGCGCGCTGGGCGTGTTTGCGTCTTTTGATAAGATTTGGGCCAGCAAGAAGATGCAAGTGCAGTCTAAGATGCGGGTTTACAACACTTTCGTGCTGCCCCACTTTCTGTACGGCTGCGAAACATGGGCCCCTACTAAAACACAACTGACTCGATTGGAGGTTGCCCACTCTAACTGCCTTCGTCGCATTCTGGGTGTGCGCCTGGTCGACCGGCACAGATTAACTTATATTCAGCAGGCGTGCGACACTGAGCCAATTGAGAGCCTTGTGGCAAAGCGCTCAATGCAGTGGCTAGGCCATGTGATGCGCATGCCGGCTTCTCGTTTTCCTCGTACGACTTTTGACTGCACAATGGATGTGGCTCGGCAGCAAGGCCGGCCTCCAGCCTCCTCCCGACACTATTTTCTTAAGCTACTGATTCAGCAGCTAGGCGAAACTAGTGGCACTCGTTCTGATTGGAAGACTTTTTCGGACACGGCGTTTGAGCGTGCTCAGGATAGGGTCGGGTGGAGAGCCGTGGTGTACGGTCCGGCTGCCCCTCAGGCGCCGGCCCATCCACCACGGCGGTCAAGTAGATTGGCAAGCGCCACTTGACCCCCTATCCCCTAGAAGCAGTTACAGTTACATCGGCTTTCCAGCAAAGACTACCTCTAGTCCTAGTACCACCGCCTAGACCCAAGTCCAGTTCTGGCCCTAACAATTACTTGTGAGGGGTGGTAGCCACCAGCCGGCTGCCTGCCAACGTGTAGTCCCAGAGCAAAAAGGAGAGCTATTGTGCGACGCCTCCAAAATAGGTCCTAACTGCCTCTGAAATGGGTCGGCGTGCATGCGAGGAGAGGCCGGGCGGCACGCGAGAGGCGTCGCGCTCTGCGGCACACAACGAGAGGCAAGGGAGATCAGATGCACAGAAGACGGTGCAATCGATCGACATGCATGTGCGCAGAGGGCCCATGTAGGAGAGGCCGGACGGTACGCGCGAGGCGTCGCGCTCTGCGGCATACGGGACGCAAAGAGAGGCGTGAGAGATTCGATGCACAGCAGACTGTGCAATCGATCGGCATGCATGTGCGCAGAGGGCCCTTGGAGGAGAGGCCGGGCGGCATGTACGCGAGGCGGCGCGCTCTGCGGCACACGAGCACAGGCACGGATTAGAAGAAAAAAATGTTGAGGCATGCGTTGACGCGTCCCATGGACTATGAAATCGGCCAGCTTGCACGTGAGAAGAGGCCGGGCGGCACGCGAGAGGCGTCGCGCTCTGCAGCAACCGTGTACAGACTCAGGTCAGAACATATCACGTTGAGGCGTCAAATTGACTATGAAATGGGTTGGCATGCATGTGAGGAAATGCTGGGCGGCATGCGCAAGGCGTTGCGCTCTGCGGCACACGTGCGCAGACTCAGGTCAGAACATATCACGTTGAGGCGTCAAATTGACTATGAAATGGGTTGGCATGCATGTGAGGAGATGCTGGGCGGCATACGCAAGGCGTTGCGCTCTGCGGCACACGTGCGCAGACTCAGGTCAGAACATATCACGTCGAGGCGTCAAATTGACTATGAAATGGGTTGGCATGCATGTGAGGAGATGCTGGGCGGCACGCGCACGGCGTTGCGCTCTGCGGCACACGCGCACAGACTCAGGTCGGAACATATCACGTTGAGGCGACCAATGGACTCTGAAATGGGTCGGCATGCATGTAAGGAGATGCCGGGCGGCACGCGCAAGGCGTTGCGCTCTGCGGCACACGCGCACAGACTCAGGTCAGAACATATCACGTTGAGGCGACCAATGGACTCTGAAATGGGTCGGCATGCATGTAAGGAGATGCCGGGCAGCATGCGCGAGGCGTCGCGCTCTTCGGCACACAAGGAGAGACGTACGAGATCAGATGCATAACATACTGTACACTCGATCGACATGCATGAGTCAGAGGGCCAGTCTAGGATTGTATGCACCGGCAATGCGTTTGGGGTCGGATTTTGGAGCCATGGAGCCGGATTTAAGTCAACTAGCTCCAGAAAATCAATTGAAATTGTTGAAAACGAAACCGTTGTCCCTCACGCACCTGCGTCCTTTCCGAGCATGTCAAACGTCAATTCGATGAGGCTGCCAGCGCTGCCCTCCCTCAGCGCGCAAATCGTGGAGTGGCTCACGTCGGCAGACGGTGGCAGGCGAGAATACGTTGCGACGACGTCTCCCAGAGAGGCAGTCAGGGCGAGGGAGCTGGGGTGGACCTGCAAGAGACAATCATGACGATGTGCACGTGCACGTGTGTGCGTGTGTGTAAGCATGTGTGGGCGCAAGTACGTTGCGACCACGTCTCGGAGGGACGCGGTCAGGGCGAGGGAGCTGGGGTGGACCTGAGATAGATAAGGGGTATGCATTTTTGTGTGTGAGAGGGGCGCGGGGCGCGGGGCGCGCGGTGCGCGGCGCGCGGGGGAGAGGGAGGGGAAGAGGGGAGAGGGGAGAGGGGAGGGAGAGGGGAGAGGGGAGGAGGGAGGAGGGAGGGAAGAGGGGAGAGGGGAGAGGGGAGAGGGGAGAGGGGAGAATATAGGTCGCGACAATATCACCAAGGGATGCGGTGAGGGACGAGGGATGCATGCACATGCACACGCACGCGCACGCACGGGCACACACACACGCACACACACGCCCCCCCCCCTCATGTGCACACACAGACACCACCCACCGCCAGCTGCACGCACACACACACACACACACACACACACACACGAACACACACACACACACACACGCACACGCACACGCACACGCACACGCACACACACACACACACACCACCACCCCTGCACACACGGACACGCCACCCACCGCCAGCTGCTGCGAGAAGCGCTGCACCCTGAAAACTGCAAGCGAGTCCGGACCGCCCGCTCCCTCATACCCCAGTGTCAGGCACAGCTCTTTCATCTGCACGGAGATGCGCAGGAGCGTGCGCGTCGCCCCGCCCTGGCGTAGAACCATGCCCTGCAAGTGGTGTGAGCATGTGTGTGTGTGTGTGTGTGCGTGTTGAGGGGGCGTTGCTGGCTCTTTCATCTGCACGGAGATGCGCAGGAGCGTGCGCGTCGCCCCGCCCTGGCGTAGAACCATGCCCTGCAAGTGGTGTGAGCATGTGTGTGTGTGTGTGTGCGTGTTGAGGGGGCGTTGCTGGCTCTTTCATCTGCACGGAGATGCGAAGGAGCGTGCGCGTCGCACCGCCCTTGCGTAGAACCATGCCCTGCAAGTGGTGTGAGCGTGCGTGTGTGTGTGTGTGCGTGTTGAGGGGGCGTTGCTGGCGCTTTCATCTGCACGAAGATGCGAAGGAGCGTGCGCGTCGCCCCGCCCTTGCGAAGGACCATGCCCTGCAAGTGGTGTGAACATGCGTGTGTGTGTGTGCGTGTGAGGGGGCGTTGCTGGCTCGTTCATCTGCACGGAGATGCAAAGGAGCGTGCTCGTCGCCCCGCCCTTGCGAAGGACCACGCCCTGCAAGTGTTGTGAACATGCGTGTGCGTGCGTGCATGTTGAGGGGGCGTTGCTAGCACTTTCATCTGCACGGAGATGCGCAGGAGCGTGTGCGTCGCCCCGCCCTTGCGTGATTCCACGCCCTGCAAGGATAGCAGAGTGGGCAGTGTTGTGTGCGTGTGCGTAACGTGCGTGCGTGTGTGTGTGTGTGTGCGTAACGTGTGTTTGTGTTTGTGTGTGCTTGTGTGTGTGTGTGTGTGTGTGCGTGTGTGAGTGACACAACACCACGCCCTGCAAGACGATTGTGTGTGTGTGTGTGTGGTTGTGTGTGGTTGTGCGTGCTTGTGTGTGTGTGTGTGTGTGTGTGTGTGCGTGTGTGAGTGACACAACACCACGCCCTGCAAGACGATTGTGTGTGTGTGTGTGTGTTTGTGCATGCTTGTGTGTGCTTGTGTGTGTGTGTGTGTGTGTGTGTGTGTGCGTGTGTGAGTGACACAACACCACGCCCTGCAAGACGATTGTGTGTGTGTGTGTGTGGTTGTGTGTGGTTGTGCGTGCTTGTGTGTGTGTGTGTGTGTGTGCGTGCGTGTGTGAGTGACACAACACCACGCCCTGCAAGACGATTGTGTGTGTGTGTGTGTGTTTGTGCATGCTTGTGTGTGCTTGTGTGTGTGTGTGTGTGTGTGTGTGTGTGCGTGTGTGAGTGACACAACACCACGCCCTGCAAGACGATTGTGTGTGTGTGTGTGTGTGTGTGCGTGCTTGTGTGTGTGTGTGTGTGCGTGTGTGAGTGACACAACACCACGCCCTGCGAGACGATTGTGTGTGTGTGTGTGTGTGTGTGTGTTTGTGCGTGCTTATGTGTGGTTGTGTGTGTGTGCGTGTGTGTGTGTGTGTGTGTGTGTGTGGAACCAAGCAGACATCTGCCCCCTCTACAAGGGCGCATCCTCGGGCCCACCCACGCGCAGCAAGTCCTACCGCGGCATCTCCCTACTGCCCGTCGCTGGCAAGGTCTACACTCACATCCTCCTCAACCGCCTCAAGCTCCAGCTGGAGCCCACCCTCCACACTTCCCAGTTTGGCTTCCGTCTGGGCCGTGGCACCTCCGATGCCATCTTCACCCTACGACGCCTCCAAGAGGAGTCACACCGCGCCCACGCCCCCCTCCATGTGGCTTACGTCAACCTGTCCAAGGCGTTCGGCAGTGTCAACCACGCCGCCCTTTGGAAAACCCTCCTCCACCGCAGCGCGCACCCCGCCCTCCTTGCACGCATCGAAAGCCTCTACTCTGGTGCCACCGCCAGAGCCCGAGTCAACGGTGCATACTCCGCCCCTTTCCCTCTCAAAGCTGGCGTCAAGCAAAGCTGCCCCCTCTCCCCCCTCCTCTTCAATGTCTACATGGACACAGTTGTCCGGTCCCTGATTGCCCAGCTCCCCAACGCTGGCATTCAAATTGGCTACATGATCGACGGAAAACTGTACACCCCTGAGTCCCGCAAGGACTTTTTGACCACCATCCTCCCCCTCCTTCTCTACGCCGACGACATCGCCCTGCTCGCCCCCTCCGAGGAAGACCTCCGCACCATGCTCACCCTCCTCGACCGCATCTGTTCAGACCTGGCCCTTGCGATCAACTACGACAAAACAGTGGCACAATCCCTCGGCCACCCTTCTGCCCACACCGTCCCCTCCGCCCCTATCACCATCCCCTCCAACTCCTCATCTACCCCCCACCTGGTCCACTCCACCTCCAAGTTCAAATACCTGGGAAGTATTCTGTCCTCCCCCGCCGCCCCTTCTGATGACGCTCCCAACACGTCTGATTCCGACATCCTCGACTCAGAGATCTCACGCCGGATCGGAAGTGCCTGGTACGCCTTCAACCGTCTCACTCCCCGGTTCTGGAACTCCAACTCAATCTCTCCCACTACCAAGATCCACCTCTACAACGCCTTTGTGATCTCTGCCCTACTGTATGGCTGCCAGACATGGACGTTGAACAAGGCCCACATCCACCGACTTGAAGTAACCCACAACCGCTTCCTCCGCCTCATCAAGGGCATCCCTCCTCACACCACAGAGCACACCTCCACCGCCACGATGCATGCCTCCCCCCCTTGTACGTTCCCCATCATCGACACGATCAACAAGCACCGTGCTACGTTCATCGGCTCCCTCATCCGCCGCCTCCCACCTCCCCCGTCCCCCCGCCCCTCCATCTCCACACACCCGCCCGTCCCTTCTCCCCCCCCACTCCCTCCCAACATCATATACCCCCCCACTGCCGCCCTTTTCGCGTACCGCCGACCGGACATGCCGGCGGCGCCATCACATCCTACCGGCTCAGCGCCGGCGACTTTTTTGCCCACTCCGTCAAGTTCCGTTCCTCCGCAAACACCCACTTTTCCAACTTCAAACGCGATATCTCCAAGCACCCCGAGTTCATGGACCTCTTGTCCAAGCGAGTCACACCCGAGTGGATCCTCTTAGCGAGATTTCCACAACTGTGGAGGTCAATCTGCCGAGACCTAGTTTAAACTCAGTCGAAGCGGAGTGACGAACACATCCGTCAGTGACCCGCATTTGCGCCTTTCCCCCACTGCTTTTGGAATGAGGTTATTCACCCTCTTGTTGGCGCACGGTTGGTCACCCGCCTCCAAATGGAATCTCCTCAATGATGACCAGAAACAGCCTTTCTAGGTCTGCCGTGCAGAGTTCTCTGTAACGATATCTCTCTCTCTCTCTGTGCGTGTGTGAGTGACGCAACACCACGCCCTGCAAGACGATTGTGTGTGTGTGTGTGTGACACAGTGTGTATGTTGAGGTCCGTGTGTATGTGTGTGTGTGTGCCGACAGTTTCAACGCACCGTGCTGTCCCCCTTGGGCGGAGCAACAGCCGCAGCAGCAGGCGCGGAGGGCGCGCTGGCTGCTGTGGGCGTGTCCACAGCAGCAGCACCAGCAGCTGTGGCAGCACCAGCAGCGCCAGCAGCACCAGCATCAGAGCCTTGTGGCGCCGCCCTGTCGGAGCTGGCCGCCCTCAGCAGCGCGAGCACGCGCGCGTCGCGGCGACGCTGCAGCGCGCCGAGCAGCGCGCCGGCCGCGCCCATGTCAGAGCCTGCGTGCGTGTGTGTGGGGGGGTGGGGGCGGTGTGTGTGTGTTTGTGTGTGTGAGAGAGAGCACGCGC
>VFSX01000384.1:0-55000 GCA_016618255.1 Chlamydomonas sp. UWO 241 | reverse complement strand
ATCGTCGTGCGTGGGCGCTTCGTGTGCGCGGTCGGGTTGGGGTTTAAGGCTTAGGGGAAACGCCCTCGTCTACGAGCAGAACAGCCTCTCCATTGTCGTGCGCAAGCGCTGCATGTGTGCGTGTGTCGCGCATCTCAGTGGTGAAGCAAAGTGGGACAAAAACACGCACAAGCGCGCTGCCACATGCTGCCGCAGAGAAAAGAGAAAGATAAAGTGAGAAATACGTCACAGTTCCCACATTTCCGTCACACACACACACACACACACACACACACACACACACACATACAAACACTCACGCTCACACACACACACAGACAGTCACATACCTGCAGGTGGCGGCGCAGCTCAGAGATGGCCGGCTCGTCAGTCAGGCGCACGACCACACCGTTCTTCTGTTCAGCAGCCTCACTGCAGTAGTGTGTGTGTGTGTGTGTGTGTGAGCGAGAGAGAGACAGGGAAAGGGTGTGTGTGTGTGTGTGTCTGCGCGTGAGGGGGGGGGGGAAAAGGGCTCAAGCACGCGCGGCGTCGCACGAGCGCACCGCTCCAGCCCCCCCAGCCTCTCTCCCTCTCTCCCTCTCTCCCTCTGACACTCCCTCTGCCTCACGCTGTCTTTTTCTCCTGGCTCTCACCCACACAAACCCACCTGATCTTTCTGCCGTTCGGCTCCTATGTATCTGTCTGTCTGTCTGTCTCTCACCCACACACCCTCACCTCAGCTTGGCGCCGTCCGGCACCAGTGCCAGGCAGTAATCCACGCCGCCCAGACAGCCAGACACACACACACACACACACACAGGCACGCACGCACCTCAGCTTTGCACCGTCCGGCACAAGCGCCAGGCAGTGCTCCACACCGCCAACGTATGTGGGTGCGAGCTGCAGCACGCGCGTGCCGCGCCAGAAGACCTGTGGGCATGTGCGTGGGGGGGGACGGGAAGGCAGTGTGTGTGTGTGTGTGTGTGTGTGTGCGTGTGAGTGTGTGTGTGTGTGTGTGTGTGTGCGTGTGTGTGTGCATGTGTGTGCATGTGTGGTTCATCGGCAAGCTGCAGTATGCATGTTCCAAGCTAGAAAGACATGTGCAGATATGTGCGTGTGCGGGTGTGAATGCTATCGTGTGCGTGCGTCGGTGTAACGATCTGCGTGTGTGTGTGTGTGTGAGTTACCCCCCCCCTCGCCCCTCACACACAGACACAGCAAGTAAACTCGCCTTGTGCACCGCGCCCTCCGCCTCGTCCTTTGGCTCCCCAGTTGCCTCGTCAGTACCGGTCGAGAGCACCAGCCTCCCCCTCCACACGGTCAGCCAGCGCGTCTTCCACCCAGCTGTCTGTCGAGCCACACCCTCCCACACGAGCAACTGCCCGCGGACCCTGTGTGTGTGTGGGGGGGGGCGTGTGTGTAAGTTCGTGTGCGTGTGCGTGTGCGTGTGCACGTGTGTGTACGTGTGTGCGTGTGTGCGTGTGTGGGCGTGTGGGTAGGTGCGTGTGCGCGTGTGTGCATGTGTGCGCATGTGTGTGCGTGAGTACACGTGTGCGAGTGCGTGTGCGTGTGCGCATGCGCATGTGCGCGTGCGCGTGCGCGTACATATGCGTGTGTGTGTTCATAGTAGGGGGGCGGGGTTGGCACGCACGCACACACGCACCTGTACTCTGCGTCAGTCAGCCAAAGTGGTAGATCCTTGAAAGGAGCTCCAGTGCCGCCGCCGCTGCTGCCGTCGCGCGTGCCGTCTGCGCCGCAGGTGAGGGTGGGTGGAGTGTCTGTCTGTCTGTCTGTCTGTCTGTCTGTCTGTCTGTCTGTCTCTGTCTGTCTGTCTGTCTGTCTGTCTGTCTGTCTCTGTCTATCTGTCTGTCTGTCTGTCTCTTTCTCTCTCTCTATATATATATACCTCTGTCTTTCGCTGTGTGTGTGAGTGTGTCATGGGCACAAGTAGTCACCCGCTGTTGACAAACGCCTTTGCGCGGACCTCTGGAACGTGTCCATCTGTTGGTGGTGCTCGAGCGCTGTACGCTGAGTAAAGTCGAATACGCACAACGCCTGAGCACTGCAGACGGGTGGCTGGCTACTGGTGGTGAGGGGGCTAGTGGGACGGGGCTGGAACTAGGAAGGACAAAAACACACACACACCCCCACACACACATTCCATTCCATTCCAGATCGTTACATGGATCGTACATGGATAATGGCGACATTGTTATTGTCCAGAGGTCTGCATCAGGGCGAGTGTCAATAGCGGGTGACCACTCGTCGCTATGAGACACACACACACACACACACACCTGCGGGCCCAGGCCCTGTGGGCGACGCCGTGGCTGCTGCAAGCACAGACATGAGACGGAAGTATCGCGCTGGGCTGAAGTGGAGCTGCAGGGGCGAGGTCGCGAGCTTGACGCGGGCCTGTGTGAAGTGTGGAGTGTGGGATGGTGTGTGGGGATGTTGTGGGGTGGGAGAAGGTGTGGGGTGTGAGGAGGTGTGGGGTGTGGGGAGGTGTCGGGCGGGTGTGGAGCTGCAAGGGGGGAAGTCGCGAGCTTGACGCGGGCCTGCGGTGAGGAGTGTGGGGTGTGGTGGTGAGTGGCTTTACTCATACAGTGCAGGAGCATGGCCACCAGGAGTGGTGATAGGTGACAGGGCGGCATGCACGCGGCAGAATGAAACATACAAGAACCTAGGAGGTGAACCTAGAGATGAGGACCTCGTATGAACCTATAGGGCGGCATGCGGCACCAGGCCGGCCTTAGTGTTACAATGCTTGTGGTTGGTACTTAAATAAGTACCCAAATCCCCATGTTTCCCAAAGCGTGCCATGAGAGCTGTGCTGATCAGTTGCTGGCGTGGGGCGGCTCGTTGGAAAGCTGAGAGTCTCCTTTGCCTGCTGTTGCTCGGCGGTTACATGGGTTTGACTTTGAGCAGTTCAAAATAGCCGCCAAAACTGCATGTTTTTCAAACATACATTATTTTACGCGCGGATGCTCAACAGGACCAACCACTGCAGCAGCAACAACAGCGACAAAAGCACCAGCACCAGCACCAGCAACAAAGAGAGAGGGGCAACAGTTAAAAGGAAGAGGGGGGGGGGAAAGGGTCCTCAAACATAAAACAGATTAGCAGCAGCAACAACAGCAACAGCAACAACAACAACAGCAACAACAGCAACAACAGTAACAACAGCAACAACAGCAACAGCAGCAGCAACAACAGCAACAGCAACAGCAACAGCAACAACAACAACAGCAACAACAGTAATAACAGCAACAACAGCAACAACAGCAACAGCAGCAACAGCAACAGTACAAGAAACTTACCTGGGGCAGTCGTGGGTGCACGCTTGTCGCGACCTGCAGCTGCACGTCGACCGCAAAGCGCTCGAGCAGCGGCACCAGCTGTTGGTGGGGGGGGGGGGGGGGGAGCAGAGGAAAAAGGAACGGGTCAGGCTTGGAAGGGGGAGGGAGGGGAGGCAGGCAGAGGAAGGGTCAGTCGCATTTTAGCAACCTGCAGCTGCACGTCGACCGCAAAGCGCTCAAGCAGCGGCACCAGCTGTTGGTGGGGGGGGGGGGGGGGCAGAGGACGGGAAAAGGGACGGGTCAGGCTTTGAGGGGGGGAGGTAGGCAGAGGCAGGCCAGGGATGTTTCAGCGACCTGCAGCTGCACGTCGACCGCAAAGCGCTCAAGCAGCGGAACCAGCTGTCGGTGGAAGATGGGAGGGGGAGGGGGCAGAGGACAGGGACGAGTCAGAGTCCGGCTTAGAGGGTGGGGGCGCGAGGAAGAGGAAGGGGACTGGGTCAGAGGAAGGGGGGAGGGGGGGGGTCAGGCAGCGGAAGGGTCAGTCTCTCAGGCAGTCTATTCAGGGAGAGGCCGCCCCTGCGTGTGCCCCTGCACCCCCCCCCTACCGCACATCCCTGCCTACCTGGACGCCTGTGCCCGCAGTCTGCTCAGCCGCCACCAGCCCCAAGATGCTGCTGTGGCGCCGCTCCTAGCGCCGCCACCGCCACCGCCTGCTTGCTCCCCCCCCCCCCCCCTTCTTCCCCCACACACACAAACTGCCTACCTGGACGCCTGTGCCCGCAGTCTGCTGAGCAGCCACCAGCGCAAACGGGTCAAAGCCCCCCCCCCCCGCCTACCGCACCCCTGCCCCTGCTCGGACGGTGCTCGCGCCGGGGCCAGTAGCCGGCGCCTGCTGAATGGCTACCAACACAAACAGGACAGCCCCGTCCACCGCACCCCAACCCTACCTGGACGCCAGTGCCCGCACTCTGCTGAGCCGCCACAAGTGCAAACAAGTCCCAGCCGCCCGGCGCAGCTTCAGCGCCGCTCCTAGCGCCGCCAGCGGAAGCGCCAGCCGTCCCGGGCGTGGTGGTCGTGGGCCACGCGAACGGCGCGCCGCGGCCGTTGTCGTGGAGGTACGCAGATATGGAGGAGACGCCGAGGTTGAAGCACTCGAAAAGGGCGGCCTCCTCGCCTGGGGAGGGCACCGCATTTGAACGGCAGTTGGGAAGTTGCATTTGAATACGTGGTACGCATTCGTAGCTCCAAGTGCGCTCACAAACATCACCATCCCCATCACCACACGCAATGAGCACACTCGCCTGCCAGCCCCGCGTCGCTCGCGCGCACGCTGCTTAGGGTGAAGAGACCCAGGTCGAGAAGAAGTGTGCAGCGGCCGGTGGCGTCTGGGACTGCGACCTGTTTGGGTGTGTGCGTGTGTGCGTGCGTGTGTGGATGTGTGCGTGTGTGTGCGTGTGCGTAGGGCTCCAAATTATACTAATATATTTTTTCTGACGATAATGTATATTAACATTATATAGTATTTGGCCATCCCCACCCAACCTGTGACCACAATGTGGCCACACCCTAAATTCCAAAGTCGACAAACCGGCCCCATCGCGCGTGCAGAATGACTTCTCGACACGTAATTTAGACATGGGTGTCGAGATCGTGTGCTGGGATACGTCGTGGGGCCGTCACGGGCCTCGCGGAGCGCCATGCAACAGTCGCACCCACCCCCCTGCCGCGCCGCTGCGGGGATCCAGCCCCCCGCGACGCCTCCTACCGATCGGTACCACCCGTGGCATGAACTTGACGAGGCGCTGGGTCCCGTGCCGTGCCGCGTTGCCGCGGTCGCTGTGCTGGGCGACACCAAACTTTCGGCAAGTTTTGCGGCGTCGCCTCTGGACCAAATCCACTTTTGACGCATGCTTTTTAGTTCCGCCAATCTCATTTAGACGCATGCGTCTTGGGCGACCGTGGCTTGGAGAGACGGTGAAATGCGGAACGAAATCGTTTGGGGTCAAACGTTACCGTGACGTGTCACGTTTGACCCCAAACGATTTCGTTCCGCATTTCACCGTCTCTCCAAGCCACGGCCCCCCACGAAGCATGCGTCTAAATGAGATTGGCGGCAACTAAAAAGCACCCGTCAAAAGTGGATTTGGTCAACCAGGGAAGCCACGAGAAATTCCCAAAGTTTGGTGTCGCCCGTTTGGCCGCTTTTCCCCCTGGGGCAGGCCCAGGTTGGGTGGGGATGATGATGAGAGTTTTACAATCCACTTCTGGCGGTCACACGTACGGTTCCAAAGCTCCAGTGGGACTTAGAGAAACAAGGCTCAAGGCCCACAAAAGGTCAAGCTACAAGTAGCCCACGGTAACGCCATCCACACTTGGTGGCGGGCGCCAAGCAAGCAGCACCACTGTGCAGGCTGCACACCCAGCCCCTCAAATGGCCAGAGGGCGGACCCAAGGTATAAAACCATGAAGGGACCAAAAAGCCCTCCCCCAGACCACCGGAAGCGGGGCTAGTAGCACACCCGCCGCAGCACTCTACTCAGCGACCACACCGCACCCGCCACCGCACGCGTGTGGCGCCACCTCCCCTTCAAAAAAACCCCCAGAGGGAATGCCATCTAGCAAGCAGGTGCAGGCACCCGCTCGCCGTCAACGACGAGGCGCGCGCGGTGGAACTGCGCCCGCTTCCCCGCAACCTTGGCGGCGAGGAAAGCGGGCCACAGCGCCTGGTGCTGCGCCTCCTCGCGGTCACTGAGGACGTCGAAGACTGCAGTCGAGTCCACGCAGCGGCGCAGCTCGTGGCGCCAGCGCACGACAGTGTCGGCCACGGCGTCAGACGCCACGGTGAAGAGCACACGCAGCACACCGCCCCCGCGTGGCTCCACGCCGATGCCCCCGACGGCAGGCTTGGCGTTGAGGAGCGACGCGGACACGACGCCACCATCAGCCGGCTCCCGCCGTAGAGGAAGCGCACGACATCCGTAGCCAGGCGGACGGGCAGGCTGGTGCCGTCCTCGGCAGCTGCAGCGATCCGCTCCGCCGCCGCCGCCGTCGCCTCCTCTTCATCCATCCGCCTGCCACCGCCCGCGAGGAACCAGTTGGCGCCGCGTGCCACCGGGATGGACAGCACGAAGCTGCGGCGCAGCGACGTGTCGCCCACACGCGCAGGCAGCCCCCCCCGGCGGGAGGGGCCGCGCGCAGATGCGGCACGCGTGGCGCCCGACGCAGGCCGCTCCGTCGCCGGCCCCCCCCCCGCCGACGCCACAGGGGCGGCAGCAGCAGCGGGCCGGGCAGGCTGAGCAGCCTCGGCAGCAGGCGCAGCGCGGGGCGCCGCACTGTGGGCCGCATGGCCGGCCCGCGCGCGGGCGGGCTCTGCATGCGGCATCTGCATGGGCGCCCCAGGGACGCGGCTCACCAGGAGGCTCACCACATCCACCAGGGACGCAATCTGTTGCGCCTGCGCCTGCACCACAGCGAGCACCCCCCGCAAGGGCACCGCTGTGGCCGGCGTCGGCAACCTGTGGCGCGCCCATCTGCGTCGGCGCATTCTGTGGCTGGGCGCGCGCCCTCGCCTCCCTGTCCAGCAGCCCCCCTACCAGGCGTCTGATGTCTGCCTGCCCCGCGCTGAGGGCGCGGAGGGCGTCTGTGGTGTCGGCCGAGGCCGAGATGTGGTTGCTGGCGTCGCCATGCAGGTGTTGCGCAGCCTCCGCGTATGTGGCTGCCCCTCGCGCCCCGTGGAGCGCCGAAAGCTGTGTCTGTGTCGCATCCACGCACGCGCGGTGGCGTGGCGGGGAGTCTGAGCCGGAGGAGCCGCTGCTCACCGGTGATTCTGTGGTGGTGGCCGCGCGGGCGATGAGCGCGCCGGCGGCCGCACTGTGTTTGCGCGCCTTAGAGCGCGTCATGAGTCCAAAGTAACATCGGCTTTCCAGCAAAGACTGAGTTCTATAGGAGAGGACCTTCCTCAGGGTCACAGTAGTGGCCTTGTGGCCAGTCAAGCCGGCAGAGCCGACTGGCGCTGACTGGAACGGTCCCCGCCTGGCAGTGCATGGCTGTCCAGCTCTCGTTTGCATGGGGCTCAGCCGGCGCCCCATGCCTCATGCATGGCCAGGTCCCACCCTCCAGGGGGGCATGGACGACAGAGTTGTCATGGAGGCTGCCTGAAGACCTTCCAACGCCAGTCACCGGCAGACGAGCGACCCCGAGGATGAGCGCGGTGACGAACGCTGCGATTGGTGAAGCGGATTTACTCTGTGTTGCCTCGGCGGTCGCCACCGCTGAAGCCGTGATGGTAGCCCGCCTCTACGGGCGGCCATCTTGACCAATGTCCAGCATGCATTGACGGGCGCCAGCTCCTCCGCTCGTCGATCGTCGTCGAGATCGGTGCCGCATGGCGTCCTGCAAACAATCATTTTTTTGACCCCCCCGCGAAGGCTCAGGCCCTGTACGGTAAAGAGACAATGTATTTTGACTGGCTGGGTGTAGGGACCTGAAACTTTGTGGCGGTGTTCATCACACCTTCCTAAGCAACTCTGGCCTTTGGGACGTTTCAAAACTCGGTATTGCTTGCATTACAGAGAAGCAGAAAACAGGCAGGTGTGGCGCGCGGTGTGCCGCGCGATGTGGCGCACATTGCCCCCCCCCTCCCCCCCTCCCCAACCCTGGGCCTTGCTGGTAGGCAGCATGTGGAGTGGCTAGGTCACAAGCTGCGCAGGGCCAGTTGTCTATGTGAGCTGGACTCAATGTGAGATGGGAAATTTGACTCGCCTCGAAGGGTGTGCTGGACGCAATGCCTGAGGGTGACCTTGGGCCGGAGTTTTGCCAAGTGCCACCTCAAAAGGGGTGAAACCAACCTTCTTGGATCGAGATGAAACTTGGAGCATTGGAAAGCCCTTGATGAGCACAAAAAAACTGTCGAGTAGCATTTGGCTGATTTTGGGTGCAAGTGGTGTGCAACTGCGATCTCCTTCCCGTGTGGTGGCGGTAGTATAGTGTGGACATAGGAATACACCCCTAGTGCTTCTCCTGTGCATGGGGGGTGCTGGATTAGCCAAGCCAAGGCCTTCATATGTCCACCAGAGCATGCCCGTACAACAGGAGACTGCGGGGCGGCCGTTTGGGGCCTTCCAGCAATTTATACTAGGCTCAAAATCAAAAAAGTATAATACTATACAATATTAATATACCGTACAGGGCCTGTGCCTCCGCGAGTAAGTATTATTTTGGATACCCCCCCGAAGCTGTAAACAATTAAACTCTCGCAAAAATTGCGATTTGGGGCGTCAAATCGACCGAAATCGACGAAAAACGACCCCCGCGGGGCGATTAAACAATCATTTTTTCCGCGAAGGCTCATGCCCTGCAAGGTAATCATACATTAATATATATTAGTCTGGAGCCCTACGTGTGCGTGTGCATGTGCGTGTGCGTGTGTGTATGCGTGTGTGTGTGTGTGTGTGTGTCCTCCTCCTTCCTCTCCCACCATCTCCTCCACCTCCTTCTCTTCTCTCCCGTCTCCCCCCATCACCGTCTCCTCGTCCCCGCCGGCCGCCACTGCCGCCCCTCGGCCCACTGCCGCCGCCCCCCCACGCACCGCCGCCCCCGCCAACCCCCACACCACCTCTGCCGCCGGGCCCTCCGTCCCCGCTCCCAGCCCCTCCCGCTCCCCTCACAGCCACAAACTCATCATGCTGGCCGTCAACGCCGCTGGCCAGGCCGGCTACGCCGCCTCCCAGGCCGCCCGCGGCATCGCCACCTCGCTGACGACGAACCCCTTCTTCCAGGCGACCCCATCCGCCTCCCCCCACAACACCCCCGCACTTACCCAGCGCACCCCCACCCCGGCCACTGCCCAGCAGCGCTCGCCCTCCCCCCACGAGACCCCCCTCTCCCTCGAGGGCTGGGGCCACAGCAGCGGTGCGGAACCTGCCGCCCCCCGCCGCCGCTCCCGCCGCCTCCCCCGCCACCTCCCCCGCCACCGCCCCGCCGCCGCCGCCCCCACCGCCGCCACCCCCGCCGCCGCCTCCCCCTCCGGCCCCGCCAGCAAAACCCGCGCCAAGGCCGCGGCGGCGAGCCCGCTAGGGCGATGCTGAGCGCACCCCCAGACGGGTAGGGCGACTAGCCACCGACCCTGCACCACCCGTCCCTCCGGCTACTGCGCGCGACCCCGGTGGGGTCGCGCGCCCCCGACTCCTTCACCCTCACCACGACTTCACCACTGCTTCCTACAACTGCTGCACCCTCTGGGGTGCAGCCGACGGCACGCGCCACGTCCCCATGGCGCAGCCCACCCTCCTCGCCCGCTACCTCGGTGCCCACAACATCGACATCTGCGGCCTGCAGGAGGTCCGCCACCACGGCTCCGGCTGTCACACCCTGGAGAATGGCTACCATTTCATATGGTCTGGCGGCACAGCGCACACCAACGGCATCGGGGCACTCCTATCCCCTGACACAGCCATGCTCCTTCGCGCCTCCGACGCCGGCTTTGCGGCCATCAACGACCGCATCCTGGTCCTCCGGTTCCACCCCAACGGCGCCATCCCCATGACCGCCATCGTCGCGTACGCTCCAACGGAGGCCGCCGACGACGGGCCCGCCTAGGACGCGTTCTACGAACAACTCCACGACGCGCTCACCCACACCCCTGCCCACCACTACATCCTGGTGATGGGCGACTTCAACGCCACCACCACCGCCGCCTCCTCTACCACCCACCCATCGGTGGGCCGACACGCCTGCCCCACCTCCCACAGCCCCTCCTCCCCCTTCCCCCCCAACTCCCCCCTCGCCGCCTTCCGCCACAAGCCGAGCATCAACGACAACGGCCACCGCCTCCTCGATCTCTGCTCCGCCCACAGCCTCTCCATCACCCACTCTTTCTTCCCAAATCCCCCAGCGCGCGCATACACCTGGTACAGCCGCAACCGCAAGGACTGCAACATCCTGGACTACATCCTGGTCCGCAGCTCGCACCTGTCCTCTGTCCACGATGTACGCGCCCGCTGCCCCATCACCCGCCCACTCCCCACCGTCACCCCACCCGACCACGCCCTCGTCACCGCCCGCATCCGCCTCCACTTCTCCAGAACCTGGAGACACGAACACCAGCGGCACCCTCCCCCCCCGCGCTACTTCACTGACCTACTCCGCGACCCAGCAACGCAGAACGCGTACGCCGAGGCCGTCGCGGACGCCCTCGCCACCCCGCCACCCCTGCCCCTTCCCCTCACCTTGGACCAGCGGATGGACCACTTCAACGCGGCCCTCCACGCCGCGGCCAAGGCGGTGCTCGGCCGCCGCCCGCCCGAAGCTCCCACCCACCTCACCCTCTCTGACAAATCCCTGTCACTCGCGCGTGACCTCCAATCCCTCCGCGTCGAGTCCGCCCTCCACGCCCGACACACTCCCCTCTCTGATGCTCTCCGCGGGAAGACCAAACGTCTACAGACAGAGCTGAAGTCCTCCCTGAGAATGGACACCGACGCGTACTGGAACACCAATGCCGCTGTCATCCAACATGACTTCGACAACCACAAACCCCACACCGCCCACCGTGCCCTCCAACGCCTCGTCAACCGCCCCTCCTCCGCCACCGCCCCAGCCATCCGCGGCGACGACGACCGCCTCTGCTTCGGCACGCAAGCCGTGGCCAACGCGTTTGGCAAACACTTTGAAACCCTCCACACCCTCCCTTCTACCGTCGACCCCGCCCGCCTGGCTTCCCACCTGGCCCACACACCCACTGCCCCCCCTGCCCCTCCTGCCATCACGCCTCCCTCCCTCCCTGTACCCGCCCCCGCCCCAGCCCCCGCCGCCCCATCCCCTTCCCCCACACTCTCCCCCCCCGTACCCGCCCACGCCCACGCCGCCCCATCCCTTTCCCCCACACCTTCCGAGCCCTCACGAGACGAGATTGAGGCCGCCATCAAGGCACTCAAAAACACCTCCCCGGGCTCCGACGCCATCACCGCTCCCCTCATCAAGAGCGGCGGCCCCGCCGTCGCCTCCGCCCTCCACGACATCATCCGCTCATGCTGGGACACCAACACCACTCCTACCTCGTGGAGACAAGCAGAGATCTGCCCCCTCTACAAGGGCGCATCCTCAGGCCCGACCACTCTCTGCAAGTCCTACCGTGGCATCTCCCTCCTGCCCGTCCCAGGCAAAGTCCACACCCACATCCTCCTCGGCCGCCTCGGACGGCACCTGGAGCCATCCCTTCACACCTCCCAGTTCTGCTTCCGGCCCGGCCGAGGCACTACTGGCGCCATCTTTGCCCTACGCCGCCTCCAGGAGGAGTCCCACCGTGCTCACGCCCCCCTTCACGTGGCCTACGTTAACCTCTCGAAGGCGTTCGACCGTGTCAACCACCCCGCGCTCTGGGAAACCCTCCGCCACCGCAAAGTACCCCCTGACCTCCTCGACCACATCAAGAGCCTCTACTCTGATGCCACGGCCCGTGCCCGCGTCGGCGACGCACTCTGCCCCCTTCCCTCTGGAAACCGGTGTCAAGCAAGGCTGCCCCATCTCCCCCCTACTCTTCAACGTCTACATCGACACCGTAATCAGATCCCTGATTGCCCAGATCCCCAACGCTGGCATCCAAATCGGCTACGTTGTCGACAGCGTCCTCCACACCCCCGAGTCCCGCAAAGACTACGAGACCACCGTCCTCCCCCTCCTACTCTATGCCGACGACATCGCCCTGCTCTCCCTCTCCGGGGACGCCCTCCGCACCGTGCTCACCCTCCTCGACGGCACCTGCTCTGACCTCGCGCTTGAGATCAACTGCAGCAAAACCGTTGCACAATCCCTCGGCCACCCGTCTGCCCACACCGCCCCCACCACCACCCCCATCGCCATCCCCTCCAACTCCTCCCCTACCCCCCACCTGGTCCACCACACCTCCAGCTTCAAATACCTCGGCAGCATCATGGCCTCACCCCCCACCTACTCCCCTTTCGACGACCCTGACCCCCCATCGCCCACCAACATCCTCGACGAAGAAATATCACGCCGGATCAGCTCCGCATGGTACGCCTCCACCCGCCTCACCCCACGGTTTTGGAAATCAGATGAGATCACCCTCACCACCAAGATCAACCTGTACAATGCCTTTGTTGTATCCGCCCTCTTGTACGGCTGCCAAACCTGGACGCTAAATAAAACTCACATCCACCGCCTCGAGGTAACCCACAACCGCTTTCTCCGCCGCCTGAAAGCCCCCTCCCGCCACACCTTGGAGCAAATCTCCACTGCCAAGCTACATGCCGCGCACCCCCCCACCACTCCTATCATCGTCACGATCAACAAACACCGATTGTTGTTCATTGGATCCCTCGTCCGCCGCCTCCCCACCTCCACTCCTCCGCCCCCCACCCCTGCCAACCCCCCTCCCTCTCCCCCCTTGCCTCCCACGCCTCCTCCGATCCCTCCCACGCCCCCTCCGATCCCTCCCAACCCCGCTCCCTCTCCCCTCTTGCCTCCCACGCCCCCTCCGATCCCTCCCACGCCTCCTCCGATCCCTCCCAACCTCCCTCCCTCTCCCCCCTTGCCCCCCACGCCTCATCCGATCCCTCCCAACCCCGCCCTCTCTCCTCCCTTGCCCCCCACGCCTCCTCCGATCCCTCCCACGCCTCCCCCGATCCCTACCAACCCCCCTCCCTCTCCCCTTTTGCCCACCACGCCTCCTCTGATCCCCCCCATGCCTCCTACGATTCCTCCCAACCTCCATCCTTCTCCCCCTTGCCTTCTCCAACCCCCCCTCCCCTTCCCCGCCCGCCGAACCCATGTTCCCAGCCACCGCCGCCCTCTTCATGCACCGACGACCAGACGTGATACCCTACCAAGGTGGGGTCATCACCTCCTACCGTGAGAATGTCCAAGACATTTTCGACTCCTACGTGTTCAAGACTGCCGTCACAACGCAGTTTGACAAGGCCAAGAAGGAGTACGCCGAGTCCCCACCGGAGTCCCAGCTGAAGAACGTCCCCGAGCTTGCTGTGATACTAGCGCGCAGGCGGCCTCCCGGGTGGCTCACCCTCGCGAGATTCCCACGCCTGTGGAATGGTATTTGCAGAGAGATGGCAGCCAATGCGGGAGCAGCCAGCCAACAAAGTAGATAATGATGATGATGGTGGTCACAGTCAGAAAGCCTTCAGTCAGCAAGCCTTTAGTTAGATGCCAGTGCCTCAGAGGCAACCCCCCGACCCCCCCAAACCAAGGATACTATCCACTCGATTCAGGCGCTGGTCGGTCACCCGCTATTCGAAAGACATCCCAGTGCACGGGTCAGACCTCGTAACAATTGCCGGGGTGTACTGCTGTTAGTAGTACAGGCATTGCCGGTGCATGCGGACGGCCTCATGTAACGCTTGGTTGGTTGGTTGGTTGTGTGTGTGTGTGTGTGTGTGTGTGTGAACAGGCCGAGGAGCAGTGTGCAGCGCCCGGTGGCATCTGGGACGGCGACCTGTTTGTGTGTGTGCGTGTGTATGTGTGTGCGTGGGTGCATGCGTGTGTGTGTGTGTGTGTGCGTGTGTGTGTGTGTGTGCGTGTGTGTGTGCCTGAGTGTGGGAGTGTGCTTAGATTGAACAGTCCTAGGTCGAGGAGCAGCGTGCAGGGCCCGGTGATGTCTGGGATGGCGACCTGTGTTTGAGATTGGAAGGGGAGGGGGGCGAGGAGAGTGCATACATATGCATGCATGTGTGCCCGTGTGAGCGCGGGCGACGCCCTCCACCCCACCCCACCCGCACACACCGTAGTAGGCGTGTGGTACAACCAGAGGCAGCTTGTGTGTGGTGGGGGGGAGGCACGTGCGTTTATGTCATAATCCGGTCCCACCTTTGGCGCGTGGCACGAGAGCGACAGCTGCAGCTTGACCCCCCCCCACCACCACACACACACATCACACACACACACACACACACACACACACACACACACACACACGCACACACACGCACGCACTCCCACCTTAGGCGCATGGCACGAGAGCGACAGCTGCAGCTTGGGCTTCTCCTCTGCCGCAGACAGGCTGCGCAGCTGGAACTGAGCGAGCTTGCGGAGCTGCTCAGCACGTGCGGCAGCTTGCGCCTGCAAGCAAGGGGGCGGAGGCGGGGCGCGGTCAGCCCATCAGTCACTCACACACGACAGGCAGACAGTCGAGCGCAGCTGGAACTAAGCGAGTTTGCGGAGCTGCTCGGCACGTGCGGCCGCTTGCGCGTGAAGGGGAGGGGGGTGGAGGTCAGTCCATCCATCAGCCAAACAGGACAGGCAGACAGTCAAGCGCATCTGGAAATGTGTGAACTTGCGGAGTTACTCGGCACGCGTGGCCGCTTGCGCCTGGACGGGGAGGGTGCTGGAGGTCAGTCCATCCGTCAGCCACACAGGACAGGCAGACAGTCTAGCGCAGCTGGAACTGAGCGAGTTTGCGGAGCTGCTCGGCACGTGCGGCCGCTTGCGCCTGAAGGGAAGGGCGGTGGAGGTCAGTCCATCCATCAGCCAAACAGGACAGCCAGACAGTCAAGCGCATCTGGAAGTGTGTGAACTTGTCGAGCTACTCGGCACGCGTGGCCGCTTGCGCCTGGACGGGGAGGGGGGTGGAGGTCAGTCCATCCGTCAGCCACACAGGACAGGCAGGCAGTCTAGCGCAGCTGGAACTGAGCGAGTTTGCGGAGCTGCTCGGCACGTGCGGCCGCTTGCACCTGAAGGGGAGGGCGGTGGAGGTCAGTCCATCCATCAGCCAAACAGGACAGCCAGACAGTCAAGCGCATCTGGAAGTGTGTGAACTTGCGGAGCTACTCGGCACGCGTGGCCGCTTGCGCCTGGACAGGGAGGGTGGTGGAGGTCAGTCCATCCGTCAGCCACACAAAACAGGCAGACAGGCTGCGCAGCTGGAACTGAGCGAGCTTGCGGAGCTGCTCGGCACGCGTGGTCGCTTGCGCCTGCAAGCAAGGGGGCGGAGGCGGGGCGCGGTCAGTCCATCCGTCAGTCACACAGGACAGGCAGACAGGCTGCGCAGCTGGAACTGAGCGAGCTTGCGGAGCTGCTCGGCACGCGTGGCCGCTTGCGCCTGTATTGTGTGGTGATGGAGGGGGGGAAGGTGCAAGGGGCGAGTGCAGCCAGGTGAGCAGTCATGGACATGCGCGAGCTTGTGCCTGCAGCAGCACGGGGAGGAGGGGGGTGCACGGGGCGAGTGAGTGCAGTCGATCAATCAGCCAAACAGGACGGTCAGGCTGTGCAGCTGGAAGAGTGTGAGTTTGTGAAGCTGCCCCGCACGCGAGGCCGCCTGCGCCTGCCGGAGCACAGCGTGAAGAAAGCAAGCGCAGTCAGTCGCCCAGCCAACTGACCGCCCATGCAATCCAACAAACCCAATGCAACAAACTGCACGATATAATCTACGCACACAGACCGCACCTCGTCATCAGCGTCGTCAGTTGCAGTCCCTGCGTCCCCTCCACCGGCGCAAAGAAGCCGGTGACCACATACATGGCCCCATCGATACCGATGTGAACGCCCCATCCAATCCAACACAACACAACACACTAGAATCCACGCACACACACCGCACCTGCAGCGTTGTCAGCTGCAGTCCCTGCGTCCCCTCCACCGGCGCAAAGAGGCCAATGATCCCGGACACGGCCCCATGGCCATCGATACCGATGCGAACGACCCATCCATTCCAACGCAACACGCTAGAATCAACGCACCTGCAGCGTTGTCAGTTGCAGTCCCTGCGTCCCCTCCACCGGCGCAAAGAAGCCGGTGATCCCGGACACCGCCCCAGGGGAGTACGTCGCGAACGAGGGCGCGATGTTGAGGTCAACGACGGCGTCCGCAGAGCCGTCTTGGGGCTTGGACACGAACGACATGGCGAATGCGCTGCCGGCTGACTTGCCACCTGGGAGCACAGGAACAATGCATGGGTGAGTTGGTGCTCGTCCTGGTTGCATTTTTGTAGGTGGAGACGACGGCGTCCGCGGAGCAGGCTTTGGGGCTTGGACACGAACGACATGGAAAAGGCACTGCCGGCTGACTTGCCACCTGAAGGCACAGCGCGTGAGTGGGAGGATCAGTAGGTGGGTGTGCTGGTGCCCGGGCTTGGAAGAGCTTGGAAGGGGGCAGGTGGAGGCGACGACAGCGTCCGCTGAGCTGCCTTTGGGGCTTGGACACGAACGACATGGCAAAGGCACTGCCGGCTGACTTGCCACTTGAAGACACAGCGCGTGAGTGGGAGGATCAGCAGGTGGGTGTGCTGGTGCCCGGGCTTGGAATGGCTTGGAAGGGGGGCAGGTGGAGGCGACGACAGCGTCCGCGGAGCAGGCTTTGGGCTTGGGCACAAACGACATGGCAAACGCGCTGCCGGCTGACTTGCCACCTGGGAGCACAGGCACAATGCGTAGGTGGGTGGGTGCTTGTCCTGGTTTTGGCTGTTTTGTAGGTGGAGGCGACGGTGTCGGCTGAGCCGCCATTGGGGCTTGGACACGTACGACATGGCGAAGGCACTGCCGGCTGACTTGGGGCCATCTGGGGGCAGAGCGCGTGGGTGAGTGGGTGGCCTGGTGTCAGGGCTTGGCAGGGTGGAATGTGGCAACGACGACTCCTGCCACTGCTCAGCAGACAGCTCAGGTCGCGGCGGGGTCACGACAGACATCCACATGTGCTTGTGCGTGTGTGCGTGTGTGTCTCATGCGCGGTAAATAGGGCGGAGGGGTGATTGTGTGCGAGAGATGTGATTGTGTGCGAGAGATGTGATTGCGTGCGAGAGATGTGATTGTGTGCGAGAGAGAGAGAGAGAGAGAGAGACCCACCTCCCCCAGCTCTGCCCCTGCAGCCAGGCAGAAAAGCCACAGAAACCCAGCAATCATGGTTCAAAGTGGTCACGTGTTGGGAGAGGGGAAGGGGGAGAGACCAGCACTCACCTCCCGCCAGCTCCGCCCCTGCCGCCGTGCTGAACAGCGGCCCTGACTCTCTCCACGCTCGCCCGATCAAATGCAACGTACAACCCAAAGAAAACGAAGGAACCTTGAAAGCCACCACACAAACGCACCTCCTGCCAGCTCTGCGCCCGCCGCCGTGCTGAACAGTGGCCCCGCCTCCGTCTCCACGCTCGCCCGACCGACCGCAACATACAACCAAAAGAAGCAAAGAAACCAAACAAGCTCACCTCCCGCCAGCTCTGCGCCCGCCGCCGTGCTGAACAGTGGCCCCGCCTCCGTCTCTACGCTCGCCCGACCAACCGCAACATACAACCAAAAGAATCAAAGAAACCAAACAAGCTCACCTCCCGCCAGCTCTGCGCCCGCCGCCGTGCTGAACAGCGGCCCCGCCTCCGTCTCCACGCTCGCCCGACCAACCGCGGCCGTCACTTCCAGCGTGGTTGGGAACTGCGATGCAGACAGCGTGAGGGCGTCCATGCCCGCAACGCACAGCTCGCGCCAGCGGGGGCTGCGTTGGGGGAGGGTGGGGGGGCAGCATTGCCATCCTTTGTGTGCGCGAAAGTGCAGGCTCGTGTTGAGGGGATGGGAAGCATCAACGTGAGGGGGCTGCGTTGAGGGAGGAGAGCATTGCAGCGCGATCGTCACGCGCGCGCAAGGGTGGCGACCCACGACGGCACTGAGTGCGCCGCCAACCATGCATTTCCTTGAAGTGCGTGTGTGTGTGTGGTGTGTGTGTGTTTGAAAGTGTGACAGTGCGGACTCATGTCGAGGAAGGGAAGGGGGGGGGGGGTGAGCGGGAGTCAGCGCGAGAAACGTGAGAGGCGCCGTTTGCTCCTAGGCCTACGCGTTGGCAGGCAGCCGGTTGGTGGTTATCGAACGCCCCTCACAAGTGATTGTCAGGGCCAGAACTGGATTTGGGTCTGGCGGTGGTAGTAGGTGTAGGAGGCGATGTCACCCAATGTAACTGTTCCCCACCTGTCACCAACAGAGGAAGACAAGCCGGAGCTTCCCGCGCCTCGTGGCAGCTGCGGTGCCAGCTGCGGTGGTACCAGCTAGGACTATAAGACGTCTCTGCTGGAAAGTCAACTGTTCCCCACCGATGCCTTGGTTGGAAAGTCAAAACCGTTCCCCACCTGTCGCCAACAGAGGACGACGAGCCGGAGCTGCCCGCGCCTCTCCTCGGGGCAGCTGCGGCGCTGCAGTGGCGGTGGCGCTAGGACTAGAAGTCTCTGCTGGAAAGCTCAAGTCAACTGTTCTCCATCTGTCACCAACAGAGGAAGACAAGCCGGAGCTGCCATGCGCCGACGGCGGTGTTGCGGCGCTGCAGTGGCGGTGGTGCTAGGACTAGAAGACGTCTCTGCTGGAGAGCTCAAGTAAAACTGTTCCCCACCTGTCGCCAACAGAGGAAGACGAACCGGAGCTGCCGTGCGCCAACGGCGGCGCCGTGGCGTGCTGCGCGAGGTGCAGCAGCGCGGTGCCGACGCGCCTGTGCCGCTCGCTGCTGCCGCGCTCCTCGACGAGGCGTGCGGACGCGCGTGCAATGGTCACGGCCAGGCGGATGCGCACCTATGTGCACGATTTGGGGCGTCATGTAAGTGGAGGTGTGGGGTGTATGTGTGTGTGGGGGGGTACGGGTTGAGGGTTTAGGGTTTGGGGCTTAGGGTTTAGGGTTCAGGGTTCAGGGTTGAGGGTTTTGCGGTGGTGGCAATGCCCAGAAGCTGCCCAGGGCTGATGTCTAGACGCCCTTCACCCCTCGACCTGAAGTAAACCAGACACACTAACCACAGCCACAGCCCACACACCGTGAGCGACGTCTCTCTGCGGACTCGTGCTTTGTGAATGAGTCATCTCAGCACACAGAACAGATGCACACAGCACAGCACAGCACACACAGCATGCAGCACACAGCACGCACCGTGAACGGCGAACACATTGACACATCCTCGTCTGCGAGCGTCTTCTCAGCACACATGCACCCCAGACGCACACGCACACAGCACACCGCACACATGCACACAGCACACATGCACACAGCACACAGCACACAGCACACACGCACACAGCACACAGCACACATGCACACAGCACACAGCACAAAGCACACACAGCACACAGCACACAGCACACAGCACACATGCACACAGCACACAGCACACAGCACACAGCACACAGCACACAGTCACAGCACACACAGCACACACAGCACGCACCGTGAACGGCGTGTCCTTTGACTCATCCTCGTCTTTGAGCGTCTTCTCAGCGAGCAGCTCTTCAAGTCGGCCCCACTCCTGAGAGGGCAGGAAGCAGGTGCATGGATGTCTTGAAACGGTTTGATGGATGGATGGGTGTGTGTTTGGCGAGAGGGGGGGGCTCATGAATCGAGTGTATGCACTTCTCAGCAAGCAGCTCCTCAAGGCGGCCCCACTCCTGAGAGGGTAGAAGTCGGAGGTGTGCATGTGTGTGTGCGTGTGTGTGTGTGTGTGTGTGTTTGGGGCGGGGGTGTAAGGGGAGGCGTTCGTGAGGGCAGAGATCAGGCAGGGCGGGGGGGAGGAGGAAACAGGGGGGGGAGGGGGCTTATTGAGTGTATGCTCTGCAGCAAGCAGCTCCTCAAGGCGGCCCCACTCATGAGAGGGCGAGAAGCACGTGTATGTGCATGTGCGTGTGTGTGTGTGTGTACGTGTGCGTGTGCGTGCGCGTGCGCGTGTGTTTGGGGGGGGAGGGGGCCGGCCTCGGTGAGGGCAGAAGCAGGGCTCTCAGGGCTCCACGCCAGGCTCGCACCTCGGCCGTGAGGTTGCCCCGCATGCTCCCGATGCATGCTCCCGCTCCCGATGCATGCTCCCGCATGCTCCCTTAACCCTAAAACCTCAAACCTAAAACCTAAAACTTTGTCTGGAACGCCCTTTGCATGGCCACCCACTGCACCAGCTCAACACTAAACCCCGAGCCCTAAACCCCAAACCCTGAACCCCAAACCCCAAATCCCAACCCGTAAACCCTTATCGCACCTCAGCCGTGAGGTTGCCCCGCATGCTGCAGACGCCTGGCACGCCCTGCTCATGGCCACAGCGCCAGCACCAGCTAGACCCTAAACCCTCAACCCCGAACCCCAACCCGTCAACCCTAATCGTTCCTCTGCCCATGCTGCAAACACCTGGCATGCCCTGCTCATGGCGGCAGTGCCAGCACCAGCTAGACCCCAACCGCCAAACCCTCAACCCTACACCCTAATCACACCTCAGCCGTGAGGTTGCGGCGCATGCTGCCGACGTCGGGCAAACCCTTCGCATGGCCACAGGACCAGCACCAGCTTAACCATTGGCCCTAGTCCCTACACCTAGACCCCAGGCCCTGCACACTCTGCCAGAATCACAACCCTGCCGTGAGTTGCCGCCAGTTGCAAGTTGCAAGGCTGCCGCGCGTGCTGCCTGCGTCTGGAACGCTCTGTACATATAAACCCTAAAACCCTAAACCCTAAACCCTAAACCCCAAACCCTAAACAGCCACTCACTGCACCAGCTCAACACCAAGCCCTGAACCCCAAGTCCTAAACCCCAAACCCCAACCCCAACCCGTAAGGCCCCTAAACCCCAACCCGTAAGGCCCCAAATTGCACCTCTGCCGTGAGGTGCCGCGCATGCTGCCGACATCTGGCGCCCTGCTCATGGCCACAGCGCCAGCTACACCCTTAACCCCAAGTCCTCAACCCTTTACCTGCACCCCATCGTACCTCTGCTGTGAGGTCGCCACGCACAGCACCAGCTCAACCCTGAACCCCAAGCCCCAAACCTTAAACCCCAACCCGTCAACCCTAATCGTACCTCTGCCGTGAGGTTTCCGCGCATGCTCCCGACGTCGGGCACGCCCTTCGCACCGCCACCGCCGCCACCGCCGCTGCCGCCGCCGCCCTCCAGCTGCGCCTGCTGCGCCTGCTGCTCCTGCTGCGACTGCTGCGGCTGCTGCGGCTGCGCCTGCTGCCCGCCCCACATGTACTCCCCCCACGTGCGCTGCTTGCGCTGGTCGCGCCGCGCGCCGCGCGCGTACACGCGCGGGGCCACCGAGGCGCCCTGTGGTGGGGGAAGGGTGTGGGTGGGTGGAGGGGGGGGGCAGGGGTTGTGGGGGGAGGGTTTGCGGGGCGGGGGGGGGTGCGCGCACACACGCATGGGGCACCGAGGCCTGTGGTGGGGAAAGGGGGGGGGGTCATGGTAAAGGGGGATGGGGGGGGGTGGGTGGGGGCGTACACGCGCGGGCCACCAAGGCGCCTGTGGTGGGGGAAGGGTGTGTGTGTGGAGGGGGTTGGGTTGGGGGGGGGGGAGGGTTGGGGGGGGGGTGTACACGTGCGGGGGGTGGGGTACACGTGCGGGGCCACCGAGGCGCCCTGTGGTGGGGGAAGGGTGCGTGTGTGTGGAGGGGTTGGGGGGGGAGGGGTAGGGGGATAGGGGGGTGGAAGGGTGGAGGGGGGGGGGGAGGAGGGGGGGGATGCGTACACGCGCGCGGGGCCACCAAGCGCCCAGTGGTGGGAAGGATGTGTGGGGGGGGGGGGGCAGGCAGGCAGGCAGACTGACACACCGATACTACGCACCATGCCCGTCGACCAAGCCCCGTCGAGCGCCTTGAGTGCCCCCCCCCCCCAAGAAGCAGACACACACACACACACACACACACACACACAACACACACACACACGCAAGCACACACACACACACACACACGTACACGCACCATGCCCGTCGACCACGCCCCGTCGAGCGCCTCGAGTGCCTTCCACCTGCTCGCCTCAGCGCTCGCGTGCGCAAGGCGCCTGTGCGCATCACATTATTTGGTGCTAGTTAGCGAGTGTTGTCGATTCTACAGTCCGTCGGACGCATTGGTGTGTGTGTGTGTGTGTATGTGTGTGTGTGGTCGATTTTACACTCCGTTGGACGCCTTTGATGGCGCATTAGACCCTAGGAAAGAGACCGGCAGCTGTCAAAATTATACCCCTAGCATGCCATCTGCCATCATGATTGCTGTGCACGCGGTGCGTGTCTCAAAACAGGCGACAAGTGTGTGTGTGTGTGTGTGTGGCGTGTGTGTGTGGCGCCTGCTCGCCTCAGCGCTCGCGTGCGCAAGGCGCCTGTGAACATCAAATCATTTGGTACACGTGAGTGTCGTTGATTTTACAGTTCGTCGGACGCCTCGGTATGTGTGCGGCATGTGGGTGTGTGGCGCCTGCTCGCCCCAGCACTGTGTGCAAGGCGCCTGTGCGTTAAAGTTGAAGGGTTTATAGTTTAGGGTTGAGGGTTAGTGGTTTAGGGTTCAGGTTTTGGGGTTGAGGGTTGGCTGCTCAAGTCGGCTCTTGCCTGTCCGTGCCCCGTCTCTCTCTCTCACTCTCCCCCTGCCCCTGCCATCTCTCTCTCTCCCTGCCTTTGCCCCCATGCCCCCCCCCCCCCAAACACACACACCTGAACATCGTGATCGCCCCCTCTGGAACGTGCTTGCCCATGCCCTAATCACAACTCAACGTCTCATTTTCAAAGTTTGTGTGATCTGACCACATGTGGATGTCACAGAATATACACTCATCTCCCCCCCACCTGAACATCGTGATCGCGCCCTCTGGAAGGTGCAGGTCCATTCCCTAGGAGATGGATCCCAACTCAACGCCCCACCTTTCAAAGTTTGTGTGAGCTCACCACATAAGGATGTCGCAGAATATGAACTCATCTCCCCCCCACCTGAACATCGTGATCGCGCCCTCTGGAAGGTGCAGGTCCATTCCCTAGGAGATGGATCCCAACTCAACGCCCCACCTTTCAAAGTTTGTGTGAGATCACCACATACGGATATCGCAGAATATGAACTCATCTCCCCCCCACCTGAACGTCGTGATCGCCGCCTCTGGCAGGTGCCGGTCCATCCTAACCACAACTCAACGCCCCACCTTTAAAAAATTTGTGTGATCTCACCAAAGTTTGTGTGATCTCACCACAGAAGGATGTCACATAGATAATATGAAATTCTCTTCCCCCCACCTGAACATTGTGATTGCGCCCTCTGGCAGGTGCCGGTCCATGCCGCTCATCACAACTCAACGCCCCACCTTTCAAAGTTTAAGTATCTGATTATATACGGGTGCCACAGAATATAACATTCTCTTCCCCCCACCTGAACATCGTGATTGCGCCCTCTGGCAGGTGCCGGTCCATGCCCTCAATCGCCTCGTCGCCGCCGATTTTCCCGACCTTCGAGGGGTGAGGAGGTTGGAGGGTAGGGTTACAAGAGTGTCCGAGTTGAGTTTCGAAGAGACTTAGTCTCTTGGCTACCTAACCCCCCTGTCAAAGGCCGGGGGGTGGTGGCCTGCTGGGGGTGGTATCCAAAGCCGAACCAAGAGACTTACAGGGATGGTGTTTCGCGAAAAAAAATCGTTTAGGCTTTTAGTTATGCAGAGAGACCCAAGGAAGAAAAGGCAAAGCCTATTCTCTTGAGAGGGTTTAGTTAGGAGAGGAATCAGTTCAGAGTTCAGTAAGGGGCCCGGGGATTGAAGGTTGAAGGTTGAGGGTTGAAGGTTGAGGTTGTTGAGGGCGTAGGCTTGGGTACCAGGTTCGGGTCAGTCGGGCAGTCAGACGGCCAGTCTCTCTCTCAGCCCGTCAGACAGCCAGTCAGTCAGTCGGTCAGCCAGTTTCCCGCTGTCTGCAGTGAGCAGGCCCTACCAAAATCCCAACGCCTGATCTGCGCCATGGTAGGCGGTCATAACGTTTGAGACGGTCCGGGGTGCGCCTCAGGCGGTGGTGAGCGCCTCAGGCGCTCACCACCGCCTGAGGCGGTCTGTGTGGCGCCTGAGGCGGTTTGGATAACGCCTAAGGCGACGCCTGAGGCGATCGTTGGTGCGCCTCAGGTGGCGCCTCACGCGGTCGGGGCGCCTGAGGCGCCGCCTGATCCGCACCATGGAATGGGACGCCTCAGGCGCCGCCTCAGGCATTGTGAATGTGGTAGTGAGGGATCAAGTCAGCGGGTGGGGGCAACCACCTTTGGGGTCGAGCAGGCAGGGGATTGGGGGTTGACTCCTGATCGTGAGGGTGTAGGCTTGGGTTCAGGGATACAGACAGAACGGGGGGTGGGCAAGCTCCTTTGGGGTCCAGCATGCAGGGCTGGTCACCTCAACGCACGTGTGGTGCGGGCATACAGTGCCTGCAACTCACTTTCTGATAAGGAGTCCTTGTAAAGGGTGGCTGCTGAGTGCGAGGATAGTCACCTCGACGCAGCGCATGCAGTGCAGCACGTATCACTAAACTAGGGTGCAGTGGGATGCAGGATGTGGTCGCTGGTGCCCCGCCTCCACACAGCGCGTGCAGTGCGTACCGCCGCTGCGTCGCGATCTAATTAGGATTACGTCCCAGGGGCGTAGGGGTTGGTCACCTCCACGCAACGGCATGTATCGCCATACCGCCACGTTCTGATAAGGAATCATAATGAGGACTAACTTTAGGGGTAGGGCTTGATTGGCGAGGCTGGAGCCCACCTCCACGCAGCGCTGCCCCTTATACGGATTCCTTATCTTAAGTAGGGGCGCAGTCTTATTAGGATTCCTTGTCTTTGATAGGGGCGCAATCTAATTAGGATTCCTTATCTTTAGTAGGGGCGCAATCGAATTAGGATTCCTTTTGAGGGGCTGGTCACCTCCACACAGCGCGCGTAGTGCGGGACGTATCGCCGCCGCGTCGCAATCACGTGCTGAAGGTCCTTCCACGATGACCGGCTCGTGTGCAGCTGCTTGCGCACGCAGCGCAGCGCGTAGCGCCACCAGATGCGCGCCTGGGCGCCTGTGTGTGTGTGTTGTGTGTGTGTGTGTGTGTGTGTGTGATTGGGGAGTGAGAGGTATGTTGCAGAGCAGCTGCTTGCGCACGCAGCGCAGCGCGCAGCGCCACCAGATGCGCGCCTGGGCGCCTGTTTCTGCGTTTTGGGGGAGGGTGGGTGCGTGGGTGCGTGTATGTCCACATGCATGTCTGTGCTTGGGGTGAGAGGGCCGTGTGCAGCTGCTTGCGCACGCATCGCAGCGCGAAGCGCCACCAGACGCGCGCATGGGCGCCTGTTTGTGTGTGGTGGTGGTGGGGGGGGAGATAGGTCGAGGGGTTAGTTATGTAGCTGCTTGCGCACGTAGCGCAGCGTTTAGCACCAGATGCGCGCCTGGGCGCCTGGGGGGGGGGAGTGTATGTGTGTGTGTGTGCGTGCGTGTGAATGAAATGAATGTATGTGGTGCCAGGGGCTTGTCTAGAGGCTGCTGGCGCAAGCAAGAGGGCGTACCATGCGTGTGTGCCGAGACCACACAATAGCAGCCTCACTACCCCTTACCTACTACCCCCCGCACAAACACACACGCACGCACCTGAAACTGGCCGCCCGTGCGGTCGCATGTAGCGGTACGGCGCGTTGGCCTAACAGGGAACAGTTTGACCATGCAACCTAAGTAGACCATATACACTTCAATCGAAAATACATCTACCCCCCCCCCCTCCCCCCCACGCCCAAACGACGTCCACATGCACGCACACACACGCACACGCACACGCACGCACACACGCACGCCTACGCATCCACACGCACGCACACATGCACGCACACACGCACGCACACACACAACACACGCACCTGCAGCTGGCCGCCCATGCGGCCGCATGTAGCGGTACGGAGCGTTTGCCTGGAACAGCTCGACCGCCTGAAGCAGCTGCTGCGTGCACCCATACTGCTGGCGGCTGTACTGGAGCTGGACCTGGGGGTGGGGCAGTGTGTGTGCGTGTGTGTGTGTGTGTGTGTGTGTGTGCGTGCGTGCGTGCGTGCACCAATACTGCTGGCGGCTATACTGGAGCTGGACCTGGGGTGGGGGGGGGGAGTGTGTGAGTGTGCGTGTGTGTGCGTGTGTGCGTGTGTATGCGATTGCCGGGGCGTGTGCTTAATAAGCACAGGCAAGAGCCGTAATACAGGTTGCACACGCAGTGGGGACTGCAACGCATATGATCTCTCTGTCTGTCTCTCTGTCTCTCTCTGTCTCTTTCTGTCTCTCTCTCGCTCTCTCTCAGTCTCTGTCTGTCTGCCTCTCTCTCTCTCTGCCTCTCTTCTGTGCCTGTCTCTCTCGGTCTCTCTCTCGGTCTCTCTCTCTCTGCATGCCTCTCTCTGTCTCTCTGTATATCTTTCTGCCTCTCTGTCTCTCACTCTGTCTCACTCTCACTCTGTCTTTCACTCTGTCTCTCACTCTGTCTGTTTCTCTCTGCCTCTCTCTCTGCACCTCTTGCCTCTCACTCTTTCTCTCTGTGTTTGTGTGCTCTCTTCTCTGTAGTGGAGCCCCACACCTGCTGAAAATCCATCGACATCTCCTGCTCTCTCTCTCTCCCTCTCCCTCTGTCTGTCTCTCTCTCTCTGATCTTTTGAGAGGATTCTTCCAGCTGCTGCTGATGATGATGATGGATTTTACAGTCGTGTGTGACGAGAGGACGCCCCCACCTGCTGCAGGTTCATCGACATCTTCTGCTGTCTCCAACTGTCCCTCTCCCTCCCCTCCCCTCCCCTCCCCTCCCCTCCCTCCCTCTCTCTCTCTCTGATATTTTGAGAGGATGCCCCTACCTGCTGCAGGTCCATCGACATCTCCTGATGCCTGTCTACCTTTCTCTCTCTCTCTCTGGGCGATATTTTGAGAGGATGCCCCCACCTGCTGCAGGTCCATGGGCGTCTCCTGCTGTCTCTTGCTCTCTCTGTCTCTTTCTCTCTCTCTCTCTCTCTCTCTCTGAATCTCTCTCTCTCTCTCTCTCTCTCTGTCTCTCTCTCTCTCTCTCTCTTTCCCTCTCTCTCTCTCTCTCTCTCTCTCCCTCTCTCTCTCTTTCTCTCTCTCTCTGTGGTCCTTTGAGAGGATGCCCCTACCTGCTGCAGGTTCATCGACATCTCCTGTTTGGGGTCCTGCTCGTTGACACGGAACTTGCGCGACCGCCGCGCGTACTTCATGCCACCTGGAGGACAGTGCAGTGCAGCCATGCAAAGGGATTGTTCGCAGTGGTTTTGTGGTGTTACTACGAAGGAGGCTTGCATGCTGCCCATGGCCGCGTCCTTGTTGGCGTGAGAAGGTGCAAGACCCCGCGCGCATTCCATGCTGCCTGAAGGAGAAAAGAGGGCGAGGTTTGGAGTGTGGGCGTTGATGATCTTGCTTGATGGCGATACACTTCACAGTCTTGTTTAGTAGGACTCTACCAATCACACACACACGCACACACACACACACGCACGCACGCACGCAAGCAAGCACACACACGCACCCGACACCGGGCAGATGAGGAAGTCGTGCGTGTAGCACATCTCGTCATAGTGGCGCGCAGGCAGGAACAGGTCGTCCCACTCGGCCACGTCCATGTCGGACCACTTGCCGCGGCGCGGAGGGTGCAGTGGCGCGGAGTCGACGTCAAAGTAGGCGCAGAGCTTGGAGAGGGAAACGGCCTTCAAGGCAAAATAAGGAGCAGCAGCAGCAGCAGTCAGTAAGGCAATAGAGTCTGGTCGTGCGGGCGGGCGGGCGCAGCGGGGCGGAGTGGACGTCAAAAGTAGGCGCAGAGGTTGGAGAGGGAGGCGGCCTGCGAGGACGAACATATGCAGCTCGTTGGGCTATGTACTCTAGTAGCAGCAGCAGCAGCGGGACTCTAGTAGCAGCAGCGACAGCAGCAGCAGTGTCAGCAGCGGCAGCAGCAAATATATAGCACCCACCTTGCGCATGCACTGCAGCGCGTCCTCCGTCACAAACGCAACGCGGCGTCGCCCTCCCAACACCCTAGCACACCTTGTAAAGCCAAACAAGGCATGCATGCTAAGCTACGCACCCTATACATTTGCATGCATGCCACGCACCTCTCTATGCACCCACCTTGTGCAGGCACTGAAGCACGTCCTCCGTCAAAAACGCAACGCTGCATGGTTGTTTTCATAAAGCACCTAGCATCTCAAAAAGCCAAGCAAAGCAGCATGCCATACAGGCCACCCTATATACATGCATGCTATGCACCCACCTTGCGCAGGCACTGCAGCACGTCCTCCGTCACAAACGCAACGTTGCCGCTCGCGTCAACAGTCTGCGCCACGACCTCCTGCGGATGGGTGGAAACATGCAGAATGTGTGTGTGTGTGTGTGTGTGTGTGTGTGTGTGTGTGCGCGCGTGTATTGTGTGTGTGTGTGGGTGTGTGTGGGTGTGTGGGTGTGTGTATGTGTTGGGGGGAGGGGAGAGGAGGCGGGGGCATGTTCTCTAAATCCATCAAGTCACACATGCACACACGCACACACACACCTGCAGCATCACGCCCACGCCGATGCCCCTGCTTCCGGGCGAACCCGCAGCCGCCAGGCTCTCCCCCAGCGTCCCGTCCTCATAGCGGATGTGCACGTTGCTGATCTTGATCTGGAGGTTGCCGAGGATCTGTGGGTGTGGGTGTGGGGGGGGTGGGGTATGCGTGTGTGTGTGTGTGTGTGCGTGCGTGCGTGTGTGTTTAGTAGTACAGGCATTGCAGGTGCACGCGGCTCGCGCTCATATAACACTTGGTTGGTTGTTGTTCATTTGTTGGTTGGTGGTGCGTGCGTGTGTGTTTGCGTGCGTGCGTGAGTATGCGTGTGTGTCATGGGCACCCCATACCCCACACCCCACACCCCCACACCTTGTCGATGAGTGCCATGAAGCCCATGCGGTCAGCGAGCGGCTGGTCAGCGCCACCCTTGCTGGCCTTGGCGCCCTTTCCGCGCGCATCAAGATCCTGTGTGTGTGTGTGTGTGTGTGTGTTAGAGCCTTCTTGCTGTGCTAAGCTCTCTTGCCACGGAAATTGAGCTCCTGTGTGTGTAGGGTGTGTGTGAGTGTGTGTGTGTATGTGTGTGTGTGTGGCGACTGGTCAGCACCACCGTTGCCTTGGCGCCCTTGGTGCGGGCATCGAAATCCTGTTACAGAGGAGAAACAGTGGTTGTGTGTGTGTGCGCGCATGTGTGTGTGTGCGCGTGTGTGTGTGTGCGCGTGCGTGTGTGCTTATGTGTGTATGTGTGTGTGTGTCACCCTTGCCGCTCTTGGCTCCCTTTCCGCGGGCATTGAGGGCATGTCAAAGACAGTGTGTGTAGGAGGGAGAGAGAGGGGGAGAGAGAGAGAGAGAGGGAGACAGAGAGAAAGAGAGAGAATTTGCTTCAGCGCCAGCCTGGCCGTTTTTGGCCGTCCTGGCCGTTCTTGGCGCCCTTGCAGCGGGCCTGTAAGTCCCGTTTGGGGGCGAGAGAGTCTTCCTCATCATGCCCAACGCTGCATCTTTGCGTGCAACTCAACCTCGTACACACGCGCACACACACACACACACACACATAGGGCGCGGCAGTATACCGTATACGTGGGCCTGAATACCGTATAATACCGTATAACGTATAACGTATACAAGGGTATACGTGTATACCCTTGATTCCTTGATCCGATTGAGACGGGAACGGTGGATTCGGATACCTGACATGCTGGGCATTAAAAATCCACTCTAACAAGCATACTTTGCTATGTTTGGTTTAGAGGAAACACACAACTAGGTTTTTCTCACTGCATGGCAGCCGGAGCGTCCCTGCGTTCCATGCAACCACCATATTCTTCCCTCCACCCTATGCTGCATCCAAGCATTGTTCTGGATAGCCCTTGTCATTAGCTGTCCAGTGCAAGTCGAATCATCGAAATCCATGCAGTTTCAAGGGAGTTGGGGCCTTTACGCCTTTTACTTGTCTTCCAAAAAAATGGTGTATACGGTACACATCCCGCCGTATACGGTATTCGTGCCGTCACGGTATGCATACGGTATACACCGTATACCGTGCCGCGCCCTACACACACACACACACACACACACACACGCACACGCACATATACACATGCACCAGTTGTTCCGGTAAGGATCTTGGGAAAATGCTGGCTCAACCCGGGGCCATCCCCACCCAACCTGGGCCTGCCCCAGGGGGAAAAGCGGCCAAACGGGCGACACCAAACTTTGGGAAGTTCTCGTGGCTTCCCTGTTTGACCAAATCCACTTTTGACGGGTGCTTTTTAGTTGCCGCCAATCTCATTTAGACGCATGCTTCGTGGGGGGCCGTGGCTTGGAGAGACGGTGAAATGCGGAACGAAATCGTTTGGGGTCAAACGTGACACGTCACGGTAACGTTTGACCCCAAACGATTTCGTTCCGCATTTCACCGTCTCTCCAAGCCACGGTCGCCCAAGACGCATGCGTCTAAATGAGATTGGCGGCAACTAAAAAGCACGCGTCAAAAGTGGATTTGGTCCAGAGGCGACGCCGCAAAACTTGCCGGAAGTTTGGTGTCGCCCAGCACAGCGACCGCGGCAACGCGGCACGGCACGGGACCCAGCGCCTCGTCAAGTTCATGCCACGGGTGGTACCGATCGGTAGGAGGCGTCGCGGGGGGCTGGCTCCCCGCAGCGGCGCGGCAGGGGGTTGGGTGCGACTGTTGCATGGCGCTCCGCAAGGCCCGTAACGGCCCCACGACGTATCCCAGCACACGATCTCGACACGCATGTCTAAATGACGTGTCGAGAAGTCATTCTGCACGCGCGATGGGGCCGTTTTGTCGACTTTGGAATTTTGGGTGTGACCACATTTTGGTCACAGGTTTGGGTGGGGATGGCCCCGGGCCTCACGCTGATTTCGTCAATCTCAACCCGATGCGCCAGCCCGAATCGGCCAATCTCAACCCGAAAGTGCACTTTGTCGGGTGGCGGGGTGGCTAACGGAAACACTGACATGCACACGCACACACGCCCCCACACACAAACACATGCACACCCACCGTGAGGAATTTCTTCTCACTGTCCGTGCACCGCTGCATCTTTGCGTGGAACTCGACCTCGTCCACCTGCTCCTCGTACGACTCAACGTCCTCGGCCTTGCCGCTCATCTCACTCTCCTGTGTTGTGTGTTGATGCGTGTGAGCTCGTCATTGCGCATGCTGTGTGGGCATGCCGTGCATACGTTTGCACACTCCTCGCACGAGGCGACGGGTCCGTTGCCGTGTCGCCCATCTCGGTCTCCTATCACAGTGTGTTGTGTTTTGTGCGTTGGGTGTTTGGTGATCTGTGTTGGGTTTTTATGTGTGTCCTTCTTGGGGCGTTGGAGCCCCAGGCAGCGCGCACTCATACGTGTGTGGCAACATCCTTTTCCTAGCGCATCTCGCTCTCCTGCGGTGTGTGTTGGGGAGTGTTGAGTGTGTGTGGTTGTTGAGGAGCGCGAGCCCATCATTGTGCATGCTGTGTGTGCATGCTGTGCATACTTGTGCACGCTCCTCGCACGAGGCGGCGGGTCCGTTACTGTGTTACCCATCTCGCTCTCCTGTGTGGTGCATTGTATGTTGTGTGGTGTGCTGGTGTTGCGTTGGGTGTGTGTTGGGTGTTAGCTGTTTGGTCTCTTACTGGCTAGGGGCGCTGGATCCCCTGGCAGCGCGCACACGTACGAGTCGACGCCCTTTGCCTTACCGCTCAGCTCGCACTCCTGTGTTGTGTGCTGTGTGTGTTGAGGAGTGCGAGCTCATATTGTGCAGGCGCACTATCCCACGGCGCGTGCCTCGTCTCGCTCGCCTTAACCAGGTGGTTGGTGTTTGGTGCGTGGTTATCTGGGGCGCTGGAGTTGGGGCTCGATTAACGGAGGCGCGTTCTCGTCGCCGAGCCCTGGACCCAGCAATGCGGCGCTGCTGGTGACGAGGATCTCCGTGCCGCTGACGAGCGGGGTAAAATACGACTGGCCTGGCTCCTGCTAGACTGCCCCTCGGTGGAACACTTCAGGAGCGGCTTGCCCGGCGCTGCCATGGCTTGGCGAGTAGCCGCGGCGCTGCCGCGGCCCGTGCTGGGAGACGGCCCTTATCCTCCCCCCATGCAGGACGCCATGCGGCACCGATCTCGACGAGTTGATCGACGAGCGGAGGAGCTGGCGCCCGTCAATGCATGCTGGACATTGGTCAAGATGGCTGCCCGTGGAGGCGGGCTACCATCACGGCTTCAGCGGTGGCGACCGCCGAGGCAACACAGAGTAAATCCGCTTCACCAATCGCAGCGTTCGTCACCGCGCTCATCCTCGGGGTCGCTCGTCTGCCGGTGACTGGCGTTGGAAGGTCTTCAGGCAGCCTCCATGACAACTCTGTCGTCCATGCACCCCTGGAGGGTGGGACCTGGCCATGCATGAGGCATGGGGCGCCGGCTGAGCCCCATGCAAACGAGAGCTGGACAGCCATGCACTGCCAGGCGGGGACCGTTCCAGTCAGCGCCAGTCGGCTCTGCCGGCTTGACTGGCCACAAGGCCACTACTGTGACCCTTGAGGAAGGTCCTCTTCTATATGCTCCTTGCCAGACATGTCTCTCAGAGACCGCTGTTTGGGGTAGTCTAGCCGGCGGAAGCGGTAGTCTATTGGCCGGGAGCCGGCGGTTCTCTAGTACACTCAAGTGGACTGGAGTATCGGCGGGTGATCTCTAGTAGAAGAGTAGCCTGCTTAGCTGGAAACCCCGTGTTACTTGTTACTTGTTTGGAGTCGCTGCTCCAGCTTGGTCCTCGTACGCACGCGCACACAGCTGCTCCCTCCCACCCCTCACACACACACACACACACACACACAAGTGCACACACACTTACGCACACACACACGCACCTCCTTGGGCCCCGCCACGATGTACAACCGGTCGAACTCCACGACCACGGGCGCCTGTCCCAGCTTGTTCCAGGGCACCTGCACGGGAGGGGGGGGGGAGTCGTGCATGCATGCATGCGTGGGTGCGTGCGTGGGTGCGTGGGTGGGTGGGGTGGTGGGTGGGTGGGTGGGGGTGCGTGTGTGAACACCCCCCCACCCCACCACCCCCCCCACACACACGAACATGTGTGTGTGTGATTGCCCAGCCGGCTGCGGGTGCGGTGCCGAGCGCGCTTGCATATGCGTGTGTGGCCGTGCACATTTGGCTTGGCAAGCCCCCTCCGCCATACCGCGCCCATGCATGGCGTGCTGGCTTTGCATGAGCAAGGGCTTTTGCATGGGGTACACGCATGCGTCACCTCCATGTCCCCCTCCCTCACCTTGAGCGTCAGCTTGCCCAGCATGCCCGCCTTGACGGTCACTGGCAGCTCCAGGTCCGCCAGCGCCTCTGGCTTGAGCGACAAGTTCCGCAGCTGCACATCGCCCGCCCAGACGCTGATCTTGAGCGACTCCGCATCCAGCCCCGTCAGATACTTTCCCAAGTACTGATTGAGGTAGTACGCGACCTGAGCCTCGAACATCGCGCCCTAACGGCTCCAAGCGGGTCCCACCAGCAGATCGCAGCCTAGATCCTCTCCCAACGAGCTCAAACCAACAATGAGACTCCACGGTGGTATCGCCACATTGTCAGATTGTCAATGTGGGGGCGCCTTCCGCTCAGGTCATCGACCTCGTCCACACAAGTGAGTCATCACGATGTTGCACTGATGGCATGGTGCACTGCATCCATGTATTGCAATGTTGACTGTGATTTGCCTAAGGCGTGTGGCTAGGGGTCGTGTGGGGCCCCCCCCAGGCGGGGCCCCACACGACCCTCTTCAACGTGCAACACCATGCACGCACCACTTCATTGGATGATGATGAGAGTTTTACAATCCACTTCTGGCGGTCACACGTACGGTTCCAAAGCTCCAGTGGGACTTAGAGAAACAAGGCTCAAGGCCCACAAAAGGTCAAGCTACAAGTAGCCCACGGTAACGCCATCCACACTTGGTGGCGGGCGCCAAGCAAGCAGCACCACTGTGCAGGCTGCACACCCAGCCCCTCAAATGGCCAGAGGGCGGACCCAAGGTATAAAACCATGAAGGGACCAAAAAGCCCTCCCCCAGACCACCGGAAGCGGGGCTAGTAGCACACCCGCCGCAGCACTCTACTCAGCGACCACACCGCACCCGCCACCGCACGCGTGTGGCGCCACCTCCCCTTCAAAAACACCCCCAGAGGGAATGCCATCTAGCAAGCAGGTGCAGGCACCCGCTCGCCGTCAACGACGAGGCGCGCGCGGTTGGATGATGTGCAGAAGCGCCACATCACAGTTCAGGTTGCAGGCCTTAATTACGCCAGCAGCAGATGCCCTCGCAACGCCAAGGCTGTAGTGAGACTGTCATGCCATGGTTGTGGCGCTGGTGGCGGTGGTGCGTGAACGGGTGGGGTTGGCATGGATGGGCAGAGCTGGTTCGTCGCAGACTCCATCGTCAGCTGGAGCGATGTGGTGTGCCTTGCGGAGGGGAGCGAGTGCGGAGCGCGCCCCCTTCCCACCTACAAATTAAGGGGTTCAGTACTGGGAAGCTGGGGAGAACGGATTCACTCGCTGTGAATGTGGCAACCATCATCGCTGCCATCCCATAGGTTCCATCCCTCCATTGGCGCAGCAGCTTTCTGATGCAGGTTTGGTCACCCTCGCTGCTGGCTTTCCTGCCATTGACGCTCCCCAGTGTGAAGATGGATTGGGTACAGACACCGCTTTCCCCTGTGAAAAAGGGATAGCGGGGCAAAAACCAGCTGGGGGCTATCCCTTGTGGGCCCGCTATGCCCCGCGGGGCGCTATCCTTTTGTCACGCTAACTCCGCGCGCGTTGGCGAGTCGCGGTGGGTGGGCGGTGTGTCGTAGGAGGAGAACAAGTTTTGGGCTCTGCTGGCCCACCATCGCGTGACGGACGTCACGGAGCATCTGCACATGTGCACGTTAAAAGAGAGAGATCCCGACAACCGATCTCCCAAGGGGGGGGCACACGAAGGATGTGTGGCGCATTATCAGGGCCATTGATCTTCTCTGGGCCCTGCTCTGACACGCGTGCAGCAGATGGCAACAGAGTGCCTGTGAATCCAAGCTCACACATCCTAGTCTACAATGATTGTCCTCTGCAGGGCTAGGACCCCCTCTCCGCGGAGATCGTCGTTGTGACCCCCACCAGATCTGAGCCGAGCCGTGCCACGCCAGTGACAGTCATCATGCGGCATTCCTACTCTGCCGCCTTCACCTAGCTAGCAGCTACCACACAGCTTCCAAGCAGCTACCAACCTAGCTTTGCTACCCCACCCTCCACACCCCACACCCCGATGTTGCCGCTCTGAGCAGCGCTGCTGCGACGCGCTCAGCCGTCATAGATGTACGATGTGCATATGGTGCAAGACGATGGTGGCGGCCGCAGTACAGGTCTCTCCGTCAGTCACAGGCTGCGCGTCACCTCGCCCCGGCAGCGGCACGAGTGAGCACACACACACACACGCACACACACACATGCTCACACACACACACACAACGTCGTTGCCACCGCCTCCTCTCTTCCTGCGCCCACCCACCCTGCCCTCCAGACAGTGCTGCTAGGGGTGTGACCTAGGGTGTGGTCACTAAGAGCTGGAGAACCCTGGGAGAGCTTGGTATAACCTGTTGTGCCCGTCAGTACCTGAGGGGGGAGGAGGATGGGAGTCGGCGGAGTGTCTATTACAGGCAGGGTGGGTGGCAGTCGGGCTGAGGGCGGGTGGCAGTCGGGCTGAGGCTGCTCGAGCTCGAGGGAAGGGGGGAAGAGGTCGGGACGAGGCTGCTGAGACAAGTGAGGCAATTTGCATGTTCGTGGTACATAGGTTCTGTCAACCGAGACCTGAAGGCGCCTCTGCTCATCGTTCTAATCCCCCCCACAACTTTGTGGACTGCGCAAAATGTGTGGAGCCCGTCAATCAGCTGTGGAGTGCGTCAATAGGAGTGCAAGCATCGGGTGGGACCAGTGAGGGCCCCCCCAGGGCGGCTGGGGCCGCTCCCGCCACACCGCGCATCTAATTGTTATTGAAATTTGAATTGCCAACCGACAGCAGAGGGTGCGTGCATCCCCAGGGCGCCTACCGCTGCGGCAGCAAACTTGGTGAGCTAGGAATTGAATCAGCCCCGGGCTGGGGTTCTCCCACATCCCCCGCATCCAATAATGCATCATCATCTGAGGGAATGGGTGGTGGCCCGTGGCCGTGCCTCGGCATCAGCTGGGCACTCAAAAGTCATGTGTGCCTCGTCCTCCCGCACGCCGCAAAGGCAATGCAGCCTCTTGATGCGTGGCGCCGCCTGCCCCGTGTGGCAAGGCCTGTGATCCTGGAACGAGGGTAGGGTCACAGGGTCGGGATGGCATGCTTCAGATCCTTGCACCCGCACACGCGCAGCTCGGATCGCGGCAGCAGTAAACGTTGAGGCCCTGCAGGTTCACCATGGCTGCCAGCGGGGCCAGATCCGTCAGTGAGGTGCAGCCACACAATGCCAGGCTCTGCAGGTTCACCATGCCTGTAAGGGGCACCAGGTCAGACACCATGTTGCAGTCCCTGATGTCAAGGCTCTCCAGGTTCTCCATCTCTGCGAGGGGTGTCAGGTCAAACACGTCGAAGCAGAAGCTGATCTTCAGGGTGTGCAGGTTCAGCAGGTTTGCGAGGGGATCCAGTTCAGACACCTCTTCGCAGCCGCTGATGTCCAGGCTCAGCAGGTTTGGCAGGGCTGCAAGCGGCCACAGATCAGACGCCGTACAAAAGCTTATGTCCAGGTGCTGCAGGCTCTGCAGAGTTTCCAGGGGCGCCAGATCATCAACTTTGGTGTGGGTCAGCTCCAGGGTCAGCATGTTGGTAAGGGCTGTGAGGGGCTCCAGATCAGACACATCCCATAAACCGTTTGTGCTGAGGCTCTGCAGGTTCACCAGGTCTTCAAGGGGCGATAGGTCAGACATCTCGGTGCCGTCTGCTCCCGTGCACAGGTTGAGGCTCCGCAGGTTCACCAGGAATCGGAGGAACTCCAGATCAGACACTCGGTCGACGTAGACGTCGAGGCTCGTCAGGTTCACCAGGGATCCAAGGGGCGCCAGATCAGACGCATTCGTGCAGCCAGTCTTGAGGGTCTGCAGGTTCACCAGCGCTCCGAGGGCCGCCAGATCAGACACCTGGGCGTCATCGTCTCGCGTGCACAGGTTGAGGCTCCGCAGGTTCACCAAGGATCGGAGGAACTCCAGATCAGACGCTCCGTCAACGTACACGTCGAGGCTCCTCAGGTTCACCAGGGATCCAAGGGGCGCCAGATCAGACGCGCTCATGCGGCCGGTCTTGAGGGTCTGCAGGTTCACCAGCGCCCCGAGGGGCGCCAGATCAGAGGCCCCACAGTCGTGCACGTCGAGGCTCTGCAGGTTCACCAGGGCTCGGAAGAGATCCAGGTTGATCAGGCTGGAGCAGCTGGGCAGCCGCAGGGCCACCAGGTTGAGCAGCAGAGCCATCTGCTGTGGCGGCGCGCTTGCGCTGGCAGGAAGTGGCAGGTCCAGGTGGGTCAGCCAGGGCGCGGCGCTGGCGATGGCCTGAAAGTCTGCGTCGCTCTCGATGACAGCGTCGTCCTGCAAGAGGGGTACACGCAGGTATCAGCAACGGCAACAAGAGTCGAGGCCATACATGCGAGCCGTCCATGCATGCATGCATGCATGTGAGGCTTTCATGCATGACAAAGGGCGCTTGCAGGTGGGCGTCATCAGTTGGATCCCCCCCCCCTCCCCTGGCATCAGCCACCTACCTCGAGGAGCAGGCGCAGAGACTGCAGCTGGGGGAACGCGCCTGGCTGAAGCAGCATATCGCGAATGGCTGGCATGGACCGCAGCGTCATTGTGCGCACGTTGTACAGGCGCGCGCATGCGGCGGGAGACAGCACCGGCTGATCCTCGTTGGGGCACTCCAGGATGATGAACTGCGCGTCCACCGCGTCGCGCACGGGCTTGCAGCTTGCACGCATCGCGCGCCTCTCATCTTGTCCAAGTCTGCTCCACAGCGCGCGCATCATGTCCATGTTCCCCAATGGATCCTGCGCGTCCATCTTGCGTTGTATTTGCCAACACCCACTGCACGTGCAGTGTCCATGCGCCTATTCGCACTTTCAGCGTTTCACACTTGTATGTTAGTTATGATGATGATGAGATGATGAGAGTTTTACAATCCACTTCTGGCGGTCACACGTACGGTTCCAAAGCTCCAGTGGGACTTAGAGAATCAAGGCTCAAGGCCCACAAAAGGTCAAGCTACAAGTAGCCACGAACATCGTGCGCTGTATGCACGACAACACTGGCAACTGGGATGGGCCGGCTGGTGGCGGCGTCGTGTTCGCGTCGTTCATCAACGCCAAGCCTGCCGTCGGGGGCATCGGTGTGGAGCCGCGTGGGGGCGGCGTGCTGCGTGTGCTCTTCACCGTGGCGTCTGGTGCCGTGGCAGACACTGTCGTGCGCTGGCGCTGGAAGCTGCGCCAGACGCAGGTTGCGGTCTTCGACGTGCTCAGTGACCGCGAGGAGGCGCGGCACCGGGCGCTGTGGCCCACTTTCCTCGCCGCCAAGGCTGCGGGCAAGCGGGCGCAGTTCCACCGCGCGCGCCTCGTGGTTGACGGCGAGCGGGTGGCTGCACCTGTTTGCTAGTTGGCATCCCCTCTGGGGGTGTGTTGAAGGGGAGGTGGCGCCACACGCGCGCAGTGGCGGGTGCGGTGTGGTCGCTGAGTAGAGTGCTGCAGCGGGTGTGCTACTAGCCCCGCTTCCGGTGGTCTGGGGGAGGGCTTTTTGGTCCCTTCATGGTTTTATACCTTGGGTCCGCCCTCTGGCCATTTGAGGGGCTGGGTGTGCAGCCTGCACAGTGGTGCTGCTTGCTTGGCGCCCGCCACCAAGTGTGGATGGCGTTACCGTGGGCTACTTGTAGCTTGACCTTTTGTGGGCCTTGAGCCTTGTTTCTCTAAGTCCCACTGGAGCTTTGGAACCGTACGTGTGACCGCCAGAAGTGGATTGTAACCAAACATCATCATAAAGTAGCCCACGGTAACGCCATCCACACTTGGTGGCGGGCGCCAAGCAAGCAGCACCACTGTGCAGGCTGCACACCCAGCCCCTCAAATGGCCAGAGGGCGGGCCCAAGGTATAAAACCATGAAGGGACCAAAAAGCCCTCCCCCCCAACCACTGGAAGCGGGGCTACAAGTGTGAAACGCTGAAAGTGTACACTTGTATTTTACACTTACGGGGCAAGTAACTAGTTCTGGGCAAGGATCTTCCGTATCTCCCGTAACAGTTACTTATCAGATGTCACTCAACAACCCTAAGCCCTAAACCCTAAACCCTACACAATAAACCCTCAACCCTGAAGCCTAAATCGGTTGCGAATGCGATGCTTCGCAACACGGTTTACCAGAAAGGGCAATGCTGCTGTGACAAGGGGGGGGGGGGCTCCTGACCTCTACAAGCCTGTCATTCTCTACGCGAGCTCCGCACATGTACTTATAATCCTTGGCAAAGTCTGGTCTTTACGCCCTGGATTGACCCTGGATTGACCGCCGAATGTTCTAAAATAAAATGTCAACTACTTTTCAACTCATTTCATTTGTTATTTGTTATTGAAGGTCGATTGGTAACGTGCGCACAGTACACGCCCCAAGGGCGCCCTTGTCACCTGAACATTGCCCCAGGGCGCTCAAAAAGCAGCCCTGAACCCGCTACCCACTCGGGAGGGCCGGGCCATCAGAGCTCCACCCTCGGCCTGCGCAGTCCCGCCTCCTCCCGAGGAGGGCTATGCCTCCCGAGGCATAGCCTCCTGCCCTTTCCTTGTCGAAGTTGCGGTGGAGCAGGCCCATGAACTAGAAACTGCTCCCACGACTGCAGGTCGGCCTTGGCATTGGGCTGGTCCAGGAGGCGAAGCCGAGGGGGGCGTGTCCGACAAACGGGTCACCTGATTTAGGGTCTGTGAGTGTGTGAAAGCGTCGGTGGGGGACTCAGGGAGCCGTGCCGGGGGTGGCGAATGATGATGGGTGTTGGATGGATGTCAGTACGAGCGAGTGGTGGGTGGCAGCACTGATATGGCGGGGGCGGCGATGCCTGTTGGTGGGGCGGCGACTTCTCTGCGGGAGTTCGTGGTTGCAGGCCGGGTATGGTTCTTGCAGTGATTTCCTTTTCGGCTCTGCACAGCCATTTGGCTGTATTCCAGCTGTGCTTTGACCTTTGACCTTGCACGCAGCTCAACCCATGCAGTGGATTGTAAGTCTGATAAGCCCGCCAGACAGAGCACGTCAACAGCTTTCAAATGACTCATGTATGAGAACAAACGGTCAACGGGAGGTCAACGGTCAACGCGGTCAAAGCAGAATCCGGCTGTGGATTAATCAATTCAAAGTCCTGAAAAGGAAATCTCTGGGTTCTTGTCTCCTCAGGCGTTGCCGTGCTGGCTTGTGATGCAGCAGCACTGTGATTTAGTGCTGGGTGTGAGACAGCGGTGATGATGGTGGGCGTCGCCGACCGGCGCTGGTGACCGGCTGCGAGAACAGTCGGCGCAGAACACGCGCGCACCCCCCGCCTACCACACCCAGCATCTGTCTCTCCCACACCTACTCCCAGCCCAGCACCTCTGCCTCCCTGACAGCCTCATGCCACCCCACACCCCAATATGCCACCAGCTTGCAATGTGCAGCCACACACCACCAAAACCACGTTCCACGGACGGATCCTGAACTCTCGTGGTCACACGGATGGTGGTGCAGTGTGCTACGCACCCTTGCATCCAACACGTACGACCTCCCATCATGGCATGGGAGGTGGCCACCGGTCGTGACGAGGACCCAGCATGTTGATCGGCGTCCGTACCCGTCCGCATCCACGCATCACGGCCGCCCCCGTCACGCCAGCCAAACTATCATGACAGCAATGTCGCTACAAACACTTCAGATGCGCTGAGCGATCGGCCTCCCTCTCAGCGCGCATGCATCCGCCGGAACGGTGGCGTCTGTTGTTTGGTTTGGACACCGGCCCCCCGACTTCAGCGGGGGTGTGAACCTGCATGGCAACTACACATCGACGACGCCTTCCATTCACCACCATGCTCACCCGCCGCGCGCGTGCCCGACTGGCGTTGGAGGAGGAATCGATGGTGGATTTCGTGTCTGCACACGCCGTGCAAAGGGGGGTCCACCGTCATTGTGACTGAACCCCCCAAAACAATGCGCCCCAACTTTAGCTCACTCCCTGGGTCCCCCGCCCCGATTCCCGCGCGAGCATCGCGTTTCTAATAATCCATACGAGCCAGCAAGCGCGCCATGCAGGGCGTGAGCAAGCACATGCGCAGCCAGACGGACGCCTGCATCCAGGTCGTGGCGAGCCCAGCGACTGCAGTCGCAATCCAGCCAGCCAGCTGGAGCCTCTGCCGCCGACCTGAGACACGCCCTGCTGCAATGGCCCCGCCTCCACGACCTCACGCTGCTCAACGTGAGCAGTGCCGCCGCGCTGGTCCCTCTCGCCACGACGTCGCTGGCCGGCCTGCGCAGCCTCACCGTCCGCGAGGTGGGTGGGGGCCAGTTTGAAAATCGCGCACGCAGCGCCCATGCGTGTACGGCCCACGTCCCCTGTCCTCTCATGCATGCAGGCGTGCCTGCTGCTTAAGCATGCAGCATGAAAATTGATGCAAGTACAGCGCACGCAGTCGCCTCGCCAGCTCCTGACCTGCGCGCACGCACGCTGCACGCAGGCCCCGCGAGCAGCAGGGTACGTGGCGGCCCTCAAGCCGTTGGCCGTGCCGGCATTCGGCAGCTGCGTGGCAGCAACGCTGCGAGCAATTGACATCAGCGGCTGTGACGTCGTGAGGTCGATCGACTTTGTTTGCAGCTGTGCGCAGCTCAGGTGCCTGTGGATGCCAGGATGCGTCGGCGTGTCGGATCTGTCGCCGCTCGGAGCGTGCAGCAAGACGCTCGAGGAGTTGTGGCTGGCTGGCAATGATCAGCTCCGCAGCCTGGCGCCGCTGAAGGCATGCCCCAGGCTCCTCAAGCTGGACCTCCGTGGCTGCCAGTCCGTGCTCGATGACCAGGTGGAAGACCTGCGGCATACACCAAGCTGGCAGCTCCGTCGTCAGTCAAGCTCCAAGGCTTGGTGTACCCGCTCCAGCCCAGCATCCCGTCCGGCATGCAGGTGCGTGCGGCTCGTGATCTCCTGCGCGTGATGGTCGCCGCCAGACACCATTCAAAAGTAATCTATCTTGATTTTGTGATTGCAGCCACCGCCGTCGCCGCCGCTGGCGCCATTCCTCCTCTGGTGCAGCTGCTGGGGCCTGCCTTATCTGGAGGCGTGAAGCTCCACGCGGCAACTGCACTGCGCTTCCTGGCTGCTGGCAATGCTCAAAACGGGGCTGTCGTCGCAGCCGCTGGTGCCATTCCGGTTTTTTGTACGGCTGCTGTCTCCTGATTCCTTGCCAGCTGTGCGGAAGGCAGCAGCATTTGCCCTGGGTAACCTGGCTGCGGATCATATTCAGAACCAGAAAGTCGTCGCAGTCGCTGGTGCCCATTCCGGGTCTGGTGCTGCTGCTGGGAACTGAACCCTCCGCAGACATGCAGGACGCAGTAGCGGATGCACTGGCTAGCCTGGCTGCCGACCATGCTCAGAACCAGGCCGCCATTGCCGACGCTGCCCCATTCGTCCTCTGGCGCTGCTGCTGGGGCCTGACTCGGTGGCAGCTGTGCGAAAAGCAGCGGCAGGTGCACTGCGCAACTTGGACTTCTAGTATGATGATGTGAGTGGCTGGCAGGCGAGGCTGCGCAGGCCGGCCACCTGGATCCAGCACGCAAGTTCATTAATGTATCTTGTCCTGCACTTCACGTTTGTTGGTGGAGATTTGATTGGTTAGTAACACTGCCATTCCAAAGGACTTGAAATAGTAGATAATACATTCTCTTTACAGACCAGGAGCCGGTACGCATCATGAACCTGCTAATGCTGACCTGGAGAGTGGTCGCGCAGCTTAAAGATGCTGACCTAAGTGCGGTGTATGGCGCGTGGCGACAGCGAGCCGCCGGCTCTGCTGAGCTCAGGGCTGGACAGTGCTGACCGGATCAAGGCTCTAGCTAGGTCCATGAGCTGCAGGTAGATGATGATGATGAGAGTTTTACAATCCACTTCTGGCGGTCACACGTACGGTTCCAAAGCTCCAGTGGGACTTAGAGAAACAAGGCTCAAGGCCCACAAAAGGTCAAGCTACAAGTAGCCCACGGTAACGCCATCCACACTTGGTGGCGGGCGCCAAGCAAGCAGCACCACTGTGCAGGCTGCACACCCAGCCCCTCAAATGGCCAGAGGGCGGACCCAAGGTATAAAACCATGAAGGGACCAAAAAGCCCTCCCCCAGACCACCGGAAGCGGGGCTAGTAGCACACCCGCCGCAGCACTCTACTCAGCGACCACACCGCACCCGCCACCGCACGCGTGTGGCGCCACCTCCCCTTCAAAAACACCCCCAGAGGGAATGCCATCTAGCAAGCAGGTGCAGGCACCCGCTCGCCGTCAACGACGAGGCGCGCGCGGTTGGATGATGTGCAGAAGCGCCACATCACAGTTCAGGTTGCAGGCCTTAATTACGCCAGCAGCAGATGCCCTCGCAACGCCAAGGCTGTAGTGAGACTGTCATGCCATGGTTGTGGCGCTGGTGGCGGTGGTGCGTGAACGGGTGGGGTTGGCATGGATGGGCAGAGCTGGTTCGTCGCAGACTCCATCGTCAGCTGGAGCGATGTGGTGTGCCTTGCGGAGGGGAGCGAGTGCGGAGCGCGCCCCCTTCCCACCTACAAATTAAGGGGTTCAGTACTGGGAAGCTGGGGAGAACGGATTCACTCGCTGTGAATGTGGCAACCATCATCGCTGCCATCCCATAGGTTCCATCCCTCCATTGGCGCAGCAGCTTTCTGATGCAGGTTTGGTCACCCTCGCTGCTGGCTTTCCTGCCATTGACGCTCCCCAGTGTGAAGATGGATTGGGTACAGACACCGCTTTCCCCTGTGAAAAAGGGATAGCGGGGCAAAAACCAGCTGGGGGCTATCCCTTGTGGGCCCGCTATGCCCCGCGGGGCGCTATCCTTTTGTAACGCTAACTCCGCGCGCGTTGGCGAGTCGCGGTGGGTGGGCGGTGTGTCGTAGGAGGAGAACAAGTTTTGGGCTCTGCTGGCCCACCATCGCGTGACGGACGTCACGGAGCATCTGCACATGTGCACGTTAAAAGAGAGAGATCCCGACAACCGATCTCCCAAGGGGGGGGCACACGAAGGATGTGTGGCGCATTATCAGGGCCATTGATCTTCTCTGGGCCCTGCTCTGACACGCGTGCAGCAGATGGCAACAGAGTGCCTGTGAATCCAAGCTCACACATCCTAGTCTACAATGATTGTCCTCTGCAGGGCTAGGACCCCCTCTCCGCGGAGATCGTCGTTGTGACCCCCACCAGATCTGAGCCGAGCCGTGCCACGCCAGTGACAGTCATCATGCGGCATTCCTACTCTGCCGCCTTCACCTAGCTAGCAGCTACCACACAGCTTCCAAGCAGCTACCAACCTAGCTTTGCTACCCCACCCTCCACACCCCACACCCCGATGTTGCCGCTCTGAGCAGCGCTGCTGCGACGCGCTCAGCCGTCATAGATGTACGATGTGCATATGGTGCAAGACGATGGTGGCGGCCGCAGTACAGGTCTCTCCGTCAGTCACAGGCTGCGCGTCACCTCGCCCCGGCAGCGGCACGAGTGAGCACACACACACACACGCACACACACACACATGCTCACACACACACACACAACGTCGTTGCCACCGCCTCCTCTCTTCCTGCGCCCACCCACCCTGCCCTCCAGACAGTGCTGCTAGGGGTGTGACCTAGGGTGTGGTCACTAAGAGCTGGAGAACCCTGGGAGAGCTTGGTATAACCTGTTGTGCCCGTCAGTACCTGAGGGGGGAGGAGGATGGGAGTCGGCGGAGTGTCTATTACAGGCAGGGTGGGTGGCAGTCGGGCTGAGGGCGGGTGGCAGTCGGGCTGAGGCTGCTCGAGCTCGAGGGAAGGGGGGAAGAGGTCGGGACGAGGCTGCTGAGACAAGTGAGGCAATTTGCATGTTCGTGGTACATAGGTTCTGTCAACCGAGACCTGAAGGCGCCTCTGCTCATCGTTCTAATCCCCCCCACAACTTTGTGGACTGCGCAAAATGTGTGGAGCCCGTCAATCAGCTGTGGAGTGCGTCAATAGGAGTGCAAGCATCGGGTGGGACCAGTGAGGGCCCCCCCAGGGCGGCTGGGGCCGCTCCCGCCACACCGCGCATCTAATTGTTATTGAAATTTGAATTGCCAACCGACAGCAGAGGGTGCGTGCATCCCCAGGGCGCCTACCGCTGCGGCAGCAAACTTGGTGAGCTAGGAATTGAATCAGCCCCGGGCTGGGGTTCTCCCACATCCCCCGCATCCAATAATGCATCATCATCTGAGGGAATGGGTGGTGGCCCGTGGCCGTGCCTCGGCATCAGCTGGGCACTCAAAAGTCATGTGTGCCTCGTCCTCCCGCACGCCGCAAAGGCAATGCAGCCTCTTGATGCGTGGCGCCGCCTGCCCCGTGTGGCAAGGCCTGTGATCCTGGAACGAGGGTAGGGTCACAGGGTCGGGATGGCATGCTTCAGATCCTTGCACCCGCACACGCGCAGCTCGGATCGCGGCAGCAGTAAACGTTGAGGCCCTGCAGGTTCACCATGGCTGCCAGCGGGGCCAGATCCGTCAGTGAGGTGCAGCCACACAATGCCAGGCTCTGCAGGTTCACCATGCCTGTAAGGGGCACCAGGTCAGACACCATGTTGCAGTCCCTGATGTCAAGGCTCTCCAGGTTCTCCATCTCTGCGAGGGGTGTCAGGTCAAACACGTCGAAGCAGAAGCTGATCTTCAGGGTGTGCAGGTTCAGCAGGTTTGCGAGGGGATCCAGTTCAGACACCTCTTCGCAGCCGCTGATGTCCAGGCTCAGCAGGTTTGGCAGGGCTGCAAGCGGCCACAGATCAGACGCCGTACAAAAGCTTATGTCCAGGTGCTGCAGGCTCTGCAGAGTTTCCAGGGGCGCCAGATCATCAACTTTGGTGTGGGTCAGCTCCAGGGTCAGCATGTTGGTAAGGGCTGTGAGGGGCTCCAGATCAGACACATCCCATAAACCGTTTGTGCTGAGGCTCTGCAGGTTCACCAGGTCTTCAAGGGGCGATAGGTCAGACATCTCGGTGCCGTCTGCTCCCGTGCACAGGTTGAGGCTCCGCAGGTTCACCAGGAATCGGAGGAACTCCAGATCAGACACTCGGTCGACGTAGACGTCGAGGCTCGTCAGGTTCACCAGGGATCCAAGGGGCGCCAGATCAGACGCATTCGTGCAGCCAGTCTTGAGGGTCTGCAGGTTCACCAGCGCTCCGAGGGCCGCCAGATCAGACACCTGGGCGTCATCGTCTCGCGTGCACAGGTTGAGGCTCCGCAGGTTCACCAAGGATCGGAGGAACTCCAGATCAGACGCTCCGTCAACGTACACGTCGAGGCTCCTCAGGTTCACCAGGGATCCAAGGGGCGCCAGATCAGACGCGCTCATGCGGCCGGTCTTGAGGGTCTGCAGGTTCACCAGCGCCCCGAGGGGCGCCAGATCAGAGGCCCCACAGTCGTGCACGTCGAGGCTCTGCAGGTTCACCAGGGCTCGGAAGAGATCCAGGTTGATCAGGCTGGAGCAGCTGGGCAGCCGCAGGGCCACCAGGTTGAGCAGCAGAGCCATCTGCTGTGGCGGCGCGCTTGCGCTGGCAGGAAGTGGCAGGTCCAGGTGGGTCAGCCAGGGCGCGGCGCTGGCGATGGCCTGAAAGTCTGCGTCGCTCTCGATGACAGCGTCGTCCTGCAAGAGGGGTACACGCAGGTATCAGCAACGGCAACAAGAGTCGAGGCCATACATGCGAGCCGTCCATGCATGCATGCATGCATGTGAGGCTTTCATGCATGACAAAGGGCGCTTGCAGGTGGGCGTCATCAGTTGGATCCCCCCCCCCTCCCCTGGCATCAGCCACCTACCTCGAGGAGCAGGCGCAGAGACTGCAGCTGGGGGAACGCGCCTGGCTGAAGCAGCATATCGCGAATGGCTGGCATGGACCGCAGCGTCATTGTGCGCACGTTGTACAGGCGCGCGCATGCGGCGGGAGACAGCACCGGCTGATCCTCGTTGGGGCACTCCAGGATGATGAACTGCGCGTCCACCGCGTCGCGCACGGGCTTGCAGCTTGCACGCATCGCGCGCCTCTCATCTTGTCCAAGTCTGCTCCACAGCGCGCGCATCATGTCCATGTTCCCCAATGGATCCTGCGCGTCCATCTTGCGTTGTATTTGCCAACACCCACTGCACGTGCAGTGTCCATGCGCCTATTCGCACTTTCAGCGTTTCACACTTGTATGTTAGTTATGATGATGATGAGATGATGAGAGTTTTACAATCCACTTCTGGCGGTCACACGTACGGTTCCAAAGCTCCAGTGGGACTTAGAGAAACAAGGCTCAAGGCCCACAAAAGGTCAAGCTACAAGTAGCCACGAACATCGTGCGCTGTATGCACGACAACACTGGCAACTGGGATGGGCCGGCTGGTGGCGGCGTCGTGTCCGCGTCGTTCATCAACGCCAAGCCTGCCGTCGGGGGCATCGGTGTGGAGCCGCGCGGGGGCGGCGTGCTGCGTGTGCTCTTCACCTTGGCGTCTGGTGCCGTGGCAGACACTGTCGTGCGCTGGCGCTGGAAGCTGCGCCAGACGCAGGTTGCGGTCTTCGACGTGCTCAGTGACCGCGAGGAGGCGCGGCACCGGGCGCTGTGGCCCAGCTTTCCTCGCCGCCAAGGCTGCGGGCAAGCGGGCGCAGTTCCACCGCGCGCGCCTCGTGGTTGACGGCGAGCGGGTGGCTGCACCTGTTTGCTAGTTGGCATCCCCTCTGGGGGTGTGTTGAAGGGGAGGTGGCGTCACACGCGCGCAGTGGCGGGTGCGGTGTGGTCGCTGAGTAGAGTGCTGCAGCGGGTGTGCTACCAGCCCCGCTTCCAGTGGTTTGGGGGAGGGCTTTCTGGTCCCTTCATGGTTTTATACCTTGGGCCCGCCCTCTGGCCATTTTAGGGGCTGGGTGTGCAGCCTGCACAGTGGTGCTGCTTGCTTGGCGCCCGCCACCAAGTGTGGATGGCGTTACCGTGGGCTTCTTGTAGCTTGACCTTTTGTGGGCCTTGAGCCTTGTTTCTCTAAGTCCCACTGGAGCTTTGGAACCGTACGTGTGACCGCCAGAAGTGGATTGTAACCAAACATCATCATAAAGTAGCCCACGGTAACGCCATCCACACTTGGTGGCGGGCGCCAAGCAAGCAGCACCACTGTGCAGGCTGCACACCCAGCCCCTCAAATGGCCAGAGGGCGGGCCCAAGGTATAAAACCATGAAGGGACCAAAAAGCCCTCCCCCCCAACCACTGGAAGCGGGGCTACAAGTGTGAAACGCTGAAAGTGTACACTTGTATTTTACACTTACGGGGCAAGTAACTAGTTCTGGGCAAGGATCTTCCGTATCTCCCGTAACAGTTACTTATCAGATGTCACTCAACAACCCTAAGCCCTAAACCCTAAACCCTACACAATAAACCCTCAACCCTGAAGCCTAAATCGGTTGCGAATGCGATGCTTCGCAACACGGTTTACCAGAAAGGGCAATGCTGCTGTGACAAGGGGGGGGGGGCTCCTGACCTCTACAAGCCTGTCATTCTCTACGCGAGCTCCGCACATGTACTTATAATCCTTGGCAAAGTCTGGTCTTTACGCCCTGGATTGACCCTGGATTGACCGCCGAATGTTCTAAAATAAAATGTCAACTACTTTTCAACTCATTTCATTTGTTATTTGTTATTGAAGGTCGATTGGTAACGTGCGCACAGTACACGCCCCAAGGGCGCCCTTGTCACCTGAACATTGCCCCAGGGCGCTCAAAAAGCAGCCCTGAACCCGCTACCCACTCGGGAGGGCCGGGCCATCAGAGCTCCACCCTCGGCCTGCGCAGTCCCGCCTCCTCCCGAGGAGGGCTATGCCTCCCGAGGCATAGCCTCCTGCCCTTTCCTTGTCGAAGTTGCGGTGGAGCAGGCCCATGAACTAGAAACTGCTCCCACGACTGCAGGTCGGCCTTGGCATTGGGCTGGTCCAGGAGGCGAAGCCGAGGGGGGCGTGTCCGACAAACGGGTCACCTGATTTAGGGTCTGTGAGTGTGTGAAAGCGTCGGTGGGGGACTCAGGGAGCCGTGCCGGGGGTGGCGAATGATGATGGGTGTTGGATGGATGTCAGTACGAGCGAGTGGTGGGTGGCAGCACTGATATGGCGGGGGCGGCGATGCCTGTTGGTGGGGCGGCGACTTCTCTGCGGGAGTTCGTGGTTGCAGGCCGGGTATGGTTCTTGCAGTGATTTCCTTTTCGGCTCTGCACAGCCATTTGGCTGTATTCCAGCTGTGCTTTGACCTTTGACCTTGCACGCAGCTCAACCCATGCAGTGGATTGTAAGTCTGATAAGCCCGCCAGACAGAGCACGTCAACAGCTTTCAAATGACTCATGTATGAGAACAAACGGTCAACGGGAGGTCAACGGTCAACGCGGTCAAAGCAGAATCCGGCTGTGGATTAATCAATTCAAAGTCCTGAAAAGGAAATCTCTGGGTTCTTGTCTCCTCAGGCGTTGCCGTGCTGGCTTGTGATGCAGCAGCACTGTGATTTAGTGCTGGGTGTGAGACAGCGGTGATGATGGTGGGCGTCGCCGACCGGCGCTGGTGACCGGCTGCGAGAACAGTCGGCGCAGAACACGCGCGCACCCCCCGCCTACCACACCCAGCATCTGTCTCTCCCACACCTACTCCCAGCCCAGCACCTCTGCCTCCCTGACAGCCTCATGCCACCCCACACCCCAATATGCCACCAGCTTGCAATGTGCAGCCACACACCACCAAAACCACGTTCCACGGACGGATCCTGAACTCTCGTGGTCACACGGATGGTGGTGCAGTGTGCTACGCACCCTTGCATCCAACACGTACGACCTCCCATCATGGCATGGGAGGTGGCCACCGGTCGTGACGAGGACCCAGCATGTTGATCGGCGTCCGTACCCGTCCGCATCCACGCATCACGGCCGCCCCCGTCACGCCAGCCAAACTATCATGACAGCAATGTCGCTACAAACACTTCAGATGCGCTGAGCGATCGGCCTCCCTCTCAGCGCGCATGCATCCGCCGGAACGGTGGCGTCTGTTGTTTGGTTTGGACACCGGCCCCCCGACTTCAGCGGGGGTGTGAACCTGCATGGCAACTACACATCGACGACGCCTTCCATTCACCACCATGCTCACCCGCCGCGCGCGTGCCCGACTGGCGTTGGAGGAGGAATCGATGGTGGATTTCGTGTCTGCACACGCCGTGCAAAGGGGGGTCCACCGTCATTGTGACTGAACCCCCCAAAACAATGCGCCCCAACTTTAGCTCACTCCCTGGGTCCCCCGCCCCGATTCCCGCGCGAGCATCGCGTTTCTAATAATCCATACGAGCCAGCAAGCGCGCCATGCAGGGCGTGAGCAAGCACATGCGCAGCCAGACGGACGCCTGCATCCAGGTCGTGGCGAGCCCAGCGACTGCAGTCGCAATCCAGCCAGCCAGCTGGAGCCTCTGCCGCCGACCTGAGACACGCCCTGCTGCAATGGCCCCGCCTCCACGACCTCACGCTGCTCAACGTGAGCAGTGCCGCCGCGCTGGTCCCTCTCGCCACGACGTCGCTGGCCGGCCTGCGCAGCCTCACCGTCCGCGAGGTGGGTGGGGGCCAGTTTGAAAATCGCGCACGCAGCGCCCATGCGTGTACGGCCCACGTCCCCTGTCCTCTCATGCATGCAGGCGTGCCTGCTGCTTAAGCATGCAGCATGAAAATTGATGCAAGTACAGCGCACGCAGTCGCCTCGCCAGCTCCTGACCTGCGCGCACGCACGCTGCACGCAGGCCCCGCGAGCAGCAGGGTACGTGGCGGCCCTCAAGCCGTTGGCCGTGCCGGCATTCGGCAGCTGCGTGGCAGCAACGCTGCGAGCAATTGACATCAGCGGCTGTGACGTCGTGAGGTCGATCGACTTTGTTTGCAGCTGTGCGCAGCTCAGGTGCCTGTGGATGCCAGGATGCGTCGGCGTGTCGGATCTGTCGCCGCTCGGAGCGTGCAGCAAGACGCTCGAGGAGTTGTGGCTGGCTGGCAATGATCAGCTCCGCAGCCTGGCGCCGCTGAAGGCATGCCCCAGGCTCCTCAAGCTGGACCTCCGTGGCTGCCAGTCCGTGCTCGATGACCAGGTGGAAGACCTGCGGCATACACCAAGCTGGCAGCTCCGTCGTCAGTCAAGCTCCAAGGCTTGGTGTACCCGCTCCAGCCCAGCATCCCGTCCGGCATGCAGGTGCGTGCGGCTCGTGATCTCCTGCGCGTGATGGTCGCCGCCAGACACCATTCAAAAGTAATCTATCTTGATTTTGTGATTGCAGCCACCGCCGTCGCCGCCGCTGGCGCCATTCCTCCTCTGGTGCAGCTGCTGGGGCCTGCCTTATCTGGAGGCGTGAAGCTCCACGCGGCAACTGCACTGCGCTTCCTGGCTGCTGGCAATGCTCAAAACGGGGCTGTCGTCGCAGCCGCTGGTGCCATTCCGGTTTTTTGTACGGCTGCTGTCTCCTGATTCCTTGCCAGCTGTGCGGAAGGCAGCAGCATTTGCCCTGGGTAACCTGGCTGCGGATCATATTCAGAACCAGAAAGTCGTCGCAGTCGCTGGTGCCCATTCCGGGTCTGGTGCTGCTGCTGGGAACTGAACCCTCCGCAGACATGCAGGACGCAGTAGCGGATGCACTGGCTAGCCTGGCTGCCGACCATGCTCAGAACCAGGCCGCCATTGCCGACGCTGCCCCATTCGTCCTCTGGCGCTGCTGCTGGGGCCTGACTCGGTGGCAGCTGTGCGAAAAGCAGCGGCAGGTGCACTGCGCAACTTGGACTTCTAGTATGATGATGTGAGTGGCTGGCAGGCGAGGCTGCGCAGGCCGGCCACCTGGATCCAGCACGCAAGTTCATTAATGTATCTTGTCCTGCACTTCACGTTTGTTGGTGGAGATTTGATTGGTTAGTAACACTGCCATTCCAAAGGACTTGAAATAGTAGATAATACATTCTCTTTACAGACCAGGAGCCGGTACGCATCATGAACCTGCTAATGCTGACCTGGAGAGTGGTCGCGCAGCTTAAAGATGCTGACCTAAGTGCGGTGTATGGCGCGTGGCGACAGCGAGCCGCCGGCTCTGCTGAGCTCAGGGCTGGACAGTGCTGACCGGATCAAGGCTCTAGCTAGGTCCATGAGCTGCAGGTAGATGATGATGATGAGAGTTTTACAATCCACTTCTGGCGGTCACACGTACGGTTCCAAAGCTCCAGTGGGACTTAGAGAAACAAGGCTCAAGGCCCACAAAAGGTCAAGCTACAAGTAGCCCACGGTAACGCCATCCACACTTGGTGGCGGGCGCCAAGCAAGCAGCACCACTGTGCAGGCTGCACACCCAGCCCCTCAAATGGCCAGAGGGCGGACCCAAGGTATAAAACCATGAAGGGACCAAAAAGCCCTCCCCCAGACCACCGGAAGCGGGGCTAGTAGCACACCCGCCGCAGCACTCTACTCAGCGACCACACCGCACCCGCCACCGCACGCGTGTGGCGCCACCTCCCCTTCAAAAACACCCCCAGAGGGAATGCCATCTAGCAAGCAGGTGCAGGCACCCGCTCGCCGTCAACGACGAGGCGCGCGCGGTTGGATGATGTGCAGAAGCGCCACATCACAGTTCAGGTTGCAGGCCTTAATTACGCCAGCAGCAGATGCCCTCGCAACGCCAAGGCTGTAGTGAGACTGTCATGCCATGGTTGTGGCGCTGGTGGCGGTGGTGCGTGAACGGGTGGGGTTGGCATGGATGGGCAGAGCTGGTTCGTCGCAGACTCCATCGTCAGCTGGAGCGATGTGGTGTGCCTTGCGGAGGGGAGCGAGTGCGGAGCGCGCCCCCTTCCCACCTACAAATTAAGGGGTTCAGTACTGGGAAGCTGGGGAGAACGGATTCACTCGCTGTGAATGTGGCAACCATCATCGCTGCCATCCCATAGGTTCCATCCCTCCATTGGCGCAGCAGCTTTCTGATGCAGGTTTGGTCACCCTCGCTGCTGGCTTTCCTGCCATTGACGCTCCCCAGTGTGAAGATGGATTGGGTACAGACACCGCTTTCCCCTGTGAAAAAGGGATAGCGGGGCAAAAACCAGCTGGGGGCTATCCCTTGTGGGCCCGCTATGCCCCGCGGGGCGCTATCCTTTTGTCACGCTAACTCCGCGCGCGTTGGCGAGTCGCGGTGGGTGGGCGGTGTGTCGTAGGAGGAGAACAAGTTTTGGGCTCTGCTGGCCCACCATCGCGTGACGGACGTCACGGAGCATCTGCACATGTGCACGTTAAAAGAGAGAGATCCCGACAACCGATCTCCCAAGGGGGGGGCACACGAAGGATGTGTGGCGCATTATCAGGGCCATTGATCTTCTCTGGGCCCTGCTCTGACACGCGTGCAGCAGATGGCAACAGAGTGCCTGTGAATCCAAGCTCACACATCCTAGTCTACAATGATTGTCCTCTGCAGGGCTAGGACCCCCTCTCCGCGGAGATCGTCGTTGTGACCCCCACCAGATCTGAGCCGAGCCGTGCCACGCCAGTGACAGTCATCATGCGGCATTCCTACTCTGCCGCCTTCACCTAGCTAGCAGCTACCACACAGCTTCCAAGCAGCTACCAACCTAGCTTTGCTACCCCACCCTCCACACCCCACACCCCGATGTTGCCGCTCTGAGCAGCGCTGCTGCGACGCGCTCAGCCGTCATAGATGTACGATGTGCATATGGTGCAAGACGATGGTGGCGGCCGCAGTACAGGTCTCTCCGTCAGTCACAGGCTGCGCGTCACCTCGCCCCGGCAGCGGCACGAGTGAGCACACACACACACACGCACACACACACATGCTCACACACACACACACAACGTCGTTGCCACCGCCTCCTCTCTTCCTGCGCCCACCCACCCTGCCCTCCAGACAGTGCTGCTAGGGGTGTGACCTAGGGTGTGGTCACTAAGAGCTGGAGAACCCTGGGAGAGCTTGGTATAACCTGTTGTGCCCGTCAGTACCTGAGGGGGGAGGAGGATGGGAGTCGGCGGAGTGTCTATTACAGGCAGGGTGGGTGGCAGTCGGGCTGAGGGCGGGTGGCAGTCGGGCTGAGGCTGCTCGAGCTCGAGGGAAGGGGGGAAGAGGTCGGGACGAGGCTGCTGAGACAAGTGAGGCAATTTGCATGTTCGTGGTACATAGGTTCTGTCAACCGAGACCTGAAGGCGCCTCTGCTCATCGTTCTAATCCCCCCCACAACTTTGTGGACTGCGCAAAATGTGTGGAGCCCGTCAATCAGCTGTGGAGTGCGTCAATAGGAGTGCAAGCATCGGGTGGGACCAGTGAGGGCCCCCCCAGGGCGGCTGGGGCCGCTCCCGCCACACCGCGCGCGCATCTAATTGTTATTGAAATTTGAATTGCCAACCGACAGCAGAGGGTGCGTGCATCCCCAGGGCGCCTACCGCTGCGGCAGCAAACTTGGTGAGCTAGGAATTGAATCAGCCCCGGGCTGGGGTTCTCCCACATCCCCCGCATCCAATAATGCATCATCATCTGAGGGAATGGGTGGTGGCCCGTGGCCGTGCCTCGGCATCAGCTGGGCACTCAAAAGTCATGTGTGCCTCGTCCTCCCGCACGCCGCAAAGGCAATGCAGCCTCTTGATGCGTGGCGCCGCCTGCCCCGTGTGGCAAGGCCTGTGATCCTGGAACGAGGGTAGGGTCACAGGGTCGGGATGGCATGCTTCAGATCCTTGCACCCGC
>VFSX01000327.1:192500-198886 GCA_016618255.1 Chlamydomonas sp. UWO 241 | reverse complement strand
GCAGAGGCAGAGGGAGAGGGGAGAGGGAGAGGGAGAGGAGAGGAGAGGGAGAGGAGAGGGAGAGGGACGAGGAGAGGGAGAGAGATGAGGGAGAGGAGAGGGAGAGGGAGAGGAGAGGGAGAGGGAGAGGGAAGGGCGAGAGGGAGAGGGGAGAGGAGGAGGTGAGAGGGAGAGGGAGAGAGAGAGGAGAGGAGAGGGAGAGGGAGAGGAGAGGAGAGGCCGACGACGGGAGAGGGAGAGGACAAGAGAGGAACGGACGAGGGAGAGGTCGAGAGGAAGGGAGAGAGAGGATGAAGGGGGGGGGGGGGGGGGGGGGGGAAGGGGGGGGGGGGGAGAGGAGAGGGAGAGGGAGGGGAGAGGAGAGGACCGAGGGAGAGGAGAGAGGGAGAGGGAGAGGAGAGGGAGAGGGAGAGGGAAGTCGTAGGCTGCCTCGAGGTAGAGAGAGGGAGAGGAGAGAGAGAGAGGGAGAGGGAGAGGGAGAGGGAGAGGGAGAGGGAGAGGGAGAGAGAGAGGGAGAGGAAGAGAGAGGGAGGGAGGGAGAGAGAGAGGGAGAGGAAGAGAGAGGGAGGGAGGGAGAGAGAGATCAATACTCAGCAGTGAGAAGCAAGGTGAGTGGGAAGGAGAGAGAGAGACGGGCTCCCCATGATCATGTGCGACGCAGTGTAAACTGCTCGCTGGCGTTGGCGTGGGCGGGCCATCGGTGACGACGAGGTGAACAACAGAGGGGGCCACCTGGTGAGGGGAAGAGAGTGGGAGAGGAATCATGAGAGAGAGAGATCTATACCTAGTCAGCGGTGAGAAAGAGGGTGAGTGTCAACGTGAGAGAGAGAGAGAGAGACAGAGAGAGAGAGAGACACAGAGAGAGAGAGAGAGAGAGAGAGAGAGAGAGAGGCTCCCCGTGATGATGTGAGGTGCAGCGTTAACTGTGCGGCACAGCGTAAATTGCTCGCTGGCGTTGGCGAGGGCGGGCCATCGATGATTACGATGTGAACAACAGAGGGGACCATCTGGTAAGGGGAAGAGAGTGGGAGAGGGGAGTCAGAGAGAGAGAGAAAGAGAGAGAGAGAGAGACCCCCCCCCTGCGCCCTCCCCCCCCCTGCCGCTGCGCCCCCACCCTCCTAGCTGTCGCATCAGAGATGACTGCGCTGCGGGCGGGCATGCACACAAGATGGACCCGACTTCACAGCTTGGCCGTTGCCACCCCCCCCCCCTTGCCCCCTCCCCCCCCCCCTGCCACTGCGCCCACCCACCTTCGCTGCCGCATCAGAGATGAACGCGTTGCAGGCAGACGGGCACACGAGATGGACCCAACTTCGCAGCTCGGCCGTTGGACCCCCCCCCCTCCTGCCCCCTCCCCTCCCTTGCCCGCTGCGCCCCACCTACCTTGGATGCCGCGTCAGAGATGAGCGCATTGCGGGCGGGCATGCACACGAGATGGACGTGACCTCACAGCTCGGCCGTTGGACCCCCCCCCTCTGCCCCCCCCCCCTTGCCCGCTGCGCCCCACCCACCTTGGCTGCCGCGTCAGAGATAAACGCGCGCGTGAGCGGCACCGCTGCCTGCGCACCAACAACACCGCTGGTGCCACCGCCGCCCGCAGCCACCGCCCTGCCAGCCGCGGCCGGGTCCGGCGGCTCCTTCTCGGGCAGGGGCGGCGGCCGGGAGGGCCCGGGAAGGGCGTCGCCCGTGTGCGCAGCGAGCGTCGGCGGGAGCAGGCCCGACTCGCTAGGGCCGTGCGCCGAGGCGGGTCGCCACCACGGCCAGCTGCCGCGCTGCAACACCTGGCGCGGCGGCGGGCGGGGGTGGGCGTTGCGCAACGCATGCGGATGTTGCGTTGTGGACACCTCGGATGGTGGATGGCGGAGCGAGTTCAGGGGCCTATGTGGAGCGAGCGGAGAGCGCATCCTGGTACCATCACAGGCACAGGTACCCTGGTAGGCTGGCGCGCTGCGTGGCCTTGCGGTCTCTCTAAGTACAGCTCCCCTAGACGAGTTCTCTAGGCCTGAACTCACCTTCCGGGGTCCTCCGGGCGCGTACGTGTGAAACCTGAAACTCACAGGCACAGGCACAGGCACAGACGAGGATGCAGGCGCCGAAGCCCGGCGGCGCACCCACGCACCTGCTGTAGGCACAGCTGCGAGGCTGCCGAGTCCCCGGCGGGGCTGTTTGTACTGCAAGTAACGTTGCCGTTACTGCCGCTGCTCCCGCTGCTGCCGCTGCTGCTCGCCACGGGCAGGCCCTGCGACGCCTGGCCGGCCAGCGAAATCCCTAAGGCGGTCACGCCGCCGCCAGCCAGGAAGGCCGCCGAGAGCCACGGCGTCGTGTGCAGGTTGTCGGGGCGCGTGGCGCGGCGCACCGCCTGAGTTTGCAGCGTGTGCGTGCGTATGGTTGTTAGGTTTTACACGTACGCGTTCAGAGGACCCCGGGGCGTGAGTTCAGGCCTAGAGTTGAGGCCTGGAGACAGACGTGCGCATGGGGGGGCACAGGACAGGGCATGCTTTCGAGCGGGTGCAGCTGCATGGCAAGCAGCGCACGCTTGCATGCAAGCACACACAGGCAGGCCACTTGTGGTCGCACCGGGTGCAGCAGCGCGTCTCCCTGCTGCAGCACAATGACTGTATGCTGCATGCCCACGGGCAGCAGTACGCTGATGCCGATTTGCGGTGGCCCTTTAACTGATATAGCTGGCTGATGCGCCACAGAACGACATCCGCCCACGCAGGCAGATGCCCCAGATGGAGGAGGGCAAGTCCCAAGCACTGTGTTGCTTCTGCTCCAAGAGGGCCCAGGAGGCGCGCTCGCACTGAGCCACCGTGATTCGGCACATGGCACGGCACCCTCCAAAGGCTGCATCAGGATGCGTGCGAGCGTGCGCTGCATGTCTGTTATGTACAGGGCATTGAGAGATGATGAATCATGCCACGGGAGGGAGTCGGTTGGGTTTTTAGAATGGTCCACGCTTTCGTCACACCAAACTACGTACCGCGAGTAATCGGGCTGTGCCACTGTGCCCACAAACACTGAACTACTGCTCGATATCGTAATTATTCAGCCCTTTCTGCGGAGGAGCACACCACCACTCGTGGTCCCCTACAGGGGCGGCAGTGTAGCAGAATGACGGCCCCCCCGCTGAAGCTAGGCTACGTAGGGGTGGACTGCAATGAGGTAGGGGCGGTAGTGAAGCACCGTGCCATTTCACAGCTTCCTGGCACACAACTGTTGCAATTTTTGCAACTGTTGCGCAGACCGCCCCCCTGCGAGACACCGATGGCGTGGTGCTCGGCTTGTACCACCAGCTGTGGAAGAAGAACGACAAGGGACAGTCGTGCAGCTCCGTGCTGCTCCCTCACACGGTGTGCATGGAGCCATTGCAGTGCGCCGTGCGAGCACCATGCGTGTGTGTGTGTGTGTGTGTGTGCGTGCGTGCGTGCGTGTGTGTGTGTGTGTGTGTGTGTGCGCGTTTATGTGTGCCACTTGTGCATGTGTGTGTATGTGTGTGTGTGTGTGTGTGTGTGTGTGGTGTACGCCGGTGCACGAGTGTGTGTGCCACATGCCATCACATCACGCGTGCTCGCTCACTCGCCTCCATCACAGATCGTCTACACAAACAGCACCGCGGCCGCGTGGTACTTCTCCTCCAAGGACGGACAGCTGGTGCGCAAGCACTCGGCCAACATGACGGGACCCCTCATGGCCGAGGCGTTCATGTCGGCACGGGTGAGCGGCGGGGCCTCTGTGTGGCAATCGGCAGCAAGAAGGTGAACGTTGCTGAGCTGTGGGGGCCAACGGCGGGCCCTTATAACTGGCATACATCTATATAAACCCTAAACCTTAAACCCTACACCTTAAAACCCTGCCTAAAACCCGACTAAAACCCGACTAAAACTTGACTTAAACCGCCTGCCTAAAAAGTGAACCCGAGCCCACTGCACAGGATGAGCGCATGCCACTGTGTGCGTGGTTCACTGGAGACATGTGGGCCGAGATATTTCTTCTGGAAGCCCTAAAACCCGCCTAAAACCTGCCTAGAAAGTAAACCCGGACCCCCTGCGCAGGACGAGCGCATGCCGCTGTGTGCGTGGTTCACTGGAGAGGCATTCATTGCATCAAAGCGTGGGGGCCAAAGCTTCTTTCTGGAACCTTTAAAACCTGCCTAAAACGTCCACCCTGAAGCGTCAGGCCTAATTCGCATACCCCCCTGCGCAGGACGAGCGCATGCCGCTGTGTGCGTGGTTCACCGGAGACATGGGGACTGCGGCCACGAGCGCAGCGAGCAAGCTCAAGTCAAAGGCGGCAAGTTGGCAGTTGGCAATCGGCAGTTGGCAGTTGGCAGTTGGCAGTTGGCAGCTGGCAGCTGGCAGTTGGCAGTAACAAGTTTACGGTTGACAGTGCACAGTACAGTCAGTTCACAGTTTATAGTAAACACGCACACGCACACGTTACGTGTGACGCACACACTCACCAACACACACACACACACACACACGCACACGCACAAGCACCTCCCACCCCACACACCCACACACACGCACCCACACGAGCAGGCATTCACGTACGAGGACGAAGACGATGCAAGCGCCGTGGACCCTGTCCCGTTCAGCGTGTTTGAGTATGAGAAAGTGAGCGGGCTGCTCGACCCTGGGCCGTACCGCTTGGTGCCGGAGCAGGTTGACACAGGTGTGTGCCAGTAGTGCAAGTAGTGCTAGTACTTAGTGCTAGTAGTGCTAGTAGTGCTAGTAGTGCTAGTAGTGCTAATAGCTAGTAGCAAGGGAGTAGAGCGCATGCACATGGTTGTTCTCACACACACACTCACGCACGCATGCACACACGGAGCTACGCAATGCCCCCCCCCCCACACACACATAAGCACGCACGCAAACACGCACGAGCAGGCGTGCTGCAGTGATTTGTCGAGCCGCGCGAGGTCCGCAATTCATGCACACACACACACACACACACACACACAAACACACACGCGCGCACACACACACGCACACACCACCAAAGGCTTCCGACGGTCTGTGAAATTGACTACCACAAATAAACCTCCCTCCTGCCACCCCCCTCCCCAACACACACGAGCAGGCGTGCTGCAGCGATTTGTCGAGCCGCGCGAGGTCCGCGATTTTGTCATGCGTGCGTCATGGTCGCCGTCGTCGTGCGTGTTTGAGCGGAGAACAAACCGCGACCGGCTGGTGACGCCAGAGTGGGAGCAGGTGCGTGGGTGTAGGGTTAAGTGTTTGGGGTTTAGGGTTTAGGGTTTAGGATTTGGGGTTGAGGCTTTATTTGGTGTGGATGTCGCGTCTTCCGCGTCACAAGATCGACGCTAACGCTCCAAAGCGGCCCTGCAGGGCGTGTTCCGCGCCACACGACCGCAATCATGCCAAAAATGTTCCGCATCACTGACACACATGCACTCTCACACATGCAGGAGCCACGCACGGCGCCAAAGATGACCGACCGCGTCGCGTCGTTCCACGCGCCGCTGTGGCAGCACGAGCACACGACGCTCTTGGGGCACTGCGCGATGAGTGCGCACCTGCAGGTAAAAAAAACAGTGCGTTTAGGGTTAAGGTTTTAGGGTTTAGCCACCTAAACCTCAACCCCCCAAAACCTCAAACCCCCAAACCCCAAACCCATCAACCTCCAGGCTGCGTGTGACGGCATCGCGTGCCGCCTGCGTGACATGAGGACACACACATCCACGCACACATCCACACACACATCCTCACAGACACTCACACATCCACATACACGCTCTCACACACATGCCCCATGCCCCACACACCGCACACACCACACCGTGTGTGTATGTGCAGGCCGCGTACGACGGCATCACGTGCCACCTGCACGACATGAACCGCGGTGCACAGCACCCCTCGCCCCACACATACACGCACACACCCCACACCCCTTACCTCCACATCGGCATCCCTCCCTACCTCCACACCTCCACACCTTCATACCTCCACACCTTCATACCTCCACACCTCCACGCCTCCAGGCCGCGTGCGACGGCATCGCGAGCCACCTGCGCAATGTGAGCGGCGGCGCGACGCGCATCGCGCGCATGGAGCTCATCTTCAAGGTCGACGTGAACAACAAGTGGGTGCACATAGTGGCAGCAGCAGCAGCAGCAGCAGCGGCAGCGGCCGCCTTGAAACACATGCCACTTCATTAGTAGTGTGCATGGGGTGGGTAGGCTGTGTAGGCGCTTATGTGTCGCGCATGGAGCTCATCTTCAAGGTCGACGTGAACAACAAGTGGGTGCACAGAGCGTCAGCAGCAGCAGCAGCAGCAGCAGCAGCAGTAGCAGCAGCAACAGCAGCAGTGGCAGCTGTCGCCTTGAAACACATGCCACTTCATTAGTAGTGCGCATGGGGCGG
>VFSX01000327.1:160000-187500 GCA_016618255.1 Chlamydomonas sp. UWO 241 | reverse complement strand
TTGAGCGAGATGGCGCGCGCCAGCGACGGCGCGGCCGCGCAGGGGCACGTCGTCACGAGCGTGCTGTCGATGTCGACCGACGAGCTGCAGCGCCTGCGCGACATCTCTGACTTCGCGCCGGCGGTCGCGGCGGCCACGAGCAGCCTGGTCGCGCAGGCGGCCGAGCTGCTCGCACAGGGGACGAACTCAGCAGCTCCCGCGGACAGCAGCAAGGCAGGCCCACTGCCTGCTGCCGCCGGCCTCACCGCAGCAGAGGCCGCGCTGCTGGCAGAGGCGGTGCAGTGAGGGGGGGGGGGGGGACGCCGCCAGCGTGTCGGTGCCGCCCCGCGCCTGGGCTCTGCAAAGTGTCTCCTGGTCAAGAGGCGGTGCAGTGAACTCGAGGGGGGGGAGGGGGGGGGGAGGACGCCGTCAGCGTGTCGGTGCCGCCCCGCGCCTGGCTCTGCAAAGTGTCTGCCGGTCACAAGAGCCACCAGGTGTGCTCAGGTTCCACGGGCGGTACGCGGAGGGACCGGGCTCTCCACATTCACCCCTGCTAGCTACACAACCGTCTACGCTGGGGCCGGCGCAAGCTGACGTGTGTGTGAGCGTTGCACCTGTAACCGCCCTCCTGCGGCTTGGTTTGGCCACTTAGACGTGCAGATGGAGGAGGACGAGGACTGACTTGTAGACAGCGGGCATGCGTTATCTCACTGTGTGTGTGCGCATGCGAGGCGGAGTTCTGTGCATGTATTGCTGATGGTTAGGTGAGACGTTGGGCTTGTGTCTGTGTGCGCGGACGCGGCTCGCGGACGGATTCTTGGTGGTCTTTCATCAGCCTTTTTTTTATCAGCTTTCCCACGCAAGCCGAAATCCAGTACTGAAAGCTGATCCGAGTTGTGGCTTGGGTGTGCCAAGTAAAAGGCGTACTGTTGCTCGTATTCTGCCTTCTCGGCCAGCTACTCCTTGACTTTCTCGGGGTCAACTTGACGGTTGGCGAAAGGTTGCGTTCCAATCAGGTGCGTGGAATTCGCAATATAAGTCAGACGCCGCACACGCCGCACCTCCAGGCGTTTACCTATCCTTGCTGCATGGTGTTGCAGCAAGTGTGCTGCTGTGCTGGCAAGCTCTTTACTCACTCCGTGGCGCTCTCGCTGGTCCTGATCCACGTGAGTCTTGCGTGGCTCTCCCCTTGCGTATGCGACTGCGGCCTGCAGCGACGCGTGGTCCCTTCAGGGTGGGCCCCATCCAGGCCCCATGCCATGTGCTCGCGGCCGACACCCGTAATCCTGCTGCTACCTGTTGGCTCGCAAACACCACGCAAACACCGAACAGAGACGCGGCCTGAGAGCAGGTGGCGAGGCCCGCACAAACTTCCCATGTATAAATCGTATATATGTACACACACACAGGCAGACAGCCCAGACAGCCACAGCTAGATGCGGGTCGCGGCCGAGTGCATACATGTGGCGCGCGCTCGTGTCCCCATTTGGCTGCGAATGGTGGACGTTGCGATGATGGCAGCGGGCGTGTGCTGGGGTGTCTGGGCCGTGTACACGTTCCGCACGGCAGACAGGCGCACTGTCTGCTGCCGACAGCGTGGGCTGTCGGCACCCTCGCTGTGGCCTTTGCAGCAGATCTTGCGTGGTCGGTGCTGCAGCTGGGTGCGGGCGGCGCTCCTTCGCTTTCCCCCAAGCCCGCGATGAACGCGTTCCTGGATGGCCCATTGGTCATCACGGCTTCAGTCATTACGGCTTACAAGGTTGGTCGCTACTGCTTGCAACAACGTGCCGCATGCCCATCTCCATAGGCCCCCCACTATAGAGACTGGGGCGCTTTCCAGCTATAGAAGCTACAGCTGCCCAGCTGGGGCACTAGCTCAACACACAATTTACAACATGCATTGTGACCTCTCACCTTCTCGAATGTTGGCCTTTCCGCAGGTCGCGGCGCTCTGCACCGAGCGCGGGCCCTCCAGGCGTGCGATGTTAGGCTTCCAGACGTGGGCCAGCATCGCGTCCCACCTGCTCCTCAACGCCATGCTAGCAACCCAGGCTGGCGTCCACATTGACGCGGCACTGCGGACCGAACTGGGCATCGTTGCTGCGATCGAGTGTGCCCCGCTGCTGCTGCTGCTGATGCTGCTTGCGCCCAAGGCCACCTCCACTGGCGCGGGGCCGGCAAAGCAGCGAGTGCCTACGACGAAGAGCCGGCCTCGCCCGTTGCTGCCCCCACCGACGCGGAGGCCCGCGCCGACGGCGCCGACATGCGTGCCTATCCTCCCGTCAACTATGCCGCCAACGACCTCTACTTCGGCACTTCCGCCACAGCCAACCCCCATGCTGGCACCGACGCCGCCACGCCGACCGCCGTGCTGGTGGCGCCACGTCTGACGGCCACGTCTGATGGTGCCCTGCAGTACACCTCCGTCCTCATGAGTCACACGGTGCCCTTCACCGCCAAGTTCCCCTCGCTGCACCTGGCCGACCACCCGCACCTCGCCACGCCCGCGGGCCTTGCGGCCCTGCGTGCAGGGGTTGAGCGCAAGGTCAGTGAGAGGGCGTCTGTGCTGGCCGGAGCGCCGGTGTCGCTGCAATTCGTGACGTTGAGTGTGGGCGCGGGCTGCGTCGTGGTGCACGGCAGAATGATTGTGGACGGCTCAAGGGTGGCGAGACGGAGGCTGAGATGCTGCGGGCGGTGATGGCGTCAGAGCTGCTGGAGGAGCTGGTGCGCGAGGGCGCACACGTGCTCGACGAGGCCCCCGCAGTGCTGCAGCTCGGCGGCAGCGCGGCTCCGATGGAGCTGGCGTTCGTCGCAGCGGGCGGGCGCTTTGTGGAGGCTCCTCCCCGTTCTGTGCCCACGCCCTCGCCAGGCGTGCCGCTGCTGTCGGCCACGTGCCCTCTGCTGGCAGTGCCGGCCGGAGGCACCGGTTGCGTGCACCTGCAGGTTAAGGTTGTTCCCAGCAGCCCATGACCATAAATACATGCTCGCATTGAGTGCCCTTGGCCATGCGGTCCTCTCAACTCACCCTCTTGTCTCCCTCCACACCCGCAGTTTGCGACAGCGCTGCTCGCCCGCGCGGTCGGAAGCGACCCAGAGCTCGTGGTGACCTGGGTGCCGTCGAGCGCATCTGCGCCGCACACCCCACACGTGCGTGAGCGCGTGGCGGCGCTGCAGGCAGCCGCACGTGCACGCGGCAAACCCCCAGGCCTGATCGACGTCGACGTCGGCCTCGGCCCGTGCTCTTCCCACGGCATGTTAATTGCGCAGGTTGTCGACGGTGCCGCCCTTCTTGCAGCGCATTCCATGGCCCTGCTTCCTGCTTCAGCATCGGCAGCGGTGGCGGAGCTGCTTCGTGTGCGCCTGCCAGCAGACGCTCTGCATGCCATGGCACACAACCTAGGCGTGCTCCTGTGCGGTCCGCACGTGCGCGCAGCCGGCGATGCAGTGCTTCTGCGCCGCGCTGTGCTCGCCCTGATGGCGGCGGAGAGAGCGAGCCGCCCTGGCCTGCATGCCCTGCGAGCGCTGCTCGATAGCTTGCTGCGCAAGCTGGATGCTAATGAGGCAGAGCTGGAGGCTGCGCCGAGCAGCAGCAGCCCCGTCCCCACCACGACCGATGCGTGTGCGGTCGCTGACATCTGCCCGCCCTACAACCGCCCACCGTCGCTGTGGTGCCGCGTCTACTTCGTCATCTGTGCCGTCAAGGTGGCAGGTTTTGTCCTGGAGGGCGAGGTCGACGCTGCGATCAACATGACGCTCCTGGGTGTGCCGTACGGCGTCTACATCCTCGCGGACAACACGCGAGTGTTTGCGCGCCTGCCGCGTGTGCTGCGCGGCCTTGACGCCTGCGCCGTCGGCCGCGTTGACAGGGTCGTCCTCTTCATTGCAACGAGGCTGAGTGGCGTCAACCCAATCCCCAGGGCCCCAGACCACCTCAAGCACGCGGGCGACATTGCCATGCTGCTCGCCTGCTCGTGGTTTGAGCGGCCGCGGACAACCGCCCTGGGCGCCGCGCTCGCGCTGTTCGCCGAGCTGCCCGCCATGCGGTGGTTCCTCTGGCACGCGCTCGCGTGCTGCGGCCAGGCGACGAGCGCTGTCAAGGCGCTGACCGAAATCAGCCTGCACGCGGCCTCATCGCCATCCACGTCATCGTGTGGCGTGCCTCCTCCAAAACCCCTCCTGGGACGCGGGCCGCCAAGCTCAAGGTGGCGTACATCACATTTCCCGAGGAACGAAGTGACTGTATGGTGTGCAGCACTAGGTACACTTATTATTATTGCGAGTATTAGTATTGTTCCACAGCCCCCCACGACACTGAAGACTAGATATACAAACACCGAAATCACAATTTTGAACGTCAAATCGACTAAACACGAAAAAACAACACCCGCGAAGCAGTTCAACAATCATTTATTATGACCCCCCACTAAGGCACAGGCCCCGTACGGTATTATTATTGTATTACAGTTACAGTTGCATCGGCTTTCCAGCAAAGACTGCCTCTAGTCCTAGTACCGCCGCCTAGACCCAAGTCCAGTTCTGGCCCTACCAATTGCTTGTGAGGGGCGGTAGCCACCAGCCGGCTGCCTGCCAACGTGTAGTCCCAGAGCAAAAAGGAGAGCTATTGTGCGACGCCTCCAAAATAGGTCCTAACTGCTTCTAGGGGATAGCGGGTCAAGTGGCGCTTGCCAATCTACTTGACCGCCGTGGTGGAGGGGCCGGCGCCTGAGGGGCAGCCGGACCGTACACCACGGCTCTCCACCCGACCCTATCCTGAGCACGCTCAAACGCCGTGTCCGAAAAAGTCTTCCAATCAGTAGCTTAAGAAAACAGTGTCGGGAGGAGGCTGGAGGCCGGCCTTGCTGCCGAGCCACATCCATTGTGCAGTCAAAAGTCGTACGAGGAAGATGAAAAGCCGGCATGCGCATCACATGGCCTAGCCACTGCATTGATCGCTTTGCCACAATGCTCTCAATTGGCTCAGTGTCGCACGCCTGCCGAGTATAAGTTAATCTGTGCCGGTCGACCAGGCGCACACCCAGAATGCGACGAAGGCAGTTAGAGTGGGCAACCTCCAATCGAGTCAGTTGTGTTTTAGTAGGGGCCCATGTCTCGCAGCCGTACAGAAAGTGGGGCAGCACGAAAGTGTTGTAAACCCGCATCTTAGACTGCACTTGCATTTTCTTGCTGGCCCAAATCTTATCAAAAGACGCAAACACGCCCAGCGCGCGACCGACACGCACACCGATCTCCTTCTCCACACCACCACTCTGGGTTATCCAAACTCCCTAGATACTTAAATGCAGAGACGGTCTTCACTTCACCACCAGTCAGCGCAAACATGGGCAGATCCGCGTCAAATCTGCTGGCAAAATCATCACTTCTGTCTTGGCGGCGTTGATTTGCATGCCAAGCTAGAGGACACTTTGTCAAGGATTTTCAGCATAAGCGCCAACTGAGCTGGGTCATGCGGGAACAAACATAAATCGTCGGCATACATCAGCATTACTATACGCTCAACCGACGACGACAACACAAAGCCGCCGGCTCGGGTCACGACTGACACGCCAACCCCCTCTGGCATCATGTCTAGCGCCTTTTTCACTATGTGGTCAATACAAACATTGAACAACACAGGAGCAATGACGCACCCCTGTCGCACACCAGAGGACACGGGGAATTCGTGCCCGATTTTCCCAGCCAGCCGCACGGCAGCTGCGGTGTTGGTGTGAAGATCCTCCAACAGATCAATAATGTGCGGATGAACACTATATAATCTAAGGACTCTCCACAGTGCCGCACGGTTTATGCAATCGTAAGCTTTAGAATAGTCGACAAATGCCACAGCCATGTATTGTTTGTATTATTTCACTTATTATTACCTGCTTATTACACCACACGTATTATTTTTATTCGAATGCCAAGGTGCCCCTGCCTCACGTCTAAACTTTTAGGCTCGCTCCCACATCCACGCGTGTGTGGATGATACGTTCGAGTGTGTGTGTGCATCAGCATGCTGTGGAAGAATGCGAGTGCCAAGGCGGCCCTGTCTGGCGCATAGACTGTGAGAGTGCAAGAGAGTGGTGTGTGTGTGCGTGCTGAAGAGAAGTTCCAACCTCAAGTGAAGAAAAAACAACATAGGAGTCCTGAAGTGCAGTTTCAACCTCGAGTGAAGAAAAAACAACATGGGAGTCCTAAAGTGAAGAAAAAACAAACCAGTTTGAACAGGTGTTGTCATTCTCTAGACGTGCAGTTCCTCGCGTGTCCCCCCTGAAAAAACACGGGGCTGCAGACCGCGCAGCGACCACTTGGAACCTGAGACCCTACCAAAATCCCAACGTCTGATCCGCGCCATGGAATGCGGTCATAACGCCTGAGACGGTCCAGGGTGCGCCTCAGGCGGTGGTGGGCGCCTGAGGCGGTCGGTGTGGCGCCTGAGGCGATCAGGGGTGCGCCTGAGGCGACGCCTCAGGTGGTCGGAGCGCCTGAGGCGCCGCCTGATCCGCGCCATGGAATGGGACGCCTGAGGCGTCGCCTCAGGTGTTGTGAATGTGGTAGGGAGACCCTGATTGGAAGTCAAGCCCGTTGACCTGGTTGTAAGCTGGTGACGTCAACACGCTCGCCCTACCAGATTCCTGAGGCCTAGAGGCATTGCTGGGGAGTTGCAGAGTCAGGGTAGGGGCTGTGCTCGCAAGCGTCAAGTGCATAAGCACTGCACACGCACAGGTCGTATACCACAGCTGGCACACATGCATTGCCCCAACACAGCCCCCGCATCGCCCTATGACAGGATGGTACCAGGGCCTGAACCCCACAGACCCACGCACTGCGCCAGCAATCCCTCTCAGGAATCTGGTAGGGTCGCAAGCGTCAAGAGTGAAGAGAGCCCACGTCCTAGCTAGCTAGCCCCCCCCCCTAGTAGGCTGGCGCGCTGCGTGGCCTTGCGTGCTGTGACTGGCCTAGCTCCCCTACACGTGTAGTCTAGGCTTTAACTCACGCCCCGGGGTCCTCCGGGCGCGTACATGTAAAGACTGTAACTAAAAACTGTAAAAACTGGCTAGCCCCCGTTCCCGTCCACAGTCCTGCTCAGGCAGGTGCAGTGATTTCCTTTCCGGCTCCACACAGCCATCTGGCTGTATTCCGGCTGTACTTTGACCTTGCACACAGCTCGACCCATGCAGTGGATTGTTAGTCTGTCAAGCCTGCCAGACAGAGCACGTCAACAGCTTGCACGTGACCTATGTATGAGGGCAAATAGTTGACGGGAGGTCAACGGTCAACACGGACAAAGCAAAATCCGGCTGTGGAATAATTAATTACAAAAGGAAATCACTCGGCAGGAGTCCCTTTTGCACGGTACCCAGCCTCGAGGCAGCTCCCTCGATCCTGTGCCTTGCTGTAAACTGTGCACTCTTAAAGAGGCAGGCGGCTCAGTCTGAAAGACCCCTTCCCCCAGCAGAGTCCGGATCCTGTGTGCAAGCACGCAGCCGCAGCAGTACTGCAGGCGCTGCACCGAGCGCATTTGGCCCCTACTCTACCACAATCCCGTCGTCTGATCCGCGCAAGTGAATGCGGTCAAAACGTCTGAGGCGGTCGGGGGTGCGCCTCAGGCGGTGGTGGGCGCCTGAGTCGGTCAGCTGACCCTGCAGGGTTGCGCCTGAGTCGTCGGGATGACGCAGAAGGCGGCGCCTGAGGCGTTCGGCGCGCCTGAGGTGCCGCCTGATCCGCGCCAGTAATTGCGCCACCTGAGGCGCCGCCTCAGGCGTTGGGAATGTGGTAGGGCTGCCACATGCGCTGCGCAGCGAGACTCGCTGAGCGCTGAGCGGGCCCCCCCCCCAACACATACTCCGCCCCACATCATCCAGCTCCGATGCAAAGCCAGGCTCTGCCAATCCGAGTGCAGTCGCAACGTCGTCCCCTTGATTCTTGGGGGGCTGTGCCGTCGTGTGCGCACTCGTGTGTTTGTGGGATGGCCGCGAGCGCGTATGTGGACAAGAACTTGGAGAGCCGTGCGTGCGCGCGGATGGGGGGTTATCAATGGAGATGTCTACATGAGAGCTCCAATAACAACATTACATACGGACACGTAGGTTCGTAGGGAAGCCAGGCCCCTGGAGTGGCCTGGCTTCCAACCCAAAGTAACCGACTTGAGCCACAGCGTCGAAAAAGGGGTGTTACAAGAGCGACACGCGACCCCCACCCCCTACCCCCTTCTCTCCGGGCCTGCCTTCAAGTGCTACGATGGGCACCCTAAGCGGCAACCGCACAACAAGAGTGACGACATCCGACGTCCGTCCACACCGCCTCGCCATCGCCCAACCAGGGGACCGTTTCAGTAACAGTGGGCATCCTTTTAAGGACGCGGGCATTGATTACCCCCCCCCCCAGATGTAGCAGCGCTGCTTCCGGCTGGCTTCTTCGGATCTCGTTGATTCAAACTGCGTCCCGTTTGAACCCCCAGCTCACCAGTTGCCCTCCGCCTCCCGTCCTCAACCGCAAAGACACCACCTGCACCGCCAGCCCCAACCCACCCACCGTCTGCGGCACCAGCGGCGAGAGATAGTTCTCTCTTGCATTGTCTCGCCGCGTTATGGCACGCAGTCGCAAGGCGCCCAAGGCGCCCTCGCGACGCCCTGTGCACTTCTGGAGGCCATTCAATGACTGGTGGGTGCGGAGCGCGGGGGGCTCCATTGCTGCGCTGGGTTGTAGGAGGCTTGCATGCATGCTCCCCGCCTCACCACTGCCCCTCCCCCCACGCGTGCACAGGTGGCGGCAAGAGCTGCAGGTCGCTGAAAAGCGGCCGAGCGCGGAAGACATCAACACCTGGTGCGCAGCAGGGGATTCGTAGCCAACACGAACCAGCAAATGCGCCACCTGTACCTGACGTATGCCTCCACCCCCCCTCCACAAGGTACCACGCCAATGCCGAGGCTGTCTGGGCGGACGTGAAGGCGCCCACGATGGCCGAGACGCGCGTGCACGCCAAGTGCCTGCGCACGGTCGACCAAGTGCGGTGAGTGTTTGAGGGTGCATGCATGTGCTCAGCATGCGTTCGTGCGTGTGGGTTGCCCCCCCCCCCCCCCCGGCTGACCTGCTGGCAGCAGCTTGTTGGATGAGGTCCCCAAGCCCTGCCCGCCTGCTCCTTTGCGCAGAGACTACTTCCGCAAGTACCGCGAGGTGACGCGCGACAAGCAGGGCAGGAGGAGCGGGGTGAGTAGGCCCCCGGGACTGCCCCTGCCAATACTGCGCGCGTGCGTTGCCCGCCCGTACCCATACCCCCCTTTTGCACTCGACAGAGCAGCAGCGACATGTGCGCACACGCCCCACCATCCCGATGCATGCCCCACACGTGTTGACCCTCCACCCTGCACCTCCGACCGCAGGCGAGCACGGGCGACGACGACGACGACGAGGAGGACGACGGCCCCCCGGAAGAGGAGGGGGATGCAGAGATGACGGAGCAGCAGGCACACGGCGGTGGCGACGACCACGACGTGTGCCCCCAGCATCCTCCTCTGCAGCGGTCAACCTCCGCATGCGCGCTGCCACGGCTGCTCGGCGCCGAGATGGCCGCCGGCGCGGCCGTCGCGGTTGCCGCAGCCGCGGCCGAGTCTGGCGGCAGCCCCCCGGGCGAGCTGTGGCCCGGGCTCGGGCGGGCGGGCGCGTCGATCCGCCACGAGCTGTCGCTGTCGGCGTGGCAGGCGCAGGAGCTCACAGACGAGGTCGACGTCGCCGCCAAGAGGCTCAGGACGGGAGGGCGCTCCGGGAGCGGCGCCGGCGGCAGCGGCGGCTGGCAGGAGCGCGACCAGGCGCTGCCGCTGCAGCCGCTGCAACAGCAGCCGCAGCTGGCCCTTCAGATGCACGGGCTCGGGGCGCAGCTCAGCCCGCGCGCGGCAGTGTCGCCGCACGCCGCCGCGCTCGGCTTCCTCTCGGCGCCGGCAGCATTGGCGCCCTGCATCCTCCGCCAGCAGGCGCTGACGACGCACCGCCATGCAGGCGCTGCAACGGCGGCCGCGCAGCAGCGGCCGCCCAACCCCGGCTCGAGAGCCAGCGCGAGCCAGCAGCGCACGGCGGGCCAAGTGGCGACGGGCGCGCCCTCGCCGCGCCCGCCGCGCCCGCCGCGCCCGTCTGCTGCGCCGATGCCAACGCCGATGCCGGCGCCGGCGCCCCCCCTAAACGGCCACCACACAGCCCTGTTTGCGCGCCCGGCCGGCGCGCCGCACGCGCGCGAGGTCAGCGCGCTGCGGCCGCCCGTGTCGCTGAGCGCGAGAGGCCTAGCTGACGTGAGCAGGCAGGTGATGGCGCGCACCGCCGCTGCTGCCGCTGCCGCAGCTGCAGGCGGCAGCGCGGGGGGATTCGCGGGTGCCGTCGGATTCGCGGGCGCCGCGCACAACGCCGCCATCGCGGCGGCGCCCCCCTCGGCCGCGCACGCCGCCCCCGTCGACATGATGCTCTCGATCGCGGCGATCCGCGTGCGCGCGGCGCCACAGCCGGCGCGGCCGCAGCCGGCGGCCACGTTCACACTTCCGGCCCCGGCGCCCATCTGCGCGCACTCGTCGGCGCGCGCCGCGTCGCTGCTGTCCCCCACCCGCTCCTTGGGCGGCCGTCCCACTTTGCACGGCGCGCGGACCGGCGGCGGGGGCTTCGAGGCAGCGCCCGGCGGGGGCAGCAGCGTCAGGGGCAGCGACGCACGCACGTTGTTGTCGTGCGTGAGCCCCGGCCCGCTCGGCCTCATGATGTCGCCGCGCGTGGTCGGCGGGATCGGCATCGGGGGCCTGGGCGGCGGAGGCGGCGGCGGCATCGCGTTCTCAGACGTCGGCGTCGACGCGCTCGACTTTGCCGCGCTGCTCGAGGGCGTCGGCGCGTGCGGCACGCCGCCCGGCTCGATGCTGCAATGCAGCCTGCTGCTCGGCAGCCCGTCGGGCGTGCTGCTAAGCGGGGGCGGGCACGGGCACGGCCACCACAGCGGGCACGGCCACGAGCACGGCCACTACCACCACAGCCACCACGCGGGCCACCACCACCTCGCGTCGCCAAGGTTCGGCGACAACGACGCGTCGCCCGCACGCGACCAGCAGCTCCGCCCGCGTGGAGCACACTCCCCCGCTGGCGCATCGGGCGGCGCGGCGCCGGGCGCGCGCACGGCGGCGGATCGGTTTGCCGCGGTGAAGCTCGAGCTGGGCCTCGAGGCGGCATGCCACCTTCCGGCTGAGTCGGGCGCCGACACGATGGAGTACTCGCGTGGGGGCGGCGGCGGCCGCGGCGGGGGCAGCGAGGAGCCGCCCGGGAGCAGCGGCTGCTCGTGGCCGACGCACCTGCTCGGCAGCCCCAGCGGCGCCGCCCGCTTCGCGCACCACATGCCGGGCCCGCTGTTTGCGTTCCACGGCGGCGGCGGCGGCGCGCTCGCGCCGCTGTCAATAAACGCGACCCCCAAGTGGGCCGGCGGCGGTGGCGGCGGCGATGGCGGGCTGCGCTGCCCGGGGGCCTCGCCGACAAAGGGCAGCAGCGCGCTGCGGGGGCGCGGCCACGCGCCGGCACAGGGCGGCGGTGGCTACGGCGGCGGCGCCACGGTGCCGGTGCGCGCGCTGGGCGGCTGAGCAAGGGAAGAGGAGAAGGAGGGGGGCGTGCGAGCCCAGCACGGCTACCCCTGGGGCAGTGGCGGCAGATGTTCCGCGCGCCACGGCGCACGCTGGGCGGCTGGCGGGCGGTGGGCCCATCCCCGTAGTTGGGGACGCGGTTGCCGGTGAGTGCCCACGTGGCCGCCCCCTGCTCAGGCCCTGAGCGGCTTTGCTTGATGATCTTGGCTTTGGGAATGCAGGTGGTTGTGACACACTCTGACGGAGCACGTTGTGGCCAGGGCGCGCCGTCGGGGGGTCGCCGATGCCGAGCCTACGTGTGCCCTCGAGGCTGTGCAGTCTCTGAGAGACGACGATGTTGACCCACTATAAAAGGAGACATATTTTGCATGTTCATTAGTTTTTGACGTTGCGAGGGGAGGGGGGGTACGCAGGGAGAAGGCGTGGGGGGAGGGGGTAGGATGGTTGGATTGACTTGCGACTAGGCATCGGTTTCCCCGTTGGACTGTTTTCTGCTTCTTAGGTGCCAGTGACTGTGGTTCGCACGCTGAGCCACAAAGCCATATTATTATCCCACCATGGCCCGCATATCACACGGTAGTCGCCACTCATGATCCACCACTTGCGCCGCTTCACGGCATATATATCGCGTTTGGCCGCGCGCGACGCGATTCATGTACACCATTTGGGGGGAGCAACGCAAGGGGACTCGCGCAACCGCGACCACTGCTCGCTCCACTACTACTACTCGCGACAACCCTACTATAGCTTTCCAGGGTGTCCTGTGAGTGTCCGTCTGTAACAAGAGAGAGTAGTATTACACATCCACTGGTACTTCCTCACCGTCACAGTAGTGGCCTTGTGGCCAGTCAAGCCGGCTGAGCCGACTGGCGCTGACTGGAACGGTCCCCGCCTGGCAGTGCATGGCTGTCCAGCTCTCGTTTGCATGGAGCTCAGCCGGCGCCCCATGCCTCATGCATGGCCAGGTCCCACCCTCCAGGGGTGCATGGACGACAGAGTTGTCATGGAGGCTGCCTGAAGACCTTCCAACGCCAGTCACCGGCAGATGAGCGACCCCGAGGATGAGCGCGGTGACGAACGCTGCGATTGGTGAAGCGGATTTACTCTGTGTTGCCTCGGCGGTCGCCACCGCTGAAGCCGTGATGGTAGCCCGCCTCCACGGGCAGCCATCTTGACCAATGTCCAGCATGCATTGACGGGCGCCAGCTCCTCCGCTCGTCGATCAACTCGTCGAGATCGGTGCCGCATGGCGTCCTGCATGGGGGGAGGATAAGGGCCGTCTCCCAGCACGGGCCGCGGCAGCGCCGCGGCTACTCGCCAAGCCATGGCAGCGCCGGGCAAGCCGCTCCTGAAGTGTTCCACCGAGGGGCAGTCTAGCAGGAGCCGGGCCAGTCGTATTTTACCCCGCTCGTCAGCGGCACAGAGATCCTCGTCACCAGCAGCGCCGCATTGCTGGGTCCAGGGCTCGGCGACGAGAACGCGCCCCCGTTAATCGAGCCGGCTGTCACAATCAGTTCCAAAGTTCCAGCGGGACTATCAGACAGCAGGCATAAGGCCCACCAAAAGGTCATCCATGCAAAGAGAGCGAGTTGCAGGGCGGGCCGTCATTCCAAGAGAGGGCGGCTCAGCCGCCACCCCCACCCCACGCCCCTCCAGCCTGGCTTTCTTGCTGGGGGCCGAAGCGCCTGAGACCCGAGGCGTGCTGGCATATGACCTTTTGAGTCTGCACGCCTGTGCGTCCGAGACCAGCTGCGCAGGAGCCCTGGTGACACAGGGCCAGCCCCTTGTGCTGTGGCACCTGGTACTAGTACTGGCAGAGAGAGAGAGCGCGCGCGAGAGAGAGCACTACGGGTACGACCCCTGGTCCGGAGCACACAGAGCCCTGCAGCTGCAGGGCCGGCCCAGCTGGACCAGCTCTGGACCCCGGACCAGTTGCTTGAGGACCAGCTCTGGACCAGGGGCTCCTAGACCAGCTCTGGACCGGGTCTGCACCAGCTCTGGACCAGGGGTCGTACCTGGAGTGGAGGGTTACAGGCAAGCCATTACAGCGGCTGCTGCCTAGACCTTCGCACGGCGTGGTCACACAGACTGTCACATCCATCATCACGTCGGAATACAGAGAGCGTCCCGCGAGGCCTAGGGTCGGCACACCTCGGTGTGCACGCACAGTCAGAGTCGTCCCGGGGTTCCCCTACCACCAGAGGATGCAGCCCACCCCAGTAAGGTGATTGGCCGCTGTCAGCTGTGCACGGTCTGAAATGCCCTTACGTGGGCTGCCCCTCTGACTCCAATATTCATCGTCATCGGGGTTTACAGGTTTTATACGTGCGCGCCCGGAGGACCCCCAGGCCTAGACAACACGTTATTGTTAGGGCCAGAACTGGACTTGGGTCTAGGCGGTGGTACTAGGACTAGAGGTAGTCTTTGCTGGAAAGTCGATGTAACTGTAACTGCGCCCGGAGGACCCCCAGGCCTAGACAACACGTCTAGGGGATCCATCATCATCGGTTCAAAAGCGCAGCAGCGTCACCCCCGCCCTTCCGACTTCAACATTCATCGTCATCGGCACAAAAGCGGAGCAGCGTCACCCCCGCTCCTCCGACGGCAACATCCATCGTCATCGGCACAACAGCGCAGCAGCGGCACCCCCGCCCCTCCGACTGCAACATCCGTCGTCATCGGCGTTTAGACTCAAAGGTCATATGCCAGCACGCCTCGGGTCTGGGCGCATCGGCCCCCAGCAAGAAAGCCAGGCTGGAGGGGGGTGGGGTGGGGCGTGGCGTCTAAGCTGCCCTGTCTCTCTGGAATGACAGGCCCCCCTTCAACTCGCTCTCTTTGCATGGATGCGTCGAGGCAAGGAGGCCTTGTTACAGACGGCCACTCACAGGACACCCCGGAAAGCTCGTAGGGTTGTTGCGAGTAGTAGAAGTGGGGCGAGCAGTGGTAAACAAGCGCAGCAGCGTCACCCCCGCCCCTCCGACTGCAGCATCCGTCGTCATCGGCACAAACGCGCAGCAGCGTCACCCCCGCTCCTCCGACTGCAACATCCATCGTCATCGGCGCAAACGCGCAGCAGCGTCATTCCCGCGTCATCGGTATGCGCGAGTGTAGCCACTGCATCAGCGTGCCAAACGCGTCGTCGGTCGAGGGGTCGCCGCGGAACGGACGGGGCAGCTGCACGCCGCCTGCGCGTGCGTGTGTGTGCGTGTGTGTGAGTGTGTGAGTGAGGATGTGTGTCAGAGTGTGTGTGTGAGTGTGTGTGCGGCAGTGTGTGTGAGAGTGTGTGTGAGTGCGGGTGTGAGTGTGTGTGAGTGTGTGTGTGTAAGTGTGTGTACGAGTGTGCGTGAGTGTGTGCGTGAGTGTGTGCGTGAGTGTGTGAGAGTGTGTGTGAGAGTGTGGGTAAGAGTGTGAGCGAGTGTGTGTGTGTGTGAGAGTGTGTGAGAGTGTGTGTGTGAGAGTGTGAGAGCGTGAGAGAGTGTGTGTGAGTGAAGCGAGGAAGCTGCTGATGTGCGCATAAGCCCCCCCCCCATCGCCAGTTATTAGCAGTTGAGGGTTGACAGCTCACAGTCAATCTTTAACAGTATGCACCCCCGTTGGGCGCTGCCTCGTGGCCACGGTAGCCCACCCCATGGGATGGGCTACCAGTATTCTCGCAGTCAACAGTCAACCGTAAGCAGTACACACCTTCATCTCAAAGTCAACCGTTGACAGTGCGCACTCGGGGAGCTGCCTCGTGGAGCGGGCTGCCAGCATTTTTTTTTCTGCTCTCGGCCTCCTGCCCGAGCCGCCCCCCCCCTCTTTCCCCCTCTTTCCCCCCCAAAACCTGTGAAAACTAACGCGTGCCCCCCGCCCCGCCCACCGTGCACGTCGTCCCCCGCCCCGGTGGCGGCCGCGGCGTCGGCTTTCTTCTGCTCGGCCTCCTGCCTGAGCCGCTCCTCCCCCCCCTCTTTTCCCCTCTTTCCCCCGCAAAACCTGTGCGACCGAAACGCGTGCCCCGCCCCGCCCGCCGTGCGCGTCGCCCCGGTGGCGGCCGCCAGTGCTTCTTCAATTGATTTCAATTAATTAATTGTTACAGCCCGGCCGCTGGCGGCCACGACCCAAATCGGCCAAAATCGGCAAAAAATGACGAAAACGGCAAAAATCGAAGAAAATTGGCCAAAATATATTACCGCCCAGAAACCGCCGTAGGCGATAAAGCGCCCAATCGAAGAAGTACTGGCGGCCGCGGCGTCGGCTTTTTTCTGCTCGGCCTCCTGCCTGAGCCTCTCCCCCCCCACTCCTTTCCCCTCTTTCCCCCGCAAAACCTGTGCGACCAAAACGTGTGCCCCGCCCCGCCCACCGTGCAGGTCGCACCCCGCCCCGGTGGCGGCCGTGGCGTCGTTTTTTTTGTGCTGGCCTGTTTAGGGTTTAGGGTTTCCTGTTGCCCCCCCCCCCCCGTGTCCTCTCCACCCTGGCCCACTATACACAGACTATCACCCACCGTGCGCGCGTCGTGCGCGTCGTGCGCGTCGTCCCCCCTCCCCGGTGGCGGCCGCAGCGTCAGATTTCTTCTGCTCGGCCTCCCGCTTGAGCCACTCCTCATCGCGTATCATGTCGCCCCCCCCCCCGCATCCGCTCCATCCCGGTCCACTAAACACGCACTTCCACCCACCGTGGGTGTCGTGTGTGTCGTCCCCCGCCCCGGTGGCAGCCGCGGCGTCGGCTTTCTTCTGCTCGGCCTCCTGCCTGACGCGCTCCTCTCGCAGTTTGTCGTGCTCCGCCAGGTTTTCGCGCAGCTGCCTTCCAGCTGCCGCCTGTAGCGCGGGGCCGCCGACCCAGCGGAACCTGGTGTGTGTGTGTGTGTAGGCGTGTATGCGTGTGTGTGTGTGTCACACCCTGCTATGTATGGGCTTGCGCATGCGCGCGTGCGGGCGGCGTGCGTTGCCTTGTGGGTACACGCACCAGTGGTTCCAATAAGCATCCTGGGAAAATGACGGCTCAACCCGGGTCTCACGGCTCACTCCCCATTCTCAACCTGCCGGAGGCGAATTTTTTGCGAGACGGGTGTGAAAATGTCGATTTCACACTTTTCGCAATTCCAACCCGCGGCGCCAGCCCGAATCTGCCAATCTCAACCCGCTGTTGCAGGTTTGCGGGTTGCGGGTTGGCTAACGGAAACACTGGCACACACCGCGTGCGCATCAATCATGGCACAGCCAGGGGGGCTTATTTTGACAGCTACCGGCCTCTTCCCTAGGGTGCGCAAGCACACGTCTAATACGCCATCAGAGGCGTCCGACGGCCTGCAAAATCGACCACACACACCGGTTCGACCGATCCGCGGCTGTTGCGGCGGTAGCTTGCGAGTTTCCGGTTTTCGGTGTTGTGTTGTGCTTCGTTTCAGTTTTGTTTGTTTGTCGGTTTTAAAACACACCGGTCCCAAACACACACCAGTTCCACACGCACCGCAGCCACCGCGGCTTCGCGCCAGATTATGATGAGAGTTTTACAATCCACTGCCGGCGGTCACACGTTCGGTTCCAAAGCTCCAGCGGGACTTAAGAGAGCAGGCACGAGGCCCACCAAAAAGGTAAAGCTACTAAAGCAGCCCACGGTAGCGCCAACCACGTCGTGGCGGGCGCCAAGCAAGCAGCACCACAGTGCAGGCTCCACACCCAACCCCTCCAGTGGCCGGAGGGCGGGCCAAGGTATAAAACCATGAAGGGACCAGAAAGCCCTCCCCCAAACCACTGGAAGCGGAGCTGGTAGCACACCCGCCGCAGCACTCTACTCAGCAACCACATCGCACCCGCCACTGCGCGCGTGTGGCGCCACCTCCCCTTCAACACACCCCCAGAGGGGATGCCAACTAGCAAACAGGTGCAGCCACCCGCTCGCCGTCAACCACGAGGCGCGCGCGGTGGAACTGCGCCCGCTTGCCCGCAGCCTTGGCGGCGAGGAAAGCGGGCCACAGCGCCCGGTGCCGCGCCTCCTCGCGGTCACTGAGCACGTCGAAGACCGCAACCCGCGCCTGGCGCAGCTTCCAGCGCCAGCGCACGACAGTGTCTGCCACGGCACCAGACGCCACGGTGAAGAGATTAGGGCTTTCGGTTTTATATTTTGGGTGTCGTTTTTAGTTGGTTCAGTAACTGGAATCCGATCACTTTATCGGTTTTAAAACGCACCTGTTCCACACGCGCGCGAGGTGCGCCTGCATCGACCGCAGCCGCCGCGGCTTCACGTCGAGCAGGATCTCGATCGTGCGGTTGATGTCCGCCTGCGGTCGTGTCGGGTGTGCCGCCTGTTAGACCGCATCACCATCATGTGTGTCGAGCCAGCGTCGAGTAGGGCTCGGTTAGGGCCGAGTTTTTTTCCACGTCGAGCAGGATCTTGATCGTGCGGTTGATGTCCGCCTGCGGGGATCGCCTTCACTCAGGGTTCTAGGGGAGGGCAGGCAGTTGATGATGATGCATTTTTGATGACGATGCATTTGTACAGTCGCGTGTGGCGCACCTAGCAAGCAGCGTAATCGACCTTGCTCGGCGCATAGCGCCCGAGCACACCGCAATTTGTCCCCACTCAAAAGTGGGGCACAACTCAGTCTGCACCAGGGAGCCACCCCAGACGCCCCCCCGCAGCTCTAATCGTGTGTGATGGTCATTTGGCCGTTATCTAGCGCATCGTGGGGCGGTGCAGTCCCCCCAGTCAACCGAGCGACCCAGCTGTGCATGCCATCGCCCCCCACGCACCCCATGCGGGCTGCCCGGTCGCGCTCAAACGAGGCCATATACCCTCGGGATGATGTTCCTAGGCTCCGAGGACCCAGAATGGCGTCCGCAGGTTCTTACTTCCACCTTCATACTTCCTCATCCACTCTTCGCTAACGTTGAACTGCCGCAGGGAGCCCCCCCCCGGCCCGCCGGGCGCTGCAGGGCAGCTCCACCTATATTGGGTCCTCTACTGAGCGGTCTGGGGCCGGTCCCTGGCCCGTAGCTCGATTCAGCCTGAAATCCAACTTGAAACCATCCTCCCTGTGTGCCTGGCCTCGCTTAGAACCGCTAACGCCATCCTGACGACGGCGATTAATGATTCGTTTGAGATAGAAAAAATCCTGGAACGGCCTCATTTGCCGCACCATGCACCCCGTAATGCCCGCGTCCCCAGTCGCGTCCCTGGCCAGGTTGCCCTTCCCGGGATTTTTTCTATCTCAAACGAATCATTAATCGCCGTCGTCAGGATTGCGTCGGCGGTTTTGAGCGAGGCTAGGCACGGAGGCCCTACCATAGTCCGAAACGGGTTCACCGCTGGGTTACAATGTACGCGATGAACTACCCCGGGGTAGCGACGCGGTAGCTGCGTGGTAACTTATCACGTCGCTGGGTTACGGCACGGTAACAAAGCTGAGTTACCATGCCGTAACCAGGTGTTACCTTGCCGTCACCCAGCGACGTGATTGAGTTACCACGCAGTTACCGCGTCGCTACCCCGGGGTAGTTCATCGCGTACGTTGTAACACAGCGGTAAACCAACGTAACCCAGCGGTGAACCCGTTTCGGACTGTGGTAGGGAGGGAGGATGGTTTCAAGTTTGAGTTGTGTCGCACTTTTGCCTTGCCACATTTTGCGGTGCGAGCACTACACGGGCAGCTACAGTGGTGTCATAAGCGCCCCCGCAGCCCCCGCCTCCGCTGCGGGGGCTATCCGGGATATTTGGGGGGAAACTGCGGGGGCGAATCGCGGGAATTTTGCTCCGAAAAGTGTGACATTCGACGATTTTCACATTTTCACACTTTTCGCGAGAAAAAACGTTTCCTGCGGGAGAGGCAATTCGGCATATTCCCTCCAATGTTGCGGGGGCAAACAGCACATTCTCGGTTTCCTTAATGACACCACTGGGCAGCTAGCTAGGGTTAAGGTTACAGGCGGCGCTTGATGTCCGCCTGCGAGTTCCGGGTGTTGAGCAGTGATCCCCCTACAAGCCGTATACCGCTCGGGGCCGGATTTCCCATTTCCCAGAAACCCACACCACACTTGGTGGGAAAGGACGTGGAGGAGGGGCGCGTTGGGAGGCCCTCGCCGAGCGCAGCACAACGGCATGCGTTGCGTGAACATCCGCTTCAAATTGTGCCTGGTATGAGCAGCCAAAGTTGCTCGGGCCGGAAAAAAACGAACTACTAAAATCCTTCCCAGGGGTCACTGGTGTTGAGGCAGGGCAGGCGGGAGCCATCGGTGCCGTGCACCCCCCCCCCATGCAACCTCGCTCCGAGCCCGTGTTCCGAGGCATACATACGCATGCTTGACTGTTCCCTCCCACCTTTGGCGCAGCCTGATGCTGAAATGCGACCAGGATTGAGGACCGCCTCAAAACACGACTTGGACGTGTGGGGAGGTATGGGAATTATGGCAGGCGTTTTGGGGGTGGTGGTGGTGGTCGTGGTTAAGAGCCCTCAACCTGAACCCTACCTCCGGGACCCTGATGCTGGACTGCGGCCAGTCGAGGTGTGGGAGGTGTGGCAGGTGTGTAGTAAACCCCAGACCTGAACCCTACCTCTGGGATCTTGATGCTGAACTGCGGCCAGTCGAGGGTGGTCTCAACCATGACGTGACGTGACGTGACGTGAAGGTGTGCAAGGTGTGGCAGGCATGTGGTAAACCCCAAACCCCAAACCCCAAACTGCAAACCCCAAACCCCAGACCTGAACCCTACCTCTGGGATCTTGATGCTGAACTGCGGTCCGTCGAGGGTCGTCTCAAACATGACATGAAGGTGTGGGAGGTGTGGCAGGCGTGTAACAAACCCCAAACCCCAAACTGCAAACCTCCAGCCCCCAACCCCAGACCCAAACCCCACCTCTGGGATCTTGATGCTGAACTGCGGCCAGTCGAGGATCGTCTCAAACACGACGTGCGCGCCGTCCATGATGACCACTGGCACGCAGCCATGCAGGATGGAGTCCTCGACGCGGCCGCTCCAGCCGTCGCCTGTGTGTGCGTTCAAGGTTATGTTTGTTCATGTATTTTGTCCTTCGTGTTTGTGTTTGTGTTTGTGTTTGTGTGTGTGTGTATGTGTGCTTGTGCGAGTGTGTGTGTGTGTGTATGTGTGCTTGTGCGTGTGTGTGCGCGCCGCGCCGTCCATGATAACCACCGGCACGCAGCCATGCAGGATGGTGTCCTCGACGAGGCCGCTCCAGCATACACGTGCAATTTTAGCGGCCGTTGAGTTTTTTGCATTGTGTGTGTGTGTGTGTGTGGTGACCACGACCGGCAAGCAGCCATGCGGAATGCAGTCTCGACGCTGCCACTCCAGCCGTCACCTGCGTGCGTGTACATGTGCGTGTTTGTGCGTGTGTCTTTTGTGTGTGCGAGTGTGTGTGTGTGTGTGTGTGTTTGTGTGTGTGTGTGTGTGCGCGCGTGTGCGTGCGTGTGAGCGTGCGTGTGTGAATGCGTGTGTTTGAGTGTGTGGTTTGTGTGTGTGTGTGTGTGTGCTTGTGTACATGTGCGTGTGTGCGTGCGTGTGCGTGTGCCGAGGGGGGCGGCGGCGGGGGATTGGTGGGCTTGGTGCACTCATGTATAAGGGAGTGCACTTGCTTACTCGACTCAGTCCACCCACCTGGCGCCACGAGGCAGCACTGTGATCGTGCGAGCATGTCGGAGTACTCCCCCCACACACCCACACCCACCCACCTCGGTCCTACACAGCCAAGTGAGTCAACGTACCCCCCCCCCAGACACGTGTGTGTGTGTGTCTGTCTGTGTGTGTGTGTGTCTGTGTGCATGCACATACCTGGCGCCACAAGGCAGAACTTTGACCGCGCGAGCATGTCGGAGTACTCCCCGGGTGTCGTGCCACGGGTGTACACGCCCCGTGCACCCCAATCCCCCATACACAAAACTCCTGCCCCCCCCCCCCCAATCACCCACCTGGCGCCACGAGGCAGAACTTTGATCGCGCCAGCATGTCGGAGTACTCCCCGGGCACGTCGTGGCGGTCTCCGATCCACACATTGTGCTTCGTCTTCCAGTCGTTGTCGAGCCACAGCTGCATGGGGGTTGTAGGGTTTTGAGGCTTGCGTTTTAAGGTTTAGGGCTGTGGTTTTTTTTACGGGGGGGGGGGGGGGGAGGGGGGGTCTCCGATCCACACATTGTGCTTCGTCTTCCAGTCATTATCAAGACAGCTGCGTGCATTTGGGGGGGGGGGTTCAAGGGCTTTTAGGGAGCAGGGAGGAGTGCGTGTGTGTGTGGGGGCAGGGTCTAGAGGAGGGGCGGACTTCGATCCACACATTGTGCTGCGTCTTGCAGTCATTGTCGAGCCATAGCTGCGCGTATTTGTTTTGTTGGGGTTGGGTTTTGGGGGGGATTTTAGGGAGCAGGGAGGAGGGGAAGGGGGTGTCGAGAGGAGGGTGCAGCGTCGAGAGGAGGGTGGGTCGCCGACAGTGATTTCCTTATCAGGATTTTTAATTAAGTATTCCACCGCCAGATTTTTGCTTTGACTGTGTTGACCGTTGTCCTCCCGTTGACAGTTTGCCCTAATATTTAGGTATTTTGAAAGCTCTTGACGACCTCTATCTGGCGGGCTCGTCAGACTAACAATCCACTGAATGGGTCGAGCTGTGTTCAAGGTCAAAGTACACCTGGAATACAGCCAAATGGCTGTGGACAGCCGAAAAGGAAATCACTGGTCGCCGATCCACACATTGCGCTTGGTCTTCCAGTCGTTGTCGTAGCTGCGTACACGTTTCGGAAGGTTTCAGGGTTTGGGGCAGGGGGGGGGGGCAGATTTGTTTTTTCCAGACCCCATGATGATGACCCAAAGTAAACCTTCCGCTTACCTGCTTTAGTCAAGACTGGTGGGCAGCTCCGCAACACCATTCCCTATCTATGGTTCCATTAGGTGGCTGTGCAACTCACACCAACTTCTTGAAACGGGCCTCAGAAGGCGGCCACACGCCCCGGTACAGCCCCACACTCCGAGGCCCCATCCACACCCTCCCAGCCAATGAACCACATGAATGACCATGCATTTGGCATCCGTGTCATAAGACGAACCAAGCGCGCCCACTCCCAGCCCAATCGGAGGTCTGCAGAGTATTCTGGCTCTAAGGGGGTGTGAAGCAGTGGTCCACACCAGCCGCCCGGTGTGGGACCCCCTCACACCCCCACACCACTGCATTATCTATTGTGTGTGTGATCTGAGGGTGGATTTGGACTCCTGTTGACAAGGGGGATCCAACGCGCCCACTTTCACATCAAACGGACGTCAGGGTAGCAAGTGACTGGATTGTTTTTGAAAGTCTCCGGACCAACCAACCAACCCCCTCCGGCCCGTTTTTTAGGAGTGGATATGGACATAACTAAGGGAGGGGGGGGGGCATGGCGCCGGTCCGGTGTGAAAATTCGAAGATTTTGATCATGGGGTCGAGAATCTGCTGTTCTGCCCCCCCCCCCTTGGTTTGGGGGTAAAAAATTTACAGTTCCTAAGGGTCGTGGCTGCATACAGTTGGAAGGTTTTAAAATCTAAAAAGAGTTTGAGGGTAAAGTTTTGCCGGTTTTTTGTAGAGAGGGCCCAAAACCCTTCCTAGGATTTGTGGTTCAGGCTTCCTGATGAGTTCACAGTTCACTTTTGGCGGTTACACTTCACTTTGAGCGGTTACAATCCACTTTTGGCGGTTACACACACGGTTCCAAGGCTCCAGCACGACTCAAGGCGGGGTGGTGGTGGGGATCCCTGTGTCATCAAAGAGGCCCAGGGCACCCCACCATGAGCAGCAACGCCCCCCCCCCAAACACACACCCTCCCACCTTGTACAATTGTTGGCGCACGCGGTTTGAGTACCGTAATGACAAGCTCACTTGGGGATACGGCCATTTGGGGGTTGGAAACATGGCCTTCCAAGGCCCACCAAAGACACGGGGTTGGGGATGGCCGCCGGCACGCAGCGTCCTCGGTGACTCGCATTTGGGGGCAGTTTCGCACACCCACACTGCCCCTCCGCCCTCTTCCCTCCACCCCATGCTGCCTCCCAGCAGTGTTTTGGACAGCCCTTGTTATTATCTTTCCAGTGTAATATGAATCGTCGAAATCCATGCAGTATCGAGTGAGTTGCAGCATTTACGCCTTTTACTTGCGACACGGGTTTGGGGGTCGCCCCGCCGTCAGCGACACCCAAAGCCATGCAGTATCGAGTGAGTTACAGCACTCCTCCCTCCCACCTTGTATCGCCACTGGCGCACGCCGTTTGAGTCGTTGGGAGCGCGGGCAATGAGGTTTAGGGTTTTTAACCCAAACCCAAACGACGACTCAACCTTAAACCCCAACCTAACTAAAGTATCTTGGGTTCAAGGTCCCACCTTGTATAGCCGCTGGCGCACGCTGTTTGAATAGTTGAGCGCGCGGGCTTGGGTTGGTTTGGGGTAAAGATTGTGGTCGGAAAAGGGAGTGTTGCTCAAGTCTTATTACGTCAACTAAACCAGGGCTTCGTTGCTAGGGTTAATCAGGGCGCAGGGTCAAGGATTTGTGCTTTAGGTCCCACCATGTAAAGCCGCTGCCGCACGCCGTTTGAGTAGTTGGGCGCGCGGGCCAGGGGTTGAGGGTCTAGGGTTTTACAAACCTGAACCCTCGACCCCAAACCCTGGCGACAACACCCCTGAACCCTTGACTAATAAATGCTGTTAGGTTCAAGGTCCCACCTTGTATAGCCGCTGGCGCCGTTTGAGCAGTTTGGCGCGCGGGCCTGGTGACTAAGGGCTTCAAAATCCATTCAAGTTTGTGGGTTGAGGGTTCAAGCCAGGTTCAAGGCCAGTTCTAGGTTGAATGCACGGCTTTAGGTCCCACCTTGAATAGCCGCTGGCGCACGCCGCTTGAGTAGGTGGGTGCGCGGGCTTGCGTTGGTTTGGGGTTTATAGAGTGTGGTCGGAAGGGGGGGTATTGCTCAAGCCTTATTACGTCAACTAACCCAGGGTTTCGTTGCTAGGGTTAATAAGGGTGCAGGATGTGTGCTTTAAATCAGGCTTAAGGTCCCACCTTGTATAGCTGGCGCACGCCATTTGAGCAGTTGGGCGCGCAGGCTTGGGGTTTAGGGTCTAGGGTTTTACAAACCCTGAAACCTCGACCCCAAACCCTGGCGACCAAACCCTGAACCCTAGATCCAGAAATGCTGGAAGGTTCGAGGTCCCACCTTGTATTGCCGCTGGCGCACGCCGTTTGAGCAGTTGAGCGCGCAGGGTTTGGGTTGGTTTGGGGTAAAGATTGTGGACGGAAGGGGGAGTATTGCTCGAGTCTTATTACGTCAACTAAACCAGGGTTTCGTTGCTAGGGTTGATCAGGGTGCAGGGCCAAGGATTTGTGCTTTAAATCAGGCTTCAGGTCCCACCTTGTATAGCCACTGTCGCACGCCGTTTGAGCAGTTGGGTGCGCGGGCTTGCGTTGGTTTGGGGTGTATAGATTGCGGTCGGAAGGGGGAGTATTGCTCAAGTCTTATTACGTCAACTCACCCAGGGTTTCGTTGCTAGGGTTAAGAAGGGCGCAGGGGCAAGGATTTGTGCTGTAAATCAGGCTTCAGGCCCCACGTTGTTTAGCCGCTGTCGCACGCCGTTTGAGTAGTTCGGGGCGCGGGCCTGGTGACTAAGGGCTTCAAAACCCATTCAAGTTTGTGGGTTGAGGGTTCAAGGCAGGTTCAAGGCCAGTTCTAGGTTGAATGCACGGCTTAGGGCCCACCTTGTATAGCCGCTGGCGCACGCCGTTTGAGTAGTTGGGCGCGCGGAAGCCCTTGCCGACATCGCCCTGTGGGGAGGAGGGGAGGAGAAGGTGTGTGTGTGTGTGTGTGTGTGTCTCAGCCGCGCGTGTGTGTGTGTGTGTGTGTGTGTGTGTGCGTGTGTGTGTGTGTGTGTGCAGCAGGGAGAGGAAGAGAGGAGGAGAAGAGGATACGTGTGTGTGTGTGGTGGTGTGTGTGTGGGGGGGGGGTCACGTGCAGCAGGGGGGTTCGGGGGGAGCGTCAGCCATCTGTGTGTGTGGACAGAGAGTGAGTGTGTGTGTGCGTGTTTGTGTGTGTGTGTGTGCAGCAGGCGCGCGGGCGCCATTGCCGACGTCGCCCTGTGGGGAGGAGGAGAGGAGAAAATGTGTGTGTGTGTGCTTGTGTGTGTGTGTGTGTGCGCGCGCGTGTGTGTGCGCGTATGTGTGTGTGCAGCAGGGAGAGGAAGAGAGGAGGAGAAGAGGATACGTGTGTGTGTGTGTGTGTGGTGGGGGGGGGTCGCGTGCAGCAGGGGTGGTGGGTGGGGGGAGGGTCAGCCGTCGGTGTGTGTGGGTCCACCACATACCACATACGAAGAAAAACAGCACGTCGCGCTCACACCCGTACCCCTGGCCCGAACGCTCACGCTCGTATATCCCTTATCGGCCCACGTCTCAAAATCCCAATCCATGGAGCACAAACCTTGAAGAAGAAGAGCACGTCGCGCGTCCTTGCGCCCACACCTGCCCACACCCTGAACCCTAATATGCCCACACCCTGAACCCTAAGCTGCCCACACCCTAAACCCTAATCCTCCCACGCCCTAAACCCAAATCCACGGAGCACAAACCTTGAAGAAGGAGAGTGCGTCGCGCGTCCTTGCACCCATATTCTGAACCCTGATATGCCCACACCCTTAACCCTACCCCGCCCACGCCCAATCCACGGAGCACAAACCTTGAAGAATAAGAGCACGTCGCGCAACCTTGCACCCACACCCTAAACCCCAATATGCGCACACCCTGAACCCTAATCTGCCCACACCCTACGCCCTAATCCGCCCACGCCCTAAGCCCCAATCCGTTGCTAAGACTTTACAATCAGAGTGTAGACTGTGAAATCCATCAATAAGCAAGCACAAACCTTGAAGAAGAAGAGCACGTTGCGCGTCCTTGCACCCACACCCTTAACCCTAATCCGCACACACCCTAAACCCTAATCCACCCACGTCCTAAACCCTCATCCGCCCACGCCCTGAACCCTCATCCGCCCACGCCCTCAACCCCAATCCACGGAGCACAGACCTTCAAGAAGAAGAGCACGTTGCGCGTCCTTGCTTATATACCCACACCCTTAACCCTAATATGCCCACACCCTCAACCCTAATCCACCGAAGCCCCAAACCTCAACCCACTCAGAGCACAAACCTTGAAGAAGACGAGCACGTCGCGCACGAGCGGCGTCTCCCCGACGAGCGGCGAGATCTTGTCGTGCGGGACATTGCTAGACTTGAGCTCGATCGAACGACTCAATCAATTGCATGCACCCTCGCGATAAGTCCAACCAATTGTTCAAGTGTGTTCAAATCCAGTCGGTGATAAATCGCGAGTTGGTCACCTTGAAAAAGAAGAGCACGTCGCGCACGAGCGGGGTCTTCCCGGCGAGCGGCGAGATCTTGTAGTGCGGGGGCGCCTTGAACGATGGGAGCACCAGGTCCTGTGTGTTGTATTGGGGGTGCAACGGGATTGTTGGTGGGTATTTATTGGGAGGGGGGGCACTTCGGCGAGTGGCGAGATCTTGTAGTGCGGGAACGCCTTGAACGATGGGGGCACCAGGTCCTGTGTGTTGTGCCATGTGCCGCGTGCTGTTTTGTGGCGTGTGCTGTGTCGCGCTGCGCTGCATGTCGTGTGCTGCGTTGCATGCTGTGTGTGCACCGGGGGAGTGGTGGGGAGGGGTTGGGGGTGGGTGGGGTGTGGGGCGGGCGAGATCTTGTAGTGTGGCGGCGGGCGATCTTGTGGGGCGAGCGGCGAGCGATCTTGTAGGGCGAGCGGGGGGCGATCTTAAGGGGAGCGTGTGGGCAGTGTGTGGGGAGCGATCTTGTGGGGCGAGCGGCAAGATCTTGAAGTGCGGTGGCGCCTTGAACGATGGGAGCGCCAGGTCCTTTTGTGGGTCGTAGCGTAGGTGGGCGATGGGTGTGTTTAAGGTATCGAGTCAAGGCTTGA
>VFSX01000327.1:147500-152500 GCA_016618255.1 Chlamydomonas sp. UWO 241 | reverse complement strand
GATGGCGGCGCCGACTCCTGCCAGCAGCCCGCCCTCAGTCCCCGCATGCCTCGCAGTTGCCTGCCGTATGACGCCGTGCCTCAAACAGCCACTAGCGCTCTGGATCAGGGCAAATCGGCGACATAGCCGATTTTCCAAAAAAACAGAGTCGCTCACGCTGCAGCAGCACCCTGTCAGCCCAGTTGGTCCGCCATTGGCGGCGTCGGGGCGGGAGCCCCCGACGATTTTGATACCACTTGAAGTTTCTCTGTGTGTGTGTGAAGGGTTCAAGGGGCTCGATTAACGGAGGCGCGTTCTCGTCGCCGAGCCCTGGACCCAGCAATGCGGCGCTGCTGGTGACGAGGATCTCCGTGCCGCTGACGAGCGGGTAAAATACGACTGGCCCGGCTCCTGCTAGACTGCCCCTCGGTGGAACACTTCAGGAGCGGCTTGCCCGGCGCTGCCATGGCTTGGCGAGTAGCCGCGGCGCTGCCGCGGCCCGTGCTGGGAGACGGCCCTTATCCTCCCCCCATGCAGGACGCCATGCGGCACCGATCTCGACGAGTTGATCGACGAGCGGAGGAGCTGGCGCCCGTCAATGCATGCTGGACATTGGTCAAGATGGCTGCCCGTGGAGGCGGGCTACCATCACGGCTTCAGCGGTGGCGACCGCCGAGGCAACACAGAGTAAATCCGCTTCACCAATCGCAGCGTTCGTCACTGCGCTCATCCTCGGGGTCGCTCGTCTGCCGGTGACTGGCGTTGGAAGGTCTTCAGGCAGCCTCCATGACAACTCTGTCGTCCATGCACCCCTGGAGGGTGGGACCTGGCCATGCATGAGGCATGGGGCGCCGGCTGAGCCCCATGCAAACAAGAGCCGGACAGCCATGCACTGCCAGGCGGGGACCGTTCCAGTCAGCGCCAGTCGGCTCTGCCGGCTTGACTGGCCACAAGGCCACAAGGCCACAAGGCCACTACTGTGACCCTGAGGAAGGTCCTCTCCTATATGCTCCTTGCCAGACATGTCTCTCAGAGACCGCTGTTTGGGGTAGTCTAGCCGGCGGGAGCGGTAGTCTATCGGCCGGGAGCCGGCGGTACTCTAGTACTTAAGTGTGCCGGAGTATCGGCGGGTGTCTCTAGTAGAAGAGTAGCCTGCTTAGCTGGAAACCCCGTGTTACTGTGTGTTACTGTGGAGGGTTCAAGGTTCATTAGGGTCTAGGAATGAGGGTTTGGGGTTTAGGGGGTGTGGAGGTGTGGAGGTGTGGAACATGATTTCTTTTTATCCAGTGTAAACAGCATTTGGTTGTGGTTGTCGTGGCGGTGGTGGACGCACCAGGAGGAGGGGATCCTGGCGTGTGAAAAAGTGTGGAAAAGTGTGGAGGAGGTGTGGGAGAGGAGTGAGGAGAGCGTGTGGGGGGGGGGGGAGGGGAGGCGTGACAAATAGTGTCTGGTTGTGGTCGTCGTGGCGGCGGTGGACGCACCAGGAGGGAGGGATCCTGGTGCGTGTGGGATGTGTGTGTGTATTGTACGGTAGTGCTGCTGTAGTCGTGTAACACTATGGAGTGGTATGTGTGTGTGTGTGTGTGTGTGTGTGTGTGTGTGTGGATCGACGCAGGCTAGGTGCGCTTGCATTGGTTGACCGCTTGCAATGGCGAGGTGATGCGGGCTCGCCGCGTGCGCTGTGTTGCACCCCGCACCTCCCACACACCCACACCTCCCACACACCCACACCTCCCACACCTTCCACACACCCCACACTGCCTGCTGCACCCCACACCTCCCACACCTGTACTGCGGCAGCTTGTGCAGCGACTCGAGGTTGGTCGTACACGTGTTGCACCCCACACCTCCCACACATCCCACACATCCCACACATCCCACACATCCCAACCCCTCCACACCTCCCACATCTCCCACACTCCCAGACACCCACATCTCCCCCACACCCCACACATCCCACACATCCCACACATTCCACACATCCCACCCCCTCCACACATCCCACATCTCCCACACTCTCAGACACCCACATCTCCCCCACACCCCACACCTCCCACACCTGCACTGCAGCAGCTTCGAGCTGTACAGCAGCTCGAGGTCGTGCACACAAATGAGTGGGTGTGTGCGTGTGCGTTGCATCCCACACCTCCCACACCTCCCACACACCCACACACCCCACACCTGTACTGCAGCAGCTTCTGGCTGTACAGTGGCTCGAGGTCGTACACGTAAATGAGTGGGCGGGGACGCGTGGCTAGCGGTGGGGGCTCGAGCGCAGCTTGCGCCTGCGCTGGTGTGGATGTGGGTGTGGAATGTGTCGGTGTGGACGTGGGTGTGGACGCGGGTGTGGACGTGGGTGTGGACGCGAGTGTGGAACGTGGGTTTGGACGCGGGTGTGGACGCGGGTATGGACGCGGGTGTGGAACGTGGGTGTGGACGCGGGTGTGGACGCGGGTGTGGACTCGGGTGTGGAACGTCGGTGTGGACGCGGGTGGGGACCGTGCAGGGGTGCGAAGGGGAACGTGTCGGCACTTGCCCCCCCCCCCCCCCCTCGTCCTTCCCCCCACAAAGGCACATCAGATAAAAACCCACCCACCTCCGCTACTGTACTCTGGAGGTGTGGAGCTGTCGGCACCTAACCCCCCACACACACATACACACACCAAACACACACACAAACAAATTCCGAACCGCCCAAAATAATCACCAGCCCACCAGCCAGCCCGCTACTGTGTTCTGCATGTGTGCAGAGCTGTACACATGCGCGACGCCTCCAGCGGGAGGCCCGTGGCCACGCACACACACACACACACAAAAAACGAACTGCCCAAAAGACGCACCACCCACCAGCCAACCCGCTACTGTGTTCTGCATGTGTGCAGGGCTGTATACATGCGCGACGCCTCCAGCGGGAGGCCCGTGGCCACGCACACACACACACACACAAAAAACGAACTGCCCAAAAGACGCACCACCCGCCAGCCAACCCGCTACTGTGTTCTGCATGTGTGCAGGGCTGTATACATGCGCGACGCCTCCAGCGGGACGCCTCCAGCGGGACGCCTCCAGCGGGACGCCTCCAGCGCGACGCCTCCAGCGGGACGCCTCCAGCGGGCCCGTGGCCACACACACACAAACAAACAAAAACGAACCGCCCAAAAGACGCACCACCCACCAGCCAACCCGCTCCTGTGTTCTGCATGTGTGCAGGGCTGTATACATATGCGCGACGGCTCCAGTGAGAGGCCCGAGGACACACACACACACACACACACAACAACAACAAACCCTGAACCGCCCAAAAGACACTCCAGCCCACCCACCTCCACTACTGTACTCTGGAGGTGCGACGCCGTATGGATGCGCGACGGCTCCAGCGGGAGGCCCGCGGCCTTGCGTGCGCAATCGTGGCCGTACCAGCCTTTGGAATGGGGGGGCGGGGGGGAAGGGGTGAGGCGGAGGTGTGTGTGTGGTCGATTTTACAGTCCGTCGGACGCCTTTGATGGCGCATTAGACCCTAGGAAAGAGGCCGGCAGCTGTCAAAATTAGACCCCTAGCATGCCATCTGCCATCATGATTGCTGTGCACGCGGTGCGTGTCTCAAAACAGGCGACAAGGAAGTCAGCCAACTCGTGCCAGAACCTGGGGTTCTCCTGGCCTGGCCGAGGATTCATAAACTCCCGCATCCGCTCATCTAAATCGGCCTCCTCGGGGCGAGGGATGGACCGAAACAGGCTGTGGGCCTGCACCCGTGCCTCTTCATAGGCAGGGCACTCAAATACCATGTGTGCCTCATCCTCTAGCCCACCGCATAGGCAGCACGCCCGCTGGCTGCGTCGCTGCCTCTGTCCCGCCACGGCGTAGCGCCCCCGCTCTATCTGCAGCTCATGGAGCCCCATCCTGAACCTAGCTAGAGCCGTGATCCGGGCAGCACTGTTCAGCCCTGAGCTCAACAGGGCCGGTGGCTCGCTGTCGCTACCCGCCATCCACCGCATGTAGGTCAGCATCTTAAAGCCGCGCGACCACTCCTCAGGTACATCACGCACGGTAGTGCCGCTCGGCAGCGCCGGTGTGCTTGTCGCGGCGGCCAGCCACGCCGCGGTCGCCACGTCCAGCAGGTTGGTGATGCGTACCGGTCCCACCTGGTCCCACGCCAGGGTGTGCCCCACAGTTCCGAGGCACACCTGCAAGCGTGCCGCCCAGCACGTCCCCCCCGCTTCGGCCAGCCCCCAGCTCTCCCGCATTGCATCTTTAAGCAGGTCACCGTCAGGCCGCCCCCGCGCCTTATCCCAAAAGCGCGTCGCCTGGCGCAGCCAATCTGCCGCCAGCGGCCGCCACCCTGCCTCCCGCGCCAAAATCCCCAGTTGCTGCCCGTTGCTGCGGACTCCTAGGGACGCACGGGTAAATTGCAGAAGCACTTCCTCCAGGGTGCGCCATCCGTCGCGTGCGGCCTTAGCGCCCCTCCCACTCCTGCCTCTCTCCCACCGTCCGCCCGCCCCGGCAAACACGCCCCCCCCAGCATCCGCCATCATCGCAGGGCCCCACACCTCACACCCGTAATTTAGCACAGGCCGTACTTGCGTGTCGAACAGGTGGGCCTTAATGCCAACATTGTTAAGGCGTATTATATAGCATCTGCGAGTTAGCGCGTATCTGGTGCGCTGGCCCCTAGAGCGTCGGGTGCCCACGTCCCCCCCCACTGCCCGCCGGTGGTGAAAGAGCATGCCCAGATATGGGAACTCGTGTGTCATGGGTAGATCTGCTCCTGCAAACTTCAGCGTTACCCTCCCCCCTGCCGCCCCGACTGGGCAGAACTGGTCATTGAACACCACCCCTTCTGACTTCTTAACGTTTACTGTTAGTGCGCGCGTGCCGCAAAAGCGTGCAGAGTATCTAGCATGCGTTGAAGCGCTTCGGGCGTCTCTGCCAGCAGCGTCAAGTCATCAGCGTACAGCAGCAGCCGTAGTAACCGCCCCGCCATCTCCACCCCATCACCCGGGAGCTCTGCGTCTAGTACTCCC
>VFSX01000327.1:82500-142500 GCA_016618255.1 Chlamydomonas sp. UWO 241 | reverse complement strand
GTGGGGGGCGGGGCGGGGCGCGGAGGCCACGCTAGCGCGCACGCGCGGGTTTGGCGGGGGGGTGCGGGGGGGGGAGGCAGGGGGGAACTTGGGCTCGTGCCGGCCTCTGACTCGCGTGCAGCCGTGCGGGGGGCACGAAAGTGCGGGGGGGAAGGGGGGGGGGGCAGGAAAGTGCGCGCGCGTGAGGGACACGCAAGTGTGCGCACGCACGGCAGCCACGCAAGTGCGTGCGTGCACGGGAGCCACGCAAGTGCACGCACACGCGCGCACACGCACACGCGCGCACGGGAGCCACGCGCGCTCGCACAGGTGTGGGATTGTGGGGACGTGTGGGAATGGGCGTGTGTGGGGGCGCGTGCACCGTGCGCGTGCTTCGTGCAAACCCCCCACCAAAACACACACACACAGCACACACACAGCACGCACACATACAAACAGCCAGATACGCTCCAACCCAGGTTCTGGCACGACACGCGGCTAACTTTCCTGTCGCCTGCTTTGAGACACGCACCGCATACACAGCAATCATGATGGCAGATGGCAGGCAGGGGTCTAGCTTTGACAGCTGCCAAAGGCGTTCGACGGACTGTAAAATCGACCACAGTACACCTGCAGCTGCTGCGTGACCATCGGGCGGCCACGCTGGACGGGGGGCGTGCCCGGTGGGGACCCCAGTTGAGGGTTTGGGGGTTTGGGGTTTGGGGTTTTAGCACCTGCTGTGTGGGCTTCTTGAGGGTTTCAGCCTGAAACTTCCAGGGGTTGGGGAGTGGGCCGCACCTGCAGCTGCTGCGTGACCATCGGGCGGCCGCGCCGGACGGGGGGCGTGCCCGGCGGCGAGCCCGCGGGCGCGTTGATGCGCCCCTTTGGTCCGTCGCACCAACACATTGCAGTGTCGTCTTGGCACACGCCTGACGTGTGTGTGTGTGCGTGTGTGTGTGGGGGGGTGCGGGCGCGTTGATGCACCCCTTTGGTCCTTCGCACCAACACATTGCGGTGTCGTCTTGGCACACGCCTCCCAGGGTGTGTGCGTGTGTGTGTGTGTGTGTGCGTGTGTGCGTGTGTGTAGGGCGCGGCACGGTATAAGTATACGGTATATACCGTATGTATACCGTGGCGGTATAAATACCGTATACGACGGAATGTGTACCGTATACAGCATTTCTTGGGAAGACAAGTAAAAGGCGTAAAGGCTCCAACTCCCTTGAAACTGCATGGATTTCGATGATTCGACTTGCACTGGAAGCTAATGACAAGGGCTATCCAAAACAACGCTTGGATGCAGCATAGGTTGGAGGGAAGTATATGGTGGTTGCATGGAACGCAGGGACGCTTCGGCTGCCATGCAGTGAGAAAAACCTACTTTTGTGTTTCCTCAAAGCCAAACATAGCAAAGTATGCTTGTTGGAGTGGATTTGTGATGCCCATCATGTCAGGCATCCGAATCCACCGTTCCCGTCGCAATCGGATGAAGTAATCAAGGCTATACACGTATACCCTTGTATACGGTATACGTTATACGGTATTATACGGTTTACGGGCCCACGTGTACGGTATACTGCCACGCCCTACGTGTGTGGGGGTGCGGGCGCGTTGATGCGCCCCTTTGGTCCGTCGCACCAACACAGTGCGGTGTCGTCTTGGCACACGCCTGGCGTGTGGTGTGTGGTGTGTGTGTGTGTGTGTGTGTGTGTGTGTGTGTGTGTGTGCGTGTGTGTGCGTGTGTGTGTCCTGAGGACCGGAGCGCCAGCACGTTGCGTCCGACAGACTATAAAATCGACGACACATACACACTCACATACGCATAAACACGCATAAACACACACGCACGCACACACACACACACACACACACGTGCTCCATCAAAGGCGTCCGACAGACTGTGAAATCGACCACGCACACACACACACACACACACACACGCACACACCTCGCGCGTGGCCTCCGCCATGGTGGCTCAAGTGCAGGTCCCTGCCCTCCCCTCCCCTCCCCAGCACACACACACACACACACACGCACACACACACACACAAACACACGCGCGCGTGCACACGCACCTCCGCAATCGCACACACACATAGGTACACACACAAACGCCAACACACCCGCCAGCCAGCCACACACACACACACACACACACTCACACACACACACACGCCCCCCCCTACACACACATCTGCATCGTGCGTGGCCTCCGCCATGGTGGCTCCAGTCCAGGTCCCTTCCGTCTGCGTCAATGTGGACACACACACACACACGCACACACACACACACTACCAACACACAAACGTCAGCAACACACACACACACACACACACGCACGTATGCCCCCCCACACACACACATGCACATACCCACACACACAGACACACGTATGCACCCCCCTACACACACACACACACGCACGCACACGCACGCACACACCTCCGCATCGCGCGTGGCCTCCGCCGTGGTGGCTCCAGTCCAGGTCCCTTCCGTCTGCGTCAATGTGCCCCATCACCGCATCCGAGTCCGAGTCGGGATTGCGGCGCGCGTCGGTGCATGGCCGCTTCTGCGTGTGTTCAACAACGCATTTTTGTTTGTTGGGCCCAAGAAGTAATGGTCGAGGCAATGCAGTGAACGCGTGTGAAGTGTGTTAAACACGTATTCTGGGGTGACTTTTATGGGTTGCCTTCAAATAAAATTCTCTGTAAACCGTCCGGGTGGTTAGCCTTTGCTTATAATTGTCGTTTTTGCCACCCCACGAAGCTAAGAAACTAACATAAATCGTCGAAAATCGCGATTTGGGGCGTCAAAACGACTGTAAACGACTATAAACGACCCCCGCAATCGCATTTAACAACTATAGTTTCGACCCCCCCCCGCAAAGGCAAACAATATGGACGGTAATCAGGTAATTGGGGATCTTGAGAGTGCGTGCAGCGTGTGTGTTGGTGCGCAAGTCGGGGTTGCGGCGCGCGTTGGTGCACGGCCGCTTCTGCGCAATGCAGTGCACGCGCGTGGAGCGTGTTTTGTCAAGTGGATCGCCTTTTCTGGAGTGTTACCCAAAAGCAAAATGATTGGAGATCTTAAGAGAGCGTGTGCGTTGGTGCGTGAGCCGGGGTTGCGGCGCGCGTTGGTGCACGGCCGCTTCTGCGCAATGCGTGCAACGCACGCGCGCGCGGGGGTGCATGCGGCATGTGCGTTGGTGCATGGTGCGTGCGGCGCGCGATGCTGCGACAGTTGCGTCTGCGCAACTGCGCGGGGGTGCATGCGGTGGCGTGTGCGTTGGTGCATGGTGCGGCGTGTGCGTTGGCAAGTTGGTGCACGGCCACCGCTGCTGCGCAACGCGCGCAACGCACACGAGCGCAGGTGCATGCGGTGTGTGCGTTGGTGCATGGTGCGTGTGGCGCGCTTTGGGTGCACGGCAATTGCAGCACACACACACACACACACACACACACACCTGCACGGTCTTGCAGCCATCGCCCTTCCACCCCGCGGGGCAGTCGCAATACCTGAGGGTTTCAGGGTTTGGGATAAGAGGTTTGAGGTCAGGGGTTTGGGCGTGAGGGTGATTCGGGGCTTGGGATCGTCGTGGTGGGGGGTGAGGACGAGTGGGGAGGGCGGGGGTTAAGGGTTAAGGGTTGGGGCTAGGGGTTGGGGGGTAAGGTGTAGTGTCAGGGTTGGGGTTTGCCGCAACCGCCGGCGCCGCCGCCGCCGCCAGCGCCGGCGCCGGCGCAACGAACAGCCGGTGGTGGCGGCATCGCCAGCACCGCCACTGTACCACCACCGCCAGCAGCAGCAGCAGCAGCAGCAGCAGCAGCAGCAGCAGCAGCGGCAACAGCAGTAGCAGCAGCAGCGGCGGCAGCGGCGGCAGCAGCAGCAGCGGCAGCAGCAGCAGCAGCAGCAGCAACAGCAACAGCAACAGCAACAGCAACAGCAACACAACGCACCCCGTGTCATGGTTGCAGTTTCCGACATTGTTGCAGTCTCCAGGGCATTCCTTGTGGCCACGGGGTGCGGGCTTCCAAGGTACCAGCTGTGTGTGTGTGTGTGTGTGTGTGTGTGTGTGTGTGTGCGTGTGCGTGTGCGTGTGCGTGTGCGCGTGCGCGTGTGTGTGCACGTGCGTGTGCGTGAGTGTACGCACATCGGTCGGGGCACAACTTGCTGCTGGCGGCACTGGCTGTACACATACACACACACACGCCAGGCACGTGCGTGTGGGAGGGTTGCGTTTGTGTGTGTGTGTGTGTGTGTGTGCACGCACACATCGCACGCACGGGGAGCGCACCGCACCGTCTGCGCGTGGAAGGCGGTGCACCAGGCGCCCAGCGTTGAGGTGCAGCGCACCGCGTGCGGCGTGTCCTTGGTGAGAGCAAAGCGTGTGCGAGCGTGCGGCGCCTCCCCGCCCTCCACGCCCCCATGCGGGCCCTCCACGCCCGCATGCAGCTGCAGGCCGCGATCGCCGCCCATGCCGCTCATGCTGCCACCGCCCCCATGCTCCTCGTTGCCAGCCGTCAGGACGGGGAACAGGAGCAGCTGCGTGGACGGATGTTGGGCACGGGGCGCCAATGCACTCAGATCGTGGGGCTGCATGGCTGCGTGGGGCTGCATGGCTGCATGCATGCCCAGGGGGGTCCCACCACCGCCCTCTCACCATGCTAGCTAGAATGCTGACGCCGACAACCACGCGGATTTTCGCGCGGCATGTGTCGGTGCACGTGAGCCCGCCTCGTTGCAACATGCTTTCGTTTTTTCTTTGAAACAAAGCTCACGCCTGAAACCCCCAGGTCCCCTCAGGACGCGTGGAGTGACGTCGGCACGCGTGGAGCGACTTCGGCACTTGCCCGGAGATGGCACTTGCTAGCAGCTTGGGAGCTGTGGATTTGTGTTTGTGGCATGACAATAGTGTGGAACCGCGGTGTCTGTTCCAGGGAGCAGGAATGATGATGAGAGTTTTACAATCCACTTCTGGCGGTCACACGTACGGTTCCAAAGCTCCAGTGGGACTCAGAGAAACAAGGCTCAAGGCCCACAAAAGGTCAAGCTACAAGTAGCCCACGGTAACGCCATCCACACTTGGTGGCGGGCGCCAAGCAAGCAGCACCACTGTGCAGGCTGCACACCCAGCCCCTCAAATGGCCAGAGGGCGGACCCAAGGTATAAAACCATGAAGGGACCAAAAAGCCCTCCCCCAGATCACCGGAAGCGGGGCTAGTAGCACACCCGCCGCAGCACTCTACTCAGCGACCACACCGCACCCGCCACCGCACGCGTGTGGCGCCACCTCCCTTCAAAAACACCCCCAGAGGGAATGCCATCTAGCAAGCAGGTGCAGCCACCCGCTCGCCGTCAACGACGAGGCGCGCGCGGTGGAACTGCGCCCGCTTCCCCGCAACCTTGGCGGCGAGGAAAGCGGGCCACAGCCCCTGGTGCTGCGCCTCCTCGCGGTCACTGAGGACGTCGAAGACTGCAGTCGAGTCCACGCAGCGGCGCAGCTCGTGGCGCCAGCGCACGACAGTGTCGGCCACGGCGTCAGACGCCACGGTAAAGAGCACACGTAGCACGCCGCCCCGGCGCGGCTCCACACCAATGCCCCCCACGGCAGGCTTGGCGTTGAGGAACGACGCGGACACGACCCCGCCACCAGCCGGCCTATCCCGGCCAGAGACGTCGTGCACAAAGCGCACGAGATTCATAGCCAGGCAGACGGGCAGGCTGACGCCGTCCACGGCGGCTGCAGAAACCCGCACAGCCGCCGCCGCCACCGCCGTCTCCTCGGAACCATAGCAGTCACTGAACAGCCGCCTCACATGCCGCGTGGACCCCAAGTAGGAGGCTTCGCGCAGTGCGCCGCGCACGATCCCGTCGCGCGCCATCTGGCCTTCAGAGCCATGGCCCGCTATGAGCCTGGTGGCTGCTGCCACAGGGATGGACAGCACGTGGCTGCGGCACAGCGACGTTTCGCCCACACGCGCGGGCAGCCCCCCCCGGCGGGAGGGGCCGCGTGCAGATGTGGCACGCGCGGCGCCCGCCGCGGCAGGCCGCTCTGCCGCCGGCGCGCTCGCTGCCGACGCCACAGGGGCGGCAGCAGCAGCGGGCCGGGCAGGCTGAGCAGCCTTGGCAGCAGGCGCCGCGCGGGGCGCACTGTGGGCCGCATGCGGCACTGCATGCGGCATCTGCATGGGCGCCCGGGGACGCGGCTCACCAGGAGGTGCACCAGGTCCACGAGGGACGCAATCTGTTGTGTCTGCGCCTGGACCACAGCGAGCACCACCGCGAGGGCGTCGCTGCTGTGGCCGGCGTCGGCAATCTGTGTCGCGCCCACATGCGTCGGCGCATTCTGTGGCTGAGCGCGCGCGCTCGCCTCCCTGTCCACCAGCCCGCCTACCAGGCCTCTGAGGTCAGCCTGCCCCGCCAGGATGGCGCGGAGGGTGTCGGCCGAGGCCGAAATGTGGTTGCTGGCGCCTCCATGCATGTGTTGCGCAGCCTCCGCGTATGTGCCCGCCCCCAGCGCCCCAGGGAGCGCCGGAAGCTGGTTCTGTGTCTCACCGACGCACGCGCGGTGGCGTGGCGGGGAGTCTGAGCCGGGGGAACCGCTGCTCACCGAGTCTGTGACGGTGGCCGCGCGGGCGACTAGCGCGCCGGCGACCTCGATGTGTTTGCGCGGCTTAGAGCGCGTCATGGTCGTGGTTCATAGAGCAGAGCAGGAAGATACAGATGATGATGATGAGAGTTTTACAATCCACTTCTGGCGGTCACACGTAAGGTTCCAAAGCTCCAGTGGGACTTAGAGAAACAAGGCTCAAGGCCCACAAAAAGTCAAGCTACAAGTAGCCCACGGTAACGCCATCCACACTTGGTGGCGGGCGCCAAGCAAGCAGCACCACTGTGCAGGCTGCACACCCAGCCCCTCAAATGGCCAGAGGGCGGACCCAAGGTATAAAACCATGAAGGGACCAAAAAGCCCTCCCCCAGACCACCGGAAGCGGGGCTAGTAGCACACCCGCCGCAGCACTCTACTCAGCGACCACACCGCACCCGCCACCGCACGCGTGTGGCGCCACCTCCCCTTCAAAACACCCCCAGAGGGAATGCCATCTAGCAAGCAGGTGCAGGCACCCGCTCGCCGTCAACGACGAGGCGCGCGCGGTGGAACTGCGCCCGCTTCCCCGCAACCTTGGCGGCGAGGAAAGCGGGCCACAGCGCCTGGTGCTGCGCCTCCTCGCGGTCACTGAGGACGTCGAAGACTGCAGTCGAGTCCACGCAGCGGCGCAGCTCGTGGCGCCAGCGCACGACAGTGTCGGCCACGGCGTCAGACGCCACGGTGAAGAGCACACGCAGCACACCGCCCCCGCGTGGCTCCACGCCGATGCCCCCGACGGCAGGCTTGGCGTTGAGGAGCGACGCGGACACGACGCCACCATCAGCCGACTCCCTCCGGCCGGTGCCGCCGTAGAGGAAGCGCACGACATCCGTAGCCAGGCGGACGGGCAGGCTGGTGCCGTCCTCGGCAGCTGCAGCGATCCGCTCCGCCGCCGCCGCCGTCGCCTCCTCTTCCTCCATCCGCCTGCCACCGCCCGCGAGGAACCAGTTGGCGCCGCGTGCCACCGGGATGGACAGCACGAAACTGCGGCGCAGCGACGTGTCGCCCACACGCGCAGGCAGCCCCCCCCGGCGGGGGGGGGCGCGCGCAGATGCGGCACGCGTGGCGCCCGACGCAGGCCGCTCCGTCGCCGGTCCCCCCCCCGCCGACGCCACAGGGGCGGCAGCAGCAGCGGGTCGGGCAGGCTGAGCAGCCTCAGCAGCAGGCGCAGCGCGGGGCGCCGCACTGTGGGCCGCATGGCCGGCCCGCGCGCGGGCGGGCTCTGCATGCGGCATCTGCATGGGCGCCCCAGGGACGCGGCTCACCAGGAGGCTCACCACATCCACCAGGGACGCAATCTGTTGCGCCTGCGCTGCACCACAGCGAGCACCCCCGCAAGGGCACCGCTGTGGCCGGCGTCGGCAACCTGTGGCGCGCCCACCTGCGTCGGCGCATTCTGTGGCTGGGCGCGCGCCCTCGCCTCCCTGTCCAGCAGCCCCCCTACCAGGCGTCTGATGTCTGCCTGCCCCGCGCTGAGGGCGCGGAGGGCGTCTGTGGTGTCGGCCGAGGCCGAGATGTGGTTGCTGTCGTCGCCATGCAGGTGTTGCGCAGCCTCCGCGTATGTGGCTGCCCCCCGCGCCCCGTGGAGCGCCGAAAGCTGTGTCTGTGTCGCATCCACGCACGCGCGGTGGCGTGGCGGGGAGTCTGAGCCGGGGGAGCCGCTGCTCACCGGTGATTCTGTGGTGGTGGCCGCGCGGGCGATGAGCGCGCCGGCGGCCGCACTGTGTTTGCGCGCCTTAGAGCGCGTCATGAGTCATGGGAGCAAGCATGTTCTGAGCTGAACAAGAAACAATACAGAGATGTTGTTTTACAAATCCTAGGCAGTAGACTCTGATCCAGAGTTCACTTGTGATTGGAGAGAGCCGTACCTGCATTCTGACCACCCCATGAGCTCCGAAATCGAAACGCCCCCACTTCAGCGCGTTCCTAGCCATCCTGCATAGCCTCGATTCACAACCTAGTACCAGGCTGGTACCAGGCTGTGGGTACCTCACGTGTGATAAGTGCAGTGCTCTTCCTGTTGCCTGCTCAAGATCTTCCGCCTCTGTAGATCTGCCGCTCTAACCAAGGACGCCCGGGGGCAGGCGAGTATCATTGGGCGAGCGGGTTCAATCAGGCGGTCGCACATCATCGAGGGGGGGGGGGCGACGTTCGGTGTCTTAAATGTGACACCAACTATAGCAATCGCACGTGCAAACAGGTTTCGCAAGGAGGTGCCTAGGACCCAGCAGATTACTGGCCACCCGCAGCAGTGGGGGGAGGGGGGGGCTTGGGGGCGGTGCCCTACTGCCCGCCCCCCTCCCTTGCGCCCTCGTGCCGCACCCCTCTCGCAAACAGGCCCGTTCTAGACCCACTGCCGCCGTGCGTGCGCAGCTGCACGCTGCGCTCGCCGCCGCCGCCGCCCGGCGACACGCGCATGCGGTGGTCGCCATACTCCTCCGCGCTTCCACCGATCCCACCACCGCGGTCGCCGCCGCCGCCGCCGCCGCTGTGGACGCCCGCCCCCGGCGTCGACCCAGCCTCGCCTCGCCCGCCGTCGCTGGCGCCTCCCCCTGGTCCTGCCCGCGCGAGTCCGTCGAGTACTTCGTCATCAGAGCACTCGCCGCCCTCGCCCTCGTCCGGCTCCTCATGCTCGTCCTCACCGTCGACGCCCCCACCACCGCCGCCGCCGCCCCGGCGCGCGCGGCTGTAGTACCCACTGGGCGTGTGGGGGGCGCCAGCAGCGTCAAGCGCAGACGAGGACAAGGCGGCGGCGGAGGGAGACGAGACGTTGTTCGGCGCGTCGCCATCGCCGCCATCGCCGTCGGCAAATGCGAGCGCCGCGCGCCGCCGCCCGCCGTGGATGATGCGCTGCCACCGCGCGAGCAGCTCCCCTGCCGACGCGGCCACCTGCAACCAAGGGGGGGGGGCAATCTTGGTCACCCAACCTCTCTCTCCCTTACGCCCTGCCCCCCTCAGTCACTCCCTCTCACACCCACCCACCCAAACTCTCTCCTTTACCTCCCCCTCCTTCCCCCCCCCTTCCCCCCCCCTTCCCCATTCTTATCACACCCACCTCGGGCCGCTGAAGCCCGCTGGGCGTGCCCCCACTCCCGCTCACCACGCCGGCGCCGCGCGGCGCAACACCGACGGCGCCCCCGCCGCCGCTCCCGCCACCGCCAGTCGCCGACGGCGACGCGGCCGCGGCGGCGACCTCCTCGGCCAGGCTGCGCGCGAGCAGCGGCGACAGCGCGCCGCCGCCGCTGCCGGGCGGACGCGCCGCAAGGTACGCGCCATACGCGTGCGCCTTGGAGTTCCAGTCGGCCGGGCGCGCGGGCGCGCGCTGCGCCGCGGGGCGCGGAACCTTCTGCGATGCTGGCGCTGCAGGAGTCGCCGATCGCCCCGGCGCTTTCCCCGCCGCTCCCGCCGCCGACGCTGCACCGTCACCAGCGGTGCTACTGCTGCTGCCGCTGCTCCTGCTGCTGCTTGGGTCGCCGGCCGCGTCAGCAGCGGCGGCGTCGGCCGCGTCGGCCGCCGCCACCGCAGCGGCGTCGGCCATTGCCGCCAGCCACGCGGGAACCTGCACGCGCGTGGCCCCCGAGTCGGTCAACGAGTGGCAGGCACACACGCACACACGCGCACACGCACACACACAACGCGCACGCACACACACACACACACACACACACACACATGCGCGCGTACACCCACACGCACACACGCACGCACATGCACACACACACACACACACACGCGCGCACGCACACACACACATGCACGCACGCGCACATGCACACACACACGTGCACACGCACACGCATACGCACACACACACACGCATACACATACGCACATACACACACACACACACACACACACGCGCACACACACACACACGCGCACACACGCACACACGCACACACACACACACGCACACACGCACACACACGCACACACGCACACGCGCACACGCGCACACGCGCACACACGCAAGCAGGACTCGGTCATCGACACCAACCTCGACGCCGCTCTTCTCAAGCACGCCGACAACGCCAAGCGCCGCACGCGCGTCGGCCGGTGACCCCGTGAACAACGTCACCGCGGTGCCACTCTTGCCTGCGGTGAGCGTTTTCGTTTGGTGTGTGTGTGTTTGTGTGTGTGTGTGCGTGTGTGTTTGTGTTTGTGTGTGTGCATATGCGTGTGTGTGTGCGTGTGCGTGTGCGCGTGCGTGCGTGTGTGCGTGTGTGTGTGCACATGTGTGTGTGTGTGTGTGTGTGCATGTGTGTGCGTGTGTGCACGTGTGTGTGTGTGTGTGTGTGCGCGCGTGCGTGTGTGTGGCGGTGGTGAAAAGGGCAACGGGTGGGAAGTCGCAGGGAAAGGAATCCTTGCAGTTGGCAGCGACACTGACCCGCGCGCCCGGTGCGCCCGATGCGGTGGATGTAGTCCTCTGGCTCGGGGGGCGCGTCGAAGTTGATCACGGACGCGACATCGGGGATGTCGACGCCGCGCGCGGCGAGGCCGGTGCAGACCATGACAGAGGTGACGCCAAACTGTGTGTGTGTGTGTGTGTGTGTGTGTGCGAGGCCGGTGCAGACCATGACAGAGGTGACACCAAACTGCGTGTGTATGTGTGTGTGTGTGTGTGTGTGTGCGAGGCCGGTGCAGACCATGACAGAGGTGACGCCAAACTGCGCGCACGGTGTGATCGATTCAACAGTCCGTCGGACGCCTTTGATGGCGCATTAGACCCGTGCGTGTGCGAGTGTGCGTGCGTGTGTGTGTGTGTGTGTGTGTGTGTGTGTGTGCACACGCCTTTGATGGCGCATTAGACCCTGTGTGTGTGCGAGGCCGGTGCAGACCATGACAGAGGTGACGCCAAACTGCGTGTGTGTGTGTGTGTGTGTGCGTGTGTGTACGTGTGTATACGTGTGTGCGTGTGACACACACACACTCACACACACACACACGCATGCACACACACGCACGCACACGCACCTTGAAGCACGTCATCGCCTCGTCGCGCAGCGCCTGCGGGAGGTCCCCGTGGAAGAGCGAGACGCCGAGTCCGCGCGACGCGAGCAGCGTATGCACGCGCCGCGCGGCCGCGATCGTGTTTGCAAACACGAGCGTCTGCCCGGGCGACGCCGCGAGCCGGCGTGTAAGCCACTCGAGCTTGGCCTCCTGGGGCAGCTGCTCGACGCTCTGCTCGGTCAGGCCGAGGCTCGAGCCTTGCGCCCCCACGTCGAGCGCCACGTGGTGGTGAAGGAACTCGGCCGCAAGCGCGCGCAGCTGCTCGGGCATCGTCGCCGAGAGGAGCAGCGTCTGGCGCGAGGGCGGGCCCGGCATGCGGCGGTGGCACACCTGCGCAACACATGGGGGAGGGTACAGGTTTGACAGGTTTTACACGTTCACGCGCGGGGACCCCGGGGCGTGAGTTAAGGCCTAGACTACACGTCTAGGGGAGCTCTACTAGGAGAGCCTGCAAGGCCACGCAGCGCGTCAGCCTACCATAGGGGGGGGGTCAGTGCCTGGGGCTGCGCAGCGGTGGTGGCATGGCACCAGTGATGTCCTTAGCGCCCCCGCGGCCCCCGCAGCCCCCGCTGGAGGCAAACCGGGACATTTGGGGGAAAACTGCGGAGGTGAATCGCGGGAATTCCACTCCACAAAGTGTGAAAATCGAATATTTTCACACTTTCCCGCGAAGAACCGCCACCTGCGTGGCACTTCGGCATGTAACCTCCAATGTCGCGGGGTCAAACAATAAATCCTCAGTTTCCCTAAGGACACCACTGCATGGCATGCACCAGGCGCCGCAGCCTGAACACAGCACGGGGCACGGCACAGCGCAAAACGGCACAGCGCCAGTAAAACACACAGCACAGCACGCAGCACGCAGCACACACACACCAGGCGCCGCAGCTCCGGCTCGAACCCCAGGCCAAGCATCTTGTCGGCTTCGTCAATCACGAGCAGACGGACGTTGTCGAGCTTGAGGACCTGTGATGATGATGATGGATTTTACAGTCGTGTGCGTGTGTGCGAGTGTGTGTGTGTGTGTGTGAGTGTGTGTTAGTGTGTGTGCGTGGTGGTCGATTTTACAGTCTTGTTGGACGCCATGTGATGCGCATGCCGGCTTCTCGTCTTCCTCGTACGACTTTTGACTGCACAATGGATGTGGCTCGGCAGCAAGGCCGGCCTCCAGCCTCCTCCCGACACTATTTTCTTAAGCTACTGATTCAGCAGCTAGGCGAAACTAGTGGCACTCGTCTGATTGGAAGACTTTTTCGGACACGGCGTTTGAGCGTGCTCAGGATAGGGTCGGTGGAGAGCCGTGGTGTACGGTCCGGCTGCCCCTCAGGCGCCGGCCCCTTCACCACGGCGGTCAAATAGATTGGCAAGCGCCACTTGACCCCCTATCCCCTAGAAGCAGTTAGGACCTATTTTGGATGCGTCGCACAATAGCTCTCCTTTTTGCTCTGGGACTACACGTTGGCAGGCAGCCAGCTGGTGGCTACCGCCCCTCACAAGTAATTGTTAGGGCCAGAACTGGACTTGGGTCTAGGCGGTGGTACTAGGACTAGAGGTAGTCTTTGCTGGAAAGCCGATGTAACTGTAACTGTTGGACGCCTTTAATGCGTGTGCGTGATGGATTTTACAGTCGTGTGAGTGTGTGGGGCTCGATTAACGGAGGCGCGTTCTCGTCGCCGAGCCCTGGACCCAGCAATGCAGCGCTGCTGGTGACGAGGATCTCCGTGCCGCTGACGAGCGGGGTAAAATACGACTGGCCCGGCTCCTGCTAGACTGCCCCTCGGTGGAACACTTCAGGAGCGGCTTGCCGGCGCTGCCATGGCTTGGCGAGTAGCCGCGGCGCTGCCGCGGCCCGTGCTGGAAGACGGCCCTTATCCTCCCCCCATGCAGGATGCCATGCGGCACCGATCTCGACGAGTCGATCGACGGGCGGAGGAGCTGGCGCCCGTCAATGCATGCTGGACAATGGTCAAGATGGCTGCCCGTGGAGGCGGGCTACCATCACGGCTTCAGCGGTGGCGACCGCCGAGGCAACACAGAGTATATCCGCTTCACCATTCGCAGCGTTCGTCACCGCGCTCACCCTCGGGGGCGCTCGTCTGCCGGGGACTGGCGTTGGAAGGTCTTCAGGCAGCCTCCATGACAACTCTGTCGTCCATGCCCCCTGGAGGGTGGGACCTGGCCATGCATGACGCATGGGGCGCCGGCTGAGCCCCATGCAAACGAGAGCTGGACAGCCATGCACTGCAAGGCGGGGACCGTTCCAGTCAGCGCCAGTCGGCTTTGTCGGCTTGACTGGCCACAATGCCACTACTGTGACCCTGAGGAAGGTCCTTTTCTATATGCTCCTTGCCAGACATGTCTCTCAGAGACCGCTGTTTGGGGTAGTCTAGCCGGCAGGAGCGGTAGTCTATCGGCCGGGGAGCCGGCGGTACTCTAGTACTTAAGTGTGCTGGAGTATCGGCGGGTGTCTCTAGTAGAAGAGTAGCCTGCTTAGCTGGAAACCCCGTGTTACTTGTTACTTGTTACTTGTGAGTGTGTGGGTGTGTGAGTGTGTGAGTGTGTGTGCATGTGTGTGTGTGTGGGTCGTCATCAATCACGAGCAGACGAACGTTGTCGAGCTTGAGGACCTGTGTGAGTGCGTGTGAGTGTGTGTGCGTGCGTGTGTGCGTGTGTGTGTCTCGTCGATCACGAGCAGACAGACGTTGTCGAGCTTGAGCACCAGTGTGTGTGTGTGTGTGTGTGTGCACGTGTGTGTATGTGCGTGTGTGTGTGTGTGTGTGTGTGTGTGCACGTGTGCGTGTGTGTGTGTGTGTGTGCACGTGTGTGTGTATGTGCGTGTGTGTGTGTGCGTGTGAGTGTCACGACTGTAAAATCCGTCATCTTGCTGAGACCACCACCCACACTTGCCCACACATCCCCAAATGTCCCCCACACCTTGCGCGCCAGGTGGTCCATCAGCCGCCCGGGCGTCGCGACGATCACGTCGGCTCCTCCACGCATCGCAAAAACCTGGTCAACGAGCAGCTCTCCTCCCGCGAGGCACACACACTGGTTTGGGGGGGGGGGCCTGTCAGCTGTGTGCTCCGGGGAACGCCGGAGGCCGGGCTGTTCGAATTCATTAGTTTAAATCAATTGAAGAAGCACTGAAGCCACACACCTTGATGTGGCTGCCTCGCTGTTACAGTCGGCTGGACAGTGTGTGTGCATGCCAATCAGCATGCCAGTGCCAAAGCGTGCCAAAGCATGCCAACGCCAAAGCACATGCCATGCCAATGCCCAAGCATGCCAATCAACATGCCAAAGCATGCCGCAGCCACAGCCACGCACCTTGATGTGGCTGCCCCGCGTGAGCCGACGCGCCTCCTCTAGCGTCTGGAGTGCGAGCTCGCGCGTGGGCAGGAGCACGAGGGCGGCCGGGAAGCAGCGGTTGCGTGGCGGCTGCAAATGGGGGCGGGGGGCGTGTGTGTATGTGTGCGTGTGTTGTGTGTGTGTGTGTGCGTGTGTGTGTGTGCGTGTGTGCGTGGGGTGGGGTGGGGTGGGGTGGGGGCAGTTGTGGTGGTGGTGGTGGGCAGGAGCACGAGCGCAGCTGGGGAGCAGCGGTTGCGTGGGGGCTGCGAAGTGTGTGTGTGTGTGTGTGTGTGCGTGCGTGTGTGGTCGATTTCACAGTCCGTCGGACGCCTTTGGTGGTGCATTAGACCCTGTGTGTGTGCGTGTGCGTGTGCGTCACCCCCCAATCAGTGGTCCCTGGGAAGGATTTTAGTAATTAGTTTTTTGCCGGCTCCAGCAACTTTGACCGCTCATACCAGGCACACTACACAGCGGGTATTGATGCAACGCATGCCGTTGGGCTGCTCTCGGCAAGAGCTTTCCTACGCACCGCTCCACGCCCTTTCCCACCAAGTGTGGAGTGGTTTTCTGGGAAATGGGAAATCCGGCTCGGAGCGGAATACAGCTCGCAGGGGAATCACTGCCCCCAATGGAATTGTCAGTGGCTTCCTGTCGAAATCCTCTAAGCTTGTAGTTGACATAAGCTTGTCTCCCCTGCCCACCTTTAGGCTCCCCTGCCCACCTATAGGCCTCCCATAGGTCTCCCCTAGACCTCCCCTACACCTCCCGTAGGCCTCCCATAGACCTCACCTAGAGACCTCGCATAGACCTCCCACAGACCTCCCCTAGACCTCCCTTAGACCTCCTATAGACCTCTCCTACCTTCCTATAGACGCCCCATAGACCCCCCCTACCTCGGTGCAGACCTTCTCTACCTCCATACGGCCCTCCCATAGCCCTCCCCCACCTTCCTATATACCGTACCCACGCTGCGTCGAAATCCCTCCCGTGAAGGCATAAAAAGTCTAAATAAATAGGCCTTTAGCGGACCCCCGCAAAGGCACAGCGTGGGTACGGTACCTCCCATAGCCCTCCCCTACCTCGAACCGCGTCTGCTGCATCACCGTGCCCAGCACCTCCCATACACCAGCACCGTGCCCAACACCGTCCCCTAGGCCTCCCATAGACCTCCCCTATCTACCTCACCTACATACCTCACATATATAGCTCCCCTACATACCTCCCATAGACCTCCCCTACCTTGAACCGCGTCTGCTTCATCACCGTGCCCAGCACGGGCCATACACCAGCACCGGGCCCAGCACCTCCCATACACCAGCACCATACACCAGCACCGTACCCATCACTGTGCCCATCACCGTGACCATCACGGTGCCCAGCATCTCCCCTAGACCTCTCCTAGACCTCCCCTACAGAGCTCCCATAGACCTCCCCTACCTTGAATCGCGTCTGTTTCATCACCGTGCCCAGCACGGGCACGAGGTATGCGGCGGTCTTGCCGCTGCCGGTGTGCGCGGTCGCGAGGAGGTCGCGGCCTGGAGAATGCGGCATGCGAGGCGCGGGGTGCAAAAGGGGTGGGCGGGGCGGAGTGCACGTCGTACGCGGCGGTCTTGCCACTACCGGTGTGCGCGGTCGCGAGGAGGTCGCGGCCTGGAGAACGCGGCATGCGCGGCGCGGGGTGCAAAAGGGGTGGGCGGGGCGGAGTGCACGTCGTACGCGGCGGTCTTGCCGCTGCCGGTGTGCGCGGTCGCGAGGAGGTCGCGGCCTGGAGCATGCGGCATGCAAGGTGCGGGGTGCAAAAGGGGTGGGCGGGGCAGAGTGCACGTCGTACGCGGCGGTCTTGCCACTACCGGTGTGCGCGGTCGCGAGGAGGTCGCGGCCTGGAGAATGCGGCATGCGAGGCGCAGTGCAAAAGGGGTGGGCGGGGCGGGGTGCAAAAGGGGCGGGCGGGCGCGAGGGGGTCACGGCCTGGAAAACGCGGCATGCGGTGCGCGGAGTGCAAAAGGGGTGGGAGGGGCAGGGTGCAAAAGGGGCGGGCGGTCGCGAGGAGGTCGCGGCCTGGAAAACGCGGCATGCGAGGCGCGGGGTGCAAAAGGGGTGGGCGGGGCGGGGAGCAAAAGGGGCGGGCGGGCGCGAGGGGGTCGCGGCCTGGAAAACGCGGCATGCGAGGCGCGGAGTGCAAAAGGGGAGGGCGGGGCGGAGTGGACGGGGTGGGCGGGGCAACCCTACCACAGTCCCCTATAGTGTTACCCCGGGGTTACACTCAACACCCACAGTGTAATGGCTTTGTGACAAGGCAATAAAAATTTGCGCAAATTGTATTGCCTTGTAACAAAGCCATTACACTGTGGGTGTAGAGTGTAACCCCGGGGTAACACACTACAGGGGGCTGTGGAAGGATTGCAACCTGCGCAGGCAGAGACAAAATGCTGGCAAGCATACGAGCACCCACCCTACCCTAGTCCCATTGTCTGATCCGCGCAAGTGAATGCGGTCAAAACATCTGAGGCGGTCGGGGTGCGCCTCAGGCGGTGGTGGGCGCCCGAGGCAGTCGGGGTGGCGCCTGAGGCGGTCGGGATGACGCCTAAGGCGGCGCCTGAGGCGATCAGGGGTGCGCCTGAGGCGCTGCCTGAGGCGGCACGTCTCTCCTGCCTGAGGCGCTGCCTGATCCGTGCAAGTAAATGCGCCGCCTGAGGCGCCGCCGCAGGCGTTTGGAATGTGGTTGGGCCACCCATTCACTGAGCCACCCACGCACCGGCGTGGACGATGGGTATCGAGTAGCGCTGGATGGGCGTCGGCACGTTGTAGCCGGCCTCTGCCATGTTGGTGCGCAGCTTGAGTGCGTAGGAGTACGGGCGGCCCTTGAGCTGGTTGAACGAGACGATCGGGCGGTGCGAGGGCGAGGGCTGCGCGTGCGCGGGTGCGGCCGCGCCCTTGGTGCTGCTGCTGCTGCTGCTGCCTATGCTGACACCGCCGCTGCTGCTGCTGCTGCTGCCAAGGCTGGCGCCCGTCGAGGATGCAGTCAGCGAGTCCATCACCGCCACCTCGGACTGCAGGATCGAGTACGCCTGTAGGGGGCGGGGCAGCGGCACCAGTGTTGTCAGGAGAGGGGAAGGTGGTGCACGCACGTGCCGCTGACCGTGTGCGTGCGCGTCCTAGGCTCGCCGTGTTGCCTCGCTCACACGCGTGCGCACTTCAACGCACCTGGATGAGGAGGTCGGAGTCGCTGAACACGGATGCCGCAGGCGCAGGTGGCTTGCTGGTGCCTGGCCGCCCGGGCGTGGGCAGGTGCTGCGGGCGCTGCGGTTGCTGTGCCACGCCCATGCGGCCGGGTGGTGCATGGGGCTTGGCCGGCGTCGCTGCGTGGGCTGGGCGCAGCGCCGTCAGAGGCGCCCCAGCACCAACCTGCGCCCCAACGGACGTCTGCTGCTGCTTCCCACCCTGCTGCCTGCTGGCTATGAAGGACAGCAGGTCCTCCGCTGCGTCGTCATCAGTGTCAGTAAAGGCATCCCAGCCACCGCTGCTGTCGCCTGCAGCCGCCCCCACGCCTCGCCGCTGGCAGGGATGGTTGTGCAGGGGTTTTACACGCACACACGCGGGCGCAGCGGGTGGCACAGCGCCTCCACGCACGGCTGCAGTGGGCGGCGCATGGCGATGCATGGCGAGCACCACCAAGTGAAGGACTCTGTGTCTGCCTGTGCCTGTGCCTGTGCTTATCACGGGATGGCAGCTCCCCAGTCCGACAATGGGTCTGAGTGCAATCGTCCGACTGCCCTGCGCTGCGCTGAACAAGTTGCAAAAGTGGGGGAGCAGTTCTCTCACTTGTATGACCCGTGACTCGGAGGAGGTCTATTAGGCAGTGCCGACCTCCCGCATCGCCGTCGACCCGCCTGGCTGCGCGCACACGCCAACCATGGCCGACGGGGGCGCGATGGAAAACCTCGACGGACAAATCGGGCGATTGCTCAAGTGTCAGCAGCTCACGGAGGCCGAGGTCAAGGCGCTATGCGAGAAGGCAAAGGAGATCCTAGCGCAGGAGTCCAACGTGCAGCCAGTGCGCTGCCCAGTCACCGTGTGCGGTGAGGCTAAAGAGGGAAGGACCTGGGCCTGACACGGCGCCCTATCCGCATGCTGACACCCCTTTCTTCCATCCCTTCAGGCGACATCCACGGCCAGTTTCAGGACCTGCTGGAGCTGTTCCGGATAGGTAAGGGGGGCGAAGGGGGGCACTGGGTGGAGAACAAGCATCGCGGTCGACCCCGTCTAGCTGCAGCAGCACGGCCGTGCCCTCGTACCCCGCGCAGCATTGCTCCCAAGTCGCTCACGACGCCATGCGCGCGCACCATGCAGGCGGAAACTGCCCAGACACGAACTATTTGTTCATGGGCGACTACGTCGATCGGGGGTACCACAGGTGCGGCACGGCACCCAAATGCGTGCGGGTGGTCGCGCATGAACGCACGGACAAGCAGCAGCACGCGGCAGGGCGCTACTGAGGCCCTGGTGATGGTGACACACAATACAATACACACGCCGCAGCGTGGAGACGGCGTCGCTACTAGTGGCGCTCAAGGTGCGCTTCCGCGACCGGATCACCATCCTGCGCGGCAACCACGAGAGCCGGCAGATCACGCAAGTGTGAGTCGAGTCGCGAGACACATGGGCGCATGGAGCGAGTAGCACAGCGTAGGAGCTGGTGCACTGAACCCACACGTGTAAGCGAGCTGACTGGTGTGCTGGGTTCTGCTTATGCGTGTGACACGCGCGCAGGTACGGCTTCTACGATGAGTGCCTGCGAAAGTACGGCAGCTCTGACGTCTGGAAGGCCTTCACTGACCTGTTTGACTTCCTGCCGCTCACCGGCCTGGTGGAGAACAAGGTGTGCCATGTGTGCGCGCACTTGTTTGTGCGTGCTTTGCGCGATCGACCTTGCATGGCTCGCATGGACGCACCATGCGGCCGCATGGGCGACGCATGCCAACGTTTTGAGACCCCGTCACCCTCCTCGCAGATATTTTGCCTGCACGGAGGGCTGTCGCCCACGCTCGACACCCTGGACCACATCCGCGCACTCGACCGCATTCAGGAGGTGCGTCATCGGTTTTGAACGGGGGCCACGAGGGGGGGGGGGCTGTTGCTGCACGGGGGACGACAAGCTGATGGTCGGTGGTGCCGATGCGAAGGCCGCACACACACACACACACACACACGGTGCCACGCTGTCACGCACCAACGTGTGCAGGTGCCGCACGAGGGCCCGATGTGCGACCTGCTGTGGTCCGACCCGGACGACCGCAGCGGTTGGGGCATCTCGCCGCGCGGCGCCGGCTACACGTTTGGGCAGGACATCTCAGAACAGTTCAACCACAGCAACGGCCTCGACCTGATCTCTCGCGCGCACCAGCTTGTCATGGAGGGCTATAACTGGTCGCACGAGGAGAACGCGGTCACGATCTTCTCGGCGCCAAACTACTGCTACCGCTGCGGCAACATGGCGGCCATCATGGAGGTCGCCGACAACATGTCGCGCGCGTTCCAGAAATTTGAGCCAGCACCACGCCGCGGGGAGCCCGAGGCGAGCAGACAGACGCCGGACTACTTCCTGTAGTCCTGTCATGGGTCGTCTCCCCCTGCCGTCCCCCCCGGAGGGGGCGCCCCCCCACCCCCACCCTCCGACGGGCTGGGACCCAGAGTCGAGTGGCCCCACTAGACATAGGAATGCACTCAAGGCTAGCGAGCATTACCGCACTGCGCGCCCTTTGTTCCGCAGGTGAGGCGCGCGGCCTTGGGGCCGCCTATCACCCATGTACACTTTCATGCAACGTTCTTTTGGGGTGTGGCCAAACCTGGGTGTGGCGAATATTTGGTTCTACATGAGAGCCTGTCCCTGAAAGCTGGGTCTTTCCTGTAACCGGTCTGTCTCTTCCGAGAGGATGGTGGCCGATTGCGCAGCCCAGATTGACTAGGCGTGCCTTGGCAAACACGGCAACGGGCCACAAACTATGGAGGAGCCACTCATCCGATCGTGTGTCTCCCTGTTGTGGTGCTGTAAGAGCCTCAAGCTTGTGAGGAGTGGGGAATGCACGCGGTGCAATCAGACGTTGGTGTGCGTCGCACGTCACGTGTTGCTGGCTTTAGATCTTCTTGTGCAGCACGGCCTTTTTGCCGGGCTTAAGGGCCGCTGCGCTTTGCTCAATGCCTTGGGGCTGCATATTGACGCTGTGAGTGTTCGACGGACAGGCCGTCGTGGGGTAGGCTCAGGCGGTCACGCAGCACCGTGCTCGGCGCGTGTGTGTGCTGGAGCTGCAGTCGTAGCCCTCCGCGCTGTGAAGCGTAGACAAGCAGCACCATCAAAAAAACAGCATGCTGGTTCTGTGCATAGTTGGAGGTGGGAGAGGGAGGGTGCAGCAGCAGCACAGTTGGAGGAGGGAGAGGGAGGGTGCGAGCAGGGTTCAGGGCATAGAGCATCCACGCCACTGCAACACTGCCGCGCGTGCACTGCCTCTACCTGCTCCGCTTCGCTGCTCGGTGAGCGCACCATGCGAGCCGGAACAGCTCCCAGAGTTCGCATCGCCTCCCTCGCATGCAAGCGATGTCTGTCAGAAGGCCAATGCTTGTGTCTGTGACCCGACCTTCCTTGGCTTGATTGTGCGCAGCGTAGGCCGACAGCGACTCTCACCGCTGTGACTCAGATTCTTCACTGCTGTGGTGAGTGTACTTGCAGCATGCGGGTGGGGGCCGCCATGCCCAGGGGGGCAATGTGTGTGCGCCCTGGTCATGAGTCATCACTCAGATCTGATTTTCTGATGCCCACCGCGTTCCCACCGCGAACGGGCGGTGGTGCACCTTGATTCGCGCATTATGCATGCACGTGCCTCACATCGCGACGCCCTCTCTGCCCGCACACCCGTCGCACACAGGCTTTCCCTATTTTTTCATCTCTGCACCTTCCCACGTGGGGACTGGGATGAAATTTCACCCAATAACATTCCTTTAGACCCCCGCTGGCTGACTATCCGACCAGATCTCTCGCGGGTTACAATCATCGGGCAATCAGCAGGGCACCACCCAGGGCACGCCTAGGTACAATTTGATTTTGCCTGAGCGGCATCATAGGCCTCCTTGCCCAGTCCAGAAATCGCCAAGTAGTACGCTGGCGTGGTCGCCTCGCAAACCAGAGATGATGGCGTGCACACGGCAGCGCCAAGACCTGGGATTTTGCAGAGTGGGAGGATCTCGTTGATCGACTTGAACTGTTGCTTTCCAAATGCGGCCTCAGAGCGGCATGTGGACTTGGCCAGCACAAGGAACTCGTCATCACACGAGCTCTGGGTCTGCCCGCAGAGCCCATAGCAGCAATCGTGGTTGTTGCACACTTCGTGGAAATAGGTTTCCGGCACCAAATCGGCGAGGAACTGCTGCACTGCTGATTTCCCGCCAGGGCCGCAGCCGTTTGGTGTGCACCCTTCTGTGTTGCGACGATCAGGGAAGAGCTGGATCTGCCCGAGGTCTGCAAAGTAGTTGGTGCCGGTCATGTTGGGTCCTCCTCCGGGGGTCATGTTCCCCTGAACAGGTGGACCAGACCGATAGGGGAAGATCGTCTCGCTGGGATCGCTGAAGTCACAGAAGACCTCAAAGGCCTTGGCAGGCACCCCTTCCCATTCAGAAGCAAACAGGCAAGTGAAATCACCGTTACCCAACGTCTCGTTGGAGCACTGACTGTTATTGCCTAGCGGATGAAAGGCGGCCCTCGCCGGATCCCAGCCATAGCAGGTGACCGTCACGGGGTAGGCAGGTTTCTTTGAGCCGCCCTTTTCGAAGTACGCCTGTCCGACGATGCACGACCGACCACCGCAGCGGTCGGGGAGTGGAGGGGATATGTTGGATACACCTTGCGTAGACTCGCCACAGTCAATCGTGAGCTCGCCTGGCGGACCTGGCGGGTATGGCGGGCCTGGTGGGTATGGCGGGCCTGGCGGGTATGGCGGTCCGGGCGTTGGCTGGCCCTTGGGCTCTGCCCCGTTGACCCCGCGCTGGAGGCAACCAGCCAGCAGTGCCAGGAGAAGCAGGGCAAAGGCCGTGGTGAAGGCCTTGTGGCGAGCCATGTGGTTGTAGAGCTACAAGTGGCAGGATGATAGTGAGAAGAGGCTGCGCGTAACGGGCAGACGGGCGTGGGGCACTTGCATGCATGCGGCCATCACCAGCCGCCCTCTCCAGTCCTTTGTGTAGGACTCGAGATACCAGGCAGCCACCTGCCTGCGCATGCTGCAGGTGTGCACTCATCGACTCACCTCACGCGCAGAGTAGCGGAGTCGGAACACCGCAAGAGACGGCACTTGGACGATGAGAGTCGCTACGCTGCGAAAGGTCAGGAACGAGGCGTCGGTTTTCAAGGCAGACGCTCCTGCAGGATCGCTTGCATGCGTACTCGAGACTTATAGGCCAGCAGGGGATAGTGGTGATCGTGATGGTGGTTACAAAAAACCTGAAACCCCGTCAACCCTGAACCCAGCACACACACGCACAGCACACACACAGCACGGTGCCGCATGTGCCTGCACCACTCAAGTGACCCAACACCGCACCCTGGGTGTGCCCTCGCTCAGTCACCCGTTTTCAAGGGACTGTATCGCGGTCGCGGTCTTCTAGCTTGGCGCGTCACTCATGCGCACAGCAGCCCCAACAGGCAGGGAATCAGACAGCGGAGCCACCACGCAGCCACACATCGACCATGCAATGCGTAGCGCTGGACGCCACTCAATCCAACACATGACGCTTACACTCGTAGACACGGCTCAGCAGCCTCTGTCCCCCAGCAGTCTGACGGCCTGCATGCACATTCTCTTTGTCTCTCCTGCTCTCTATCTAGCCTCCTACCAACCCCACGCAACCCAGCCGACTCAGTCCTCGTCCAGTCGCATCCACATGACCCCCTGGCTGGCGCACGCCTCGGCGTCCTGCATCTCCCACGGGCCCCAGTCACCGACGAGAGTGATGGTGGCGGCAGGTAGCAAGGAGGCTGCTCCCACACCCGCACCGGCAGCAGGCTGGCGCTCCGACGCCGCACCCGGCCCACCCCCCGCCGCGTCCTCATCACCACCGACATCTGCGCCAGCGCCAGCGCTGCCACTCGTGTCACAGTCCCCGCCCTTGCTGCCCCCTCCCTCGCTGCCACTCGCGTCGCTGCCCCCGCTGTCGCTCGTGCGCCGGTGCCGCCGCAGGAACGGCGCGAGCGCGGCCTCGCCCCAAGTGTTGCCTCCCTTGTGCCCGTGCCCATCCGGGCCGCCCCCTGCCTCCGCTGCACCAGCCAACGCGCCCTCATTGCCACGCCGCAGGAACGGCGCGGCCTCGCCCCACGTGCCGCCCCCCTTGTGGCCGTGCCCGCTCGGGCTGGGCACCTCTGCCTGGCCGGCAGCCGCACCACCACCAACCACCTCATCCTCATCACCATCAGAAGCAGGGGCGGCAGCGGCGGCATGGGCAGCAGGCGCAGCAGCAGCGGCCGCCGCTGCCGTCGCCGCGGCCGCCGCGGCCGCCATCGCCGCAAGCAGTGACGGGGCCTGGGTCAGGCTCCCTGACTGGGCGAGCTGCTGCCTGGCCTGGGTCCCTGCCTGGGGCTGCGCCTGCGTGGCCTGGTTCCATGCCTCGGGCGGCTGCACTTGCGGGGCCTGACCCCCTGCCTGGCGGGGCTGCTGCGCCTGCGTGGCCTGGGTCCATGCCTCGGGCGGCTGCGCCTGCGAGGCCCGACTCCCTGCCTGGCGGGGCTGCTGCGCCTGCGTGGCCTGGTTACCTGCCTGGGCGAGCTGCTGCGTGGTCTGACCCCCTGCCTGCTGCGTGTGCGTGTGCGTGCGCGTGCGCGTCGCGCATACAAAACCGCCGTGGGCCACCTCGAAGCACGTCGCGCCCGGTTGGAAGAGCGCGACCGCGCGGCCGACGCAGTCTCCTGCGGTCAGTGTGGTGCGGCGAGGTTAGCGGACGGGTGAATGGCAGTTGGAAGACCGCGACCGTGTGGCCGACGCAGTCCCCTGCAGTGCGTGTGGTGCGGCGAGGTGGTGGCTGAGCGGGCGATGGGCGATGGACGAAGCACGTTAGGCCCACCGGTTGGAAGAGCGCGACCGTGTGGCCGACACAACCCCCCCTGCAGTCGGTGTGGTGCGGCGAGGTGGTAACTTAGCGGGCGATGGACGGGCAAATGGCGGCTGGGAGACCGCGACCGTGTGGCCGACGCAGTCCCCTGCAGTGTGTGTGGTGCGGGGAGGTGGTGGCTGAGCGGGCGATGGACTGGCAAATGGCAGTTGGAAGACCGCGATCGTGTGGCCGACGCAGTCCCCTGCTCGTCGGTGTGGTGAGGCAAGGGCTACGGACTGGGAGAACCACAGGGCAGGTCAACAGGGCACCCGCACATGCCTAGAAGGCACGCTCACACATAGGCACACACACACACATGCCCAAGGGCCAGTGCGGTCGTTGCCTGCGTGCGTCCGTTTCAGGGTGCGCGAGCACGAGTCTCATACGCCTCTTCAGACTGTAAAATCGTCCACCATCCCCAAGTCACGCTTTGCCTTACCGATGAACTATTTCAAAAAGGCACCCACGGCAAGGTAAAAATAACTCGGACTGAGCCTCGGCAAGGTCGATAATTAAAGGAAATCACCCACCGTGGGTATCCTGCCAGCAAGGCAAAGCGTGACAATGGTAGGCGCACCGTGCGTGATGATGAGCACGTTGCCGCCCGGGTGTGCGTTCGCCAGGCGCGCGAGCGTCGCGTCGTAGCGCGCGTACGCCGCGTCGATGGTCTCGGGGCTGACGGGGCTGTACGCGGTGGTGGCAGCTGCGGACGGTGCGGGCTGCGCGGGCTGCGCGGACTGCGCGGGCTGCGCGGGTTGAGCTGCCGGTGCGTCCTCTGCTGCAGTAGCAGGAGGCGCAGCAGCCCCGGCATTGCCGCCATCGTCAGCAGCAGCGGCAGGCGCAGCGACGGCAGCAGCAGCAGCAGCGGTGGGCGCAGCATCCGGAGCATCTGCCGCCGCCGCCGCCGCAGCAGTAGCAGCAGCAGCAGCAGCAGCGACACCATCATCAGCATCACCATCGGCAGCGGCGGCAGCGGCACCGCCACCGGCGCCCGGGGCGGCGGTGGCACCGCCGCCGCCGTCGCACGCTGCTTGAGGCGCTGCTCGAGGCGCTGCTGCAGGCTTCAGGTCACCACCGCCCGGCTGCGGCGCGCCGCCGTCGCCCGCCGCCGCCGCGCCCGTTGCCGCCTCCATCGGGAGCCGCCCCCACCCGTGGAACACGACGTCGCCCCACCCCTGCTGCCCCTGCCCCTCCTCCCCCGGCTCCCCGGCGCCCCGCGCCCCCTCCTGCCGCACCCCTGGCGGTGGCGCGTCAGCGCGGCCGCCGCCGCAGCCGGGCGGGCCGCGCCCCGGCTGCGCCTCGCCGCGCCACAGCCACTCGGGCAGCGGCCCGTCTGGCGGCGGCGGTCGTATCCTGAAAAGCGCCTCACCCAGCCCCCAGTCAATCGTGGCCTCGCGCAGCCCGAGGCCGGCGCACGCGCCGGCTGCGGTCTGCGGCGGCACAACACAGCACAGACGGCAGTCAGGATATAGCACGTACGCCCAGAGAGAGAGAGAGAGAGAGAGAGAGAGAGAGGACCCGGGGGCCCTTCCGCACACGCACATGCACAGCGGCTGCCCCGGGCTCCACATGCCAGCTTGTAGTCAGGATTGGGCCCGCATACGCACAGGAGATAGAGAGAGAGAGAAAGAGAGAGAGAGAAAGAGAGAGAGAGAGAGAAAGGGAGAGAGTGAATCTCTCCCCCCGCCCCACACACACGCGTGCGCACGCATCAGATCAGATCACACCTGCACGCAGCGCGTGAACGGCGACACGTACACGTGCGTGAAGGCAAAGGGGAGGTCGCCCGCTAGGCAGCGTCCCGCGGCTGCTGCCTGATCCACGCCGTGTGCGCTGAGCGGGGGGTCCCACGGCCGCGTCGCCTTGGCCGCCCACCCGTCGTCCACCTCGTCCTGGCGCTCGGCGTGTCGCATGACCACCAGGCGCTGGGTCATAGTGGTGGCCGCAGCTCCTGCAGCTGGCCCTGCGCTGGGGCCTGGGCTGGTGGTGCTGGTGGGAGGGCCCTGCCTAGGGGAGCTTGCATGGGGCTTGCATGGCAAGAGGCGTGTGCGTGTATGCCCTCCGCCACAAGATGTACGTGTCTTTAGAGAAAACGCGCGTGCGCCTTCGTCAAGCAACTTCACGGATCTATAGAGTCAAGCCACGAGCAGCACGCAGCGCAACACCGGTCACACAAGCGTGAACATTCTTATGGGGAGAGCGCCTCGTACATCTACAGCGATGGCGCCCCCTCATGTTGGCAGCTAAGTTCGGCGGTCTGCTGGGCGCGGCGGCGTGCGCGCTGGGTCTGTGGCTCGCACGCCACACCCCTGGCAGCACCAGCGGCGGGAGGGATGCGCAGCAGCATGAAGGGGAGGCGACAGGAGGCAGCAGGAAGCAGGAGAGGGGCGTGTGCGTGCTGAGTCCGGCGGCGGTGCAGCTGCTGGTGCGTGTGCATGCTGGTTCATGCAAGGTCAGCATGCAAGCACACGTCGCACGCGCACGCGCATGCACGCGCCACCGCCGCAGGTGGAGATACAGCCGGTACGCCACGTCCTCGTGGAGCTGCTGCACCCGTCCGCGCCCGCATCGGACGGCAGCACCACCGCTGCTGCCGCCACCGCCAACGGCCCCACACGCGCCAGCAGCTCGCTGCTGCCCCGCCACCTCACGGCAGCCGCGGCGCCCGTGCCCCAGGACGCCGTGCGCGCGCTGTGGGAGGACCCCGCGTCGCTGGGGCAGGTGTGGCGATTGAATCAATTGAATTGATCAACTGAAGTAATCAATTCAATCAACCGCCTGCGTTTGACCCTACGCCCTAAACAATCCCTAAACCCTGAACCCATCGCGCGCCTGAACATTGTGTATGCGTGTGCCACGTACGCGTGTAACGTGCGCTTGCTTCTAGGAGAGAAGCTGGCACGCTGGGCTGTCTCGTTGGGCCGACTCCAGTGGTGGCATTAAGGAAACCAAGAATGTTGTGTTTGTCCCAGGTCCTTGTTTGTCCCCACAACATAGCAGGGAACAGACCGAATTGCGCCCGGATAATTTTTCGCGGAAAAGTGTGACAATCGTCGAGTTTCACACTTTTTGGAGCGAACGTCCCGCGACACGCCCCCGCAGTTTCCCCCACATGTCGCGGTTTGCCCCGGCAGCGGGGTCTGCGGGGTCTGCGGGGGCGCTAATGACACCACTGGCCGACTGCAAACTTGCCGCCTGTGCCGCAGGCGGGCGGCGCGCCGGCGCGCGGCACCGTCCTGGTGTTTGCGGCAGAGGAGCTGGCGGCTGCGTTCGCGGGCGCACGTGCCGCGACCGGCGCGGGTTACCAGAGGTACGCGCGTGGGGTGGGGTGGGGGGTTAGGGTCAAGGGTCTAGGGTCTGGGGTCTAGGGTCTAGGGTCTGGGGTCTGGGGTCTAGGGCTGCTGCTGCTAAACCCCAGAGTGCGCACGCCGCGGGTGTGTGCTGCGGGTTGGGGTTGTAGGGTTGAGGTTTTAAAGTTTGAGGCTGGTGGCTGTGCTTGCGGGCGCACGCGCACAGGTGTGGCAGTGTGGGGATGTGTGCATGGCCGCATGGCAGTGATTTCCTTTTCGGCTCTGCACAGGCTTTTGGCTGTATTCCGGCTGTACTTTGACCTTGCACAAAGTTCAACTCATTCAGTGAATTGGTTGTCTGACAGGCCTGCCAGGCAGAGCTCGTCAAGATCTTTCAAGTGACCTACGTATGAGGGCAAACGGTCAACGGGAGGTCAACGGTCAACGCGGTCGAAGCAAACTCCGGCTGTGAAATAATAAATAAATAAAAAACCTTAAAAAGAAAATCACTGCCGCATGGGGACGCATGGGGGCGCATGGCTGTTTGTGCCATGTGGCTTTGTGGACATGCATTCCGCCGGCCGGCTCTGCCATGCTGCTCTCATTGCACAGGTGTGGCAGTGTGGGGATGCGTGCATGGCCGCATGGGGACGCTAGGGTGGCTGTTTGTGCCGTGTGGCTTTGTCGGCATGCATACCGCTGGCCAGCTCTGCCATGCTGCTCTCATTGCACAGGTGTGGCAGTGTGGGGATGCGTGCATGGCCGCATGGGGACGCTAGGGTGGCTGTTTGTGCCGTGTGGCTTTGTCGGCATGCATACCGCTGGCCAGCTCTGCCATGCTGCTCTCATTGCACAGGTGTGGCAGTGTGGGGATGCGTGCATGGCCGCATGGGGACGCATGGGTGGCTGTTTGTGCCATGTGGCTTTGTCGGCATGCATACCGCTGGCCGGCTCTGCCATGCTGCTCTCATTGCACAGGTGTGGCGGTGTGGGGATGCGTGCATGGCCGCATGGGGACGCATGGGTGGCTGTTTGTGCCGTGTAGCTTTGTCGGCATGCATACCGCTGGCCAGCTCTGCCATGCTGCTCATTGGCAGCACACTGGCCGCAGCACACACCTGACGCCTGGCAGCGCCACCGCCGTGCGTGTGTGTGTGTGTGTGTTTGTGCGTGCGTGTGTGTGCGTGTGACTGTGTGTGTGCGTGCGTGTGTGTTTGTGTGTTGTGTGGGTAATGTTGTGTGTGTGCGTTGGTGTTGTCCAGGTCCATGCTGTTGGACTGGCTGCGTTTCACCCCCCAATGCGCAAGCCACCGCAGTGCATCTAACATGTCACAAACACCAGCCGACATGTGTGTTGCACTGTTGTGTGCCGGCGACCTGGTGTGAGGAGTGTTGGTAAACGCCGCCACGACCCATGCTCCTGCTTGTGTTCGCAGGGTCGCGGCGGTTGCGACTGGCGGCGTGTCTCCCTCCCAATGGTCAGCCGCAGCACACCTAACGTACATCGGGCGCCACGGCGTCGCGATGCTCATGGGGTACACGTCACCGGCCGTGGGTCGGCTCCGTGTTAGGGAGGCGTTTGTTGTGTCTGGTGGGTGCGTGCTTGCGTGTGTGTGTTGTGTGTGTGTATGTGTGCGTGTGTGTGTGTGTGGAGGGGCGTGTTTGTGTGTGTGTGTGTGGGGGGGGGTACGCGTCACCGGCCGCGGGTGCGTGTGGAGTGTGTGTGTGCTTGCGTGTGCGTGCTTGCGTGTGGTTGTGGGGGGCATCACCGGCCGCGGTGCGTCGGATTGGGTGCTGTGCTGGTGGTGTGCGTGCGTCGTGTGTTGTGGGGTATTGTGTGCGCGCCGTTGTGCCGGACGGGACGGCATGTGTGGGGGAGTATACGTCACGGTCCGCGGGTGCGTGCGGTGGTTGATGTTGCTTGTGTGTTGCGTGCTTGCGTTGTGGTGTGGGGGGGGGGGTACACGTCACCGGCCACGGGTGCGTGCGGATGTGTGGGTGTGCTTGCGTGGGGGTGCGTCGGGGTGTGGGTGTGGGTGTGGGGTGCGTGCGTGTGTGTGTGTGGGGGTGCACGTCACCGGCCGTGGGTGCGTGCGGATGTGTGTGTGCTTGCGTGGGTGTGCGTGTGTGTGTGTGGGGGGGTATTTGTGTGTGCGTGTGTGTGTGTGTGGGGGGTACACGTCACCGGCCACGGGTGCGTGCAGATGTGTGTGTGTGTGCTTGCGTGTGTGTGTGTTCTTGCATGTGTGCGTGTGTGTGTGTGTGTGTGTGTGTGTCTGAATTGTCTGTGTGCGTTTGGATGTTTGGGCGTGCGTGCGTGCATGCGCGTGTGCGCCGAGGCGTGTGTAGGAGCGCCAAGTGCAAGAGAGAGAGACAGGGGCCCTGAAGCTGTTGACCAGTGACCCCTGGGAAGGATTTAAGTAATTGTTTTTTTTACCCGGCACGAGCAACTTTGACCGCCTAGCCCCGAGCTGTATACGGCTTGCGTAGGGATCACTGATATTGCCCCCCCCCCCCCCGTCCCCTCCCCCTTCGGTCCTTCTGACCCCGCGCATTCCACTTTGCAACGTCGGCGGGCGCATGCGCAGACGGCGCGCGCACACACATGCCCCCTGCCACGCGCCGCACGCCACGCCCCTTCTACTATGCCCCCCCCCCTCCCCACGCGCGTGCTGCACGGGGCCCCCGCACAGGCGCAGACGGTGCGCCTGCGCCCCCCACCCCTCCCGCACGCCACGCTGCCTGGAAACCCTGCGCGCCCCGCCCCTTCTGACATCCCTTGCGGGCGCGCGCGCTACACAGGGCCCCCGCGCAGGCGCAGATGGCACGCACGCGCGCACGCCCCTCCCGTGCGCCGCGTTTCCTGCTGCCCCCCCCCCCCCCGCCTACCCGCCCCGGTCTAGCTGACCCCGCGCATTCCACGTTTCCGCGACAACGGGCGCAGGCGCAGACGGCGCGCACGCGCACATGTCCCTCCCGCACGCCACACTTCTGGACGTGCGCCGCCATGATGAGCGCGCGCTGTATGGGGGCATCCCCGGCAGGTGTGTGTGTGTATGTGTGTGTGTGTGCGTGTGTGTGTTTGTGCGCGCCGCCTCGATGAGCACGCTGTACGGGGGCGTACCGGGCAGGTGTGTGTGTGTGTGGTGTGGGCGTGTGTGTGTGTGTGTGTGAAGGACCCACCCACAGCGCCCATCATCGACACCATCAACAAACACCGAGCTGCGTTCATCGGTCCCCTCATTCGCCAACTCCCCCCCTCTCCATCTCCTCAGCCCCTGCACCCTCCCCACCTCAGCCCCGCCATCTTCCCCTCCCCTCCCCCTCCCCAGCCCCTCCACCCTCCACACCCCATCTTCCCAGCCACCGCCGCACTTTTCATGTGCCGCCGACCGGACACGGATGGCCTCCACGCGGGAGGAGCCATCATCTCATACCGGCAGAATGCAGGTGACATTTTCACATCCCAACGGTTTTGAGACGCCGTCAAGACTCGCTTTGACCAGTTCAAACGAGATCAAGCCAAGTACGCCGAGTACCCAGAGCTCACTCGCATCCTCGACAACCGACTCCCACCCAGATGGCTCACCCTAGCGAGATTTCCACAGCTGTGGGTCCATAGGCCACGATCTGGTAAGGCGGGATAGAGGTGATGACCATCACACAGCCTCAGAGAGAGAGAGAGAGAGTGAGAATGATCACAGTCAGCTTAGTCAGCGTGCAACACAGCGTACTTAGATGCAGTGCCTCAGAGGCAGCCCCCCCAGCAGAGTGGCATTATATCCTCTCATAGCGACGAGTGGTCACCCGCTATTGACAGACGCCCTTATGCAGACCTCTGGAACGATATCGCCGTTATCTTTGTAACGATCTGGAATGGAATGTGTGTGTGTGTGTTTGCATGCAATGCCACGATTAGCGTGCGCTGTACGGGGGCAAACCGGGCAGGTGTGTGTGGGGGGGTGTGGGTGTGGGTGTGGGTGTGAGTGTGTGCATGGGTCTTTGGGTGTTTGTGTAGGTGTGTGTGTGTGGGGGGGGGGGGGCACAGCACGCTGCTCGACACACCGCACACACGCACGCCCACACACATGCGCGCGCACACAGGCACACACTCTTACACACACACACTCCCTCTCGCACACCCAGCGTCGATGTGCCGGTCGACGCCCTTGCATCCCTCTCCCTCACTCCCGGCGCTTTTGAGGCAGCGCACACACACACACACAAACACACACACACCTCCCCCCTACGCTTCCCCACCCAGCCTACACGTACTAGTCGACGCCCTTGCATCCCTCTCCCTCACCCCTGGCGCTTTTGAGGCGGCACACACACACACACACACACTGATCTGAGCGCAAGCACACATGCACACACACACTCTCTCTGGCAGCGTCCATGCGCCTGTTGATGCCCTCGCTTCCGCCCTCTCCCTCCCACCCGACGCGTTCGAGGCGTCACACACACACTCTCTCTCTCACACACATACATACACACACACACACACACTCTCACTCGGAGCGTCCCTGTGCCTGTCGATGCCCTCGCGTCCGCCCTTTCCCTCCCACCCGACGTTTTTTAGGCGGCGCACACACTCTCTCTCACACACATACACACACACTCTCCCTCTCGCACACCCAGCGTCGATGTGCCGGTCGACACCCTTGCATCCCTCTCCCTCACCCCCCGCGCTTGTGAGGCGGCACACACACACACACTCACTCGCAGCGTCCCTGTGCCTGTCGATGCCCTCGCGTTCGCCCTTTCCCTCCCACCCAACGCTTTCGAGGCGTCTCTCTCTCTCTCTCTCTCTCTCTCTCTCTCACACACACAGCGTTCATGAGGCGGTCGAAGCCCTTGCATCCCTCTCCCTCCCCCCGACGCCTTCGAGGCAGCGCACACACACACACACACACACACACACTCACACACACTCTCACTCGCAGCGTCCCTGTGCCTGTTGATGCCTTCGCGTCCGCCCTTTCCCTCCCACCCGACGCTTTCGAGGCGGCGCACTCTCTCTCTCTCTCTCTCTCTCTCTCTCTCTCTCTCTCTCTCTCTCTCTCTCTCTCTCACACACACACACACACACACACACAGCGTCCATGAGGCGATCGACGCCCTTTCATCCCTCTCCCTCCCCCCGACGCCTTCGAGGCAGCGCGCACACACACACACACACACGCACACACACACACACACACACACCTCCCCTCTACGCTTCCCCACCCAGCCTACACGTACTAGTCAAGGTCCTTGCATCCACCTTTTCCCTCGCCCCCAACGCCTTTGAGGCGACGCACACGTACACACACACACACACACACACACACACCTCAACGTGCACGTCCCAGTGGAGGCCTTTGCATCCGCACTTTTCCTTGCTCCCGACGCGGCGCACACACACACACACACACACACACACACCTCAGCGTGCACGTCCCAGCGGAGGCCCTCGCATCCGCACTCTTCCTTGCTCCCGACGCGGCGCACACACACACACACACACACCTCAGCGTGCACGTCCCAGTGGAGGCCCTCGCATCCGCACTCTTCCTTGCTCCCGACGCGGCGCACACACACACACACACACACACCTCAGCGTGCACGTCCCAGTGGAGGCCCTCGCATCCGCACTCTTCCTTGCTCCCGACGCGGCGCACACACACACACACACACACACCTTAGCGTGCACGTCCCAGTGGAGGCCCTCGCATCCGCGCTCTTCCTTGCTCCCGACGCGGCGCACACACACACACACACACCTCAGCGTGCACGTCCCAGTGGAGGCCCTCGCATCCGCACTCTTCCTTGCTCCCGACGCGGCGCACACACACACACACACACACACCTCAGCGTGCACGTCCCAGTGGAGGCCCTCGCATCCGCACTCTTCCTTGCTCCCGACGCGGCGCGCACACACACACACACACACACACACCTCAGCGTGCACTTCCCAGTGGAGGCCCTCGCATCCGCACTCTTCCTCGCTCCCGACGCGGCACGCATACACACACTCACACACAATCACACACGCACGCACGCACGCACACACACACACACACACAGCGTCCACGTGCCAGTGGAGGCCCTCGCATCCGCCCTCTCCCTCGCCCCCGACGCCTTTGAGGCGGCGCACCACTTCCCAAAGCCGAGTCCCGACGACCTTGTCATCGTATACAGCCGCACAGGGCGGCGCGCGGCGTGGGGCGCGCAGCTGGTGGGTAGCTGTCACTTCCTTGACGGTTAAGGGCTCCCTAGGAGGGTTCTTCAGGGTTTAGTGGGCGTGGGCTTGGGCTAGGGACTCACAGAAACTCAGAGTTGTGTTGTTCTGGTCTGAGGCGCGACATCGCCATCGTGTTCAGCCGCTCGGGGCGGCGCGCGGCATGGGGCGCGCAGCTGGTGGGTGTTTTTATTAAGGGTTTCTAACCTGTTTCTGACCCCCAAATCTAATTAAATTGAACCATCAATTGAAGTAATCTTACTTAGGGTGGTTTATTCGTTTTTTGTTCTTGTGTTGTTCTGATCTGATGTCTGTCAGTAGTTCAGCCGCACGGGGCGTCGCGCGGCGTGGGGTGCGCAGCTGGTGGGTAGCTGGGGGGGAAGTTGGTGGGTCGCTGCCGGTTCCCTTAGGTTTCAGGTTCCCGTAACGGTTCAGGGATTTGCAGCATCTACGTTGTTCTGATCTGAGGTCTGTGTGCAGCCGTACGGGGCGGCGCACGGTGTGGGGCGCGCAGCTGGTGGGTAGCTGGGTAGCTGGGGGGGAAGTTGGTGGGTAGCTGTCGGTTCCCTTAGGTTTAAGGGTCCGGTTACTGTCCCGTTACAGTATAGGGATTTGCAGAATCTACGTTGTTCTAATCTGAGATCTGCATACAGCTTCAGGTGGGGCAGGGCTGTGTGGGGCACGCAGCTGGTGGGTAGCTGGGTAGCTGGGGGGGGGGGTAGCTGGGGGGGTAGCTGTCGATTCCGTGAGGGGTTAGGGTGGCGGTCGATTCACGTTTTTCTGAGTTGTGCTATTATGATCTGAGGTCTGTCTGAAACGCGGTGTGCAGCCGCACAGAGAGCTGGTGGGTGCGTGGCCTGCTGGCTGGACGACTGGCTGGCTGGCCGACTGTTTGTGTCTTCCTCTCTGCGTTTTTGTTGTTGTACGACGCGTCGTCAGCCGGTGGGTCAGTACCTGCGATCCAAGTGTGTGTGTGTGTATGTGTATGCGTGCTTGCGTGCGTGCACGCGTGTGCGTGTGTGTGTGTGCGCGTGTGTGTGTGTGTGTGTGTGTGTGTGTGAGCCCCGGCCTCCTGAACTCAAACATATGTTGCTGTTGTCTTTGCGCAGGCGTCAGACGCGGGCCTGTCGCGCGTGCTCGTGTACAAGCACGGGTCCAACGGGTGGCGCTTCGACTCGAGCGTAAAGTCGTACAAGGAGTTTAGCCTGACCGAGGGCGCTGGGCCGCAGGAGCCAGACATCGTGCCGCTCGAGCAGCCCGATGGCGGCGCGGGGGAGCGCGAGCTCGCGGCGCTGGGGCTGTTGCTGCCGCTGCCGAGCAGCACGAGCAGCGAGGCTGGCTAGCTAAGCGATGTGGGTGGCAGGGTGCAATGATGCAACCTGGAGCAGGAGTCAGACATCGCACCGCTGGAGGAGCCAGATTCTGGTGCTGGGGAGCACGAGCTCGCGGCGCTGTGGCTGCCGCTGCCCAGCAGCGCAAGCAGCGAGACTGACTAGCTAAGCGGTGTGGGTAGCAGGGTGCAGGAAAGAAACTGATGCACCCTGGAGGGCGGTGGGCGGTGGGCCGCACGAGCCAGGCATCGGTCCGCTGGAGCAGCCAGATGGCGGCGTTAGGGGAGCGCGAGCTCGCGGTGCTGGGGCTGCTGCTGCCGAGCAGCGCCTCTTCAGGTCGGCTAGTTTGCAGTGAAGAGTATGCACCCTCGGGCGTGGGATTGAGGGAGCTGCCTAGCGAGGCTGGCTACCATTTGAGGCAGGCTAGCTAAGCGGTGTGGGAAACAGGACGCAATGAAGTAACTCATGCCGCCTGGAGGGTGGTGGGCAATGGGCCGCAGGAGCTAGGCATCGCGCCGCTGGAGCAGCCAGATTGCGGCGCGGGGGAGCGGTCACAGCGCTAGGGCTGATGCTGCCGAGCAGCGCGAGCAGCGAGGCTGGCTCGCCTCGCAGTGTGGGTAGCAGGGTGCAATGATGCAAACTGGAACAGGAGTTGGACAACGCACCACTGGAGCAGCCAGATTGTGGTGCTGGGGAGCGCGAGCTTGCGGCGCTGCTGCTGCTGCTGCTGCCGAGCAGCGCGAGCAGCGAGGCTGGCTAGCCAAGCGGTGTGGGTAGTAGGGGGCAGTGAAGTAACTGATGCAGCCTGAAGGGCGGTGGGCGGTGGGCCGCAGGAACCAGACATCGTGCCACTTGAACAGCCAGATTGCGGTGCTGGGGCTGCCGAGCACTGCCGTTTGAGTCTGGTGCATAGGCTAGCTGGAAGGAAGGGGGGGGCATCTACGTGCAACCTTGGTGGGGGCGGGTGGTGTGTGACCTCTGCTGCCCCACACGCGCACACGCGCACGGCTGGGGTCCTCTCCCAAGAATCTGCTACTCTCCCTGCCGAGCCTCTTCAGTACGCCGCCTGCTCCCTGCGGAGCCTGGTCAATGAATCCAGGTGAGAAGGCACTAAGATTGTGAACCGCCCTCCCCTCCGAGGGAAGGGGGGGGGGGCAACCGCCATGACAGCCCCGCGACTCCCGACCGCTTTCCCCCCCCCCTCTTCAGCCCCCCCCCCTCCCCCGAGAGGGCGCCAAGATCAACAGCTGTACCCGCCGTGCAAGCCGACCTTGTGTGAGTGTGCAAGGCCCGTTGCCGAGGCAAGCGAGGCCCCGCAACACAGGGTCTCAAATATCCTGTCACTGCAACCGAATATTCAATTCGAACGAAATGTGTGGTGGAGAAAACACCTGTCGCAGAGACGCACGTCTCCGCCGCCCCGCCGCCCCGTCGCCTCCAACACCTACAGCCACTACCATCCACAAAAAAATCCAGGCGGCAAAGTTGGTTCCTGGATCCAGGAGTGTGGAGGGTGGACGTGAGGCTCCCCCCGGCCGCACATGACCACTTCTTGTCGTTCTCCTTCTCTGAACAAACTTTGCCCACCATGGAGAAGTGCGTCATGACCATCAACGAGGCTGGCCGCCAGGTGAGAGACACAGAGCAGCGGGCGGGCCGCCAAGTGATCTGTCTCCTCCGGCCGGCCGCACCGCGCCCCAGCCAGCCAGGCAGCCTGTCCTCTCTGCACCACATGGAGCATGCACGCGTGCGCGGCGCCCGCGTGAAGGGGGATGGAATTCGACACGCGATCTTACTTTGCTTACAAATCCTCCCCTCCCCTCCCTTGCACCACCGCAGTACAAGGTCAAGGACATCGCCGAGGCTGACTTCGGTCGCCTTGAGATCGAGCTGGCTGAGGCCGAGTGCCCGGGACTCATGTCGTGCCGCACTGAGTTCGGCGCGCAGCAGGTCCTCAAGGGCGCCCGCATCATGGGCTCCCTCCACATGACCATCCAGACCGCGGTGCTCATCGAGACCCTCGCTGCGCTCGGCGCGGACGTCCGCTGGTGCTCGTGCAACATCTTTTCGACCCAGGACCACGCCGCCGCGGCCATCGCGCGCGACACCTGCCCCGTCTTCGCCTGGAAGGGCGAGACCCTCGAGGAGTACTGGTGGTGCACCGAGATGGCGCTCAACTGGCCCGGCGAGGACGGCCCCAACATCATCGTCGACGACGGCGGTGACGCCACCCTCCTGATCCACGGTGGGTGGGCTGCATGCATGGAAGATTGATTCGCATGCGATGCTGTTCTGCGTGCGTGCCGCATGCATCTACCAGCAGCACACTGCTGCACCCCGCTCTGAATGTGCTGCTGTGTGGGCATGGTGCCTGCAATCAAGCGGTCAGTTCAAACTGCGCATGATGCGTGCATGCAGCTTCCGCCAGCTTCTGCGAACTGTGATCTAACCCTCCCATTCCCCCTCCCTCCCCATGCAGAGGGTGTCAAGGCCGAGGCCCTGTTCGCCAAGGACGGCACCCTGCCCGACCCCACGTCGACCGAGAACCCCGAGTTCAAGCTCGTGCTCGGAATCCTCCGCACCAGCCTCGAGGCCGGCAAGCTGGACCGCTGGACAAAGATGTCCAAGTGCCTGGTCGGCGTGTCTGAGGAGACCACCACCGGTGTCAAGCGCCTGTACGAGATGCAGGCCGCCGGCTCGCTGCTGTTCCCCGCCATCAACGTCAACGACTCGGTCACCAAGTCCAAGTTCGACAACGTGTACGGATGCCGCCACTCGCTGCCCGACGGCATCATGCGCGCGACCGACGTCATGATCGCCGGCAAGTGCGTGTTCGTGGCTGGATACGGCGACGTCGGCAAGGGCTCTGCCGCCGCGATGAAGGCCGCCGGCGCGCGCGTGATCATCGCCGAGATCGACCCCATCTGCGCGCTGCAGGCGTGCATGGAGGGCTACCAGGTCGCCCCCCTCGACGACGTCATCGAGCAGATTGACATCTTCGTCACGACGACCGGGAACAAGGACATCATCATGGCCAAGGACATGGCGCGGATGAAGAACAACGCAATCGTCGGCAACATCGGGCACTTCGACAACGAGATCGACATGGCCGGCCTCTTCGGCTGGCCCGGCATCAAGCGCCAGAACATCAAGCCCCAGGTGGACCGCTTCATCTTCCCCGACGGCCACGGCGTGATTGTGCTCGCCGAGGGCCGCCTCCTTAACCTGGGCTGTGCCACCGGCCACCCCTCGTTCGTCATGTCGTGCTCGTTCACCAACCAGGTCATCGCCCAGATCGAGCTCTGGACCGAGCGCACGACGGGACGCTACGAGAACAAGGTGTACGTGCTGCCCAAGCACCTCGACGAGAAGGTCGCCGTGCTGCACCTGGCCAAGCTCGGCGCCAAGCTCACCAAGCTCACGCCCGAGCAGTGCGGTGAGTGAAAGAGCATAATGTGCCGCGCATGGCGTGATCTCATGTACGCGCCCCTGATCAGTGCATGAGGAGGAGGGGCACATGACTTGGGGGGGGTTATCATTAAACTTGAAGATGCCAGAGCTTCCAACAGCAGCCATACTGCGTGCATGCACCCCCCTTCCAAACTTGGCCAGGGTATGGCACCGCAGACCCTATTTACTAGTTGTATGTGCTACCCCAACTCCGCTCACCCGCCACCGCGCCCCTCCTTTCCCCCCCCCCCCCCCGTGCACGCAGCGTACATCAACGTGCCCGAGAACGGCCCGTACAAGCCGGCACACTACAGGTATGTTGTGTGTATAAAAAACACGAAAAAGCTCGTTGTGACGCCCGACATGTGTGTCGGGAAGCCCGCTCATGATGCACACATGTGTTCTTCCCCCTCTCAACACGCCCTCACACACGCATACACACGCACGCAGGTACTGATCGCCCATCTCACACGTGCGTGCGGCGTTGTCCTGCGAAGCCGCCCTTGCTGAGTTGCCTGTGCGTGATGTGATGGTGATGGTAGTATCGCGTAGCTTTTGCAGCAGCAGCAGTTTTGCAGGCACCTTGGGAAGAAGTTATGGGGGGGCAGGCAGGTGGTGGGGGGTGTCCTGAAATGCCTTTCATAAAGAATTACTCTTGAATGTATAATGTTGTTCCACCGTGAGGAGCCCTGTAAATCAGTAGCTCGTGATTGACGGCGTCGTTTGTGCTGCGCCATCTGGATCCAGACTGAGCTGTTGGGCAACAGCTCGCTTGCGTGTAGGTGGCACGACCTGACCGCAGATGCGGACCATGCAGCGCGTGCACACTGGGGCATGGGGGCATCACACATGTAGCTCGCACACACGAGGCACATAGCAGGCAGCCAAAGGAATCGATTGGGACAAAGGGCTCGAGATTGAAAGAATGGTCTGTGTGCTGCCCTCGACTGGCTTAGACTGAGCTGCCGTGCCACAGCTCGCTTGCAGCTCTGATGTCGCAGACCATGACCTAAGCGCACCAAATGACAGCCACTGATGGCTCTGGCGGAGGCGGGCAAGGGACGGGCAAACGCCATGGTGGCTGTAGTAGCAGGCAGCTGGGCACGAGTGTCTTTGGCGGCAGGCGGGCTGTGCAGGCTGTCAAATGTACAGGCGGACAGTGCTGCGGGCCGAGTCTAAGGGCTTGCAAAACTGAGAGTAGAGAGTAGATCGACGAGAGATCGACGCTGAGCGATTCGGGAGAGAAGCCAGACGCAGGGGTGGCCACGACCTTGATCGACGCATCCACCTGGCTGCGCATGGACCTGCTCACGCACCGAAGCACGCCTTGCTGGTGCGGTTCAGCGACGGCCAGCTTGAGGGGGTCCGACAGGCGTGCGCGGCATGCCACTTGCATTGCTCCTAAAGAAAGTGTGGTACTTGGAAGTTCGGGAGGTGGACCTACCTTGTCATCTGTTTTGGGTGCAGGAGGGAGAGTCGGCAGCATGGGCACAGCTGCACACCTGGTGACACAGCCACGTGACCTGCCTGCCTCGCCTTGTTGTGCCGCCACCGCTGTTCCCCTCCTGCCCCAGCCAGTGAGTGGCTCAAAGGGTGACTCCCACTCACTAGCGCACACTTGATACGAGCTAGACAAGAGAGGGCGCAGTGTCGCCGCGACTCTGCAGCCTAGGCCACAGCCCGTCCTGTGTCACCTGGGGCCTGGCCAGGGGCACGAGCGCGCTGGAGCCAACACGTCGAGGCTTCTTCTCTACGCAGACGGCTGCAGAGGGCCCCTCCCCTGGGGCGTGGTGCCCTGAGCAGGCCCCAGAGCAGGTCCCCCCCCCTCCTTCGAAGGAGAGGGGAAAAAACTAGGGGCATGTGCACACAACGGGTTGATTTACAGCTCGAAAGACCTGCGCGGGTCTTCACGTATTCGGTGCACACGCCGGCGATGGGGATAACGAGCAGCGCCGCCCTGGGCCAGCCCCCCAAGAGCGCGGGCCGGGCACATTGCGGGGACACGCGTGCGGTCGCAGAGGGAAGTAGGAACTACAGTCATCGTCACGCGCACCCCCTGTCGCGCCCTCGCTTGCCCGCTCGCTGCAGCTGCCCGCCCCTCACGCGCCCTTGCCGCGCCCGCCCTTGGCCGCTCCCTGCTCCTGTGGCCGAGCGGCGGCGGCGGCAGCGGCGGCGGCGGCAGGCTGGGCGCCGTCTACCGGCAACGCCGCCAGCATCCAGCCGAGGATGATCTCGTACGCGGTGAACGTGATTGCGGCAGCTGGCGCGGCCTGGGGGGGGGGGGAGGTAGGGTTTAGGGTTTAGAGGTTGGTTTAGGGTTAAGGGTTTAGGGTTAAGGATTTAGGGTTTGTGTGTGTGTGGGGGGGGGGGCGTCGGCAGCAGCGGCGGCGGCAGGCTGGGCACCGTCGTCCGGTAACGCCTCAGCATCCAGCCGAGGATGATCTCGTACGCGTTGAACGTGATTGCGGCAGCGGGCGCGGCCGGGGGGGGGGGGGGGGAGGGGGGCGGGGCATGCGCCAGAGATCGCTGGCTCGGAGGAGCTCCTATTTACCCCCTCCGCAACGTGGTGATACGGTTAGCTAGCTAGTCGCCAGCATCCAGCCGAGGATGATCTCGTACGCGGTGAGCGTGATTGCGGCAGCGGGCGCGGCCTGGTGTGTGTGTGCGGGGTGGGTGGGGTAGGGTTAAGGGGTTTAGGGTTAAGGGTTTCTGAATCCCTGAAGGGGTAAGGGGTTGAGGGTTAAGGGTTAGGGGTTTTGGGTTTAGGGGGGAGGAGGGGGGCGTCGGCAGCAGCGGCGGCGGCAGGCTGGGCGCGCCGTCCGGCAACGCCGCCAGCATCTAGCCGAGGATGCTCTCGTACGCGGTGAACGTGATTGCGGCAGCGGGCGCGGCCTGTTGGGGGGGTGAGGGTAAGGGTTTAGGGTATAAGGGTTCAGGGCTTAGGGGTTTCGGGTTTAGGCGGGGGGGGAGGGGGGCGGCGGCAGCAGCGGCGGCGGCAGGCTGGGCGCGCCGTCCGGCAACGCCGCCAGCATCTAGCCGAGGATGCTCTCGTACGCGGTGAACGTGATTGCGGCAGCGGGCGCGGCCTGTTGGGGGGGTGAGGGTAAGGGTTTAGGGTATAAGGGTTCAGGGCTTAGGGGTTTCGGGTTTAGGCGGGGGGGGAGGGGGGCGGCGGCAGCAGCGGCGGCGGCAGGCTGGGCGCCGTCGGCCGGCAACGCGGCCAGCATCCAGCTGAGGATGATCTCGTACGCGGTGAACGTGATCGCGGCGGCGGGCGCGGCCTGGTGGGAGGGGGGGGGGGGCGGGGCATGCGTCAGCACTTTGGCTGGGCGCCATCGTCCGGCATCGCCTCAGCATCCAGCCGAGGGTGATCTCCAGTGGTCTCTAGGAAGGATTTTAGTATTTGTTTTTTGCCGGCTCCAGCAACTTTGACCGCTCATACCAGGCACAATACACAGCGGGTGTTCATGCAATACATGCCGTTGTGCTGCTCTCGGCAAGGGCGTTCCAACGCATCGCTCCACGCCCTCACCCACTAAGTGTGGGGTGGTTTTCTGGTAAGTGGGAAATCCGGCTCGGAGCGGTATACGGCTCGCAGGGGAATCACTGGTGATCTCGTATGCGGTGAACGTGATTGCGGCAGCGGGCGCGGCCTGGGGAGGGGGGGGGGAGGTAGGGTTTAGGTTTTTTAGGGGTTGGTTTAGGGTTTAGGGTTTAGGGTAAAGGATTTGGGAGGGGGGGGGGCGTCGGCAGCAGCGGCGGCGGCAGGCTGGGCGCCGTCGTCCGGCATCGCCGCCAGCGTCCAGCCAAGGATGATCTCGTACGCGGTGAGCGTGATTGCGGCAGCGGGCGCGGCCTGGGGAGGGGGGGGGGAGGTAGGGTTTAGTTTTTTTAGGGGTTGGTTTAGGGTTTAGGGTTTAGGGTGTAGGGTTCAGGGTTTAGGGTTAAGGATTTGGGGGGGGGGGGGCGTCGGCAGCAGCGGCGGCGGCAGGCTGGGCGCCGTCGTCCGGCATCGCCGCCAGCATCCAGCCGAGGATGATCTCGTACGCGGTGAACGTGATTGCGGCATCGGGCGCGGCCTGGGGGAGGGGTGGGGCTTAGGGGTTTAGGGATTAGGGTTGAGGGGGGGGGGGGCGGCGGTGGCGGCAGCAGCGGCGGCGGCAGGCTGAGAGCACGCACCTTGAGGATTGACGGCACGCTTCCCTTCCACAGCCCAGCAACGCCCTCCGCTCGGTAGATTCCCGCGATGCCTGCCCCGAGGCTCTGCAGCGCAAAGCCCGTCTCCACTCTCTGCCCATAGGCCAGCGAGCGCTGTAGCCCAGCGACCTGCGCACGCATGTATGTGTGTGTGTGTGTGTGTCCGAGTGTGTGTGTGGAGGGGGGGGGGGGGCACTCCGTAGCCCGTAGCTCAGCGAGCGCTGCAGCCCGGCGACCGGCACACAAAGAAGAGGTGGGAAACGTGAGGCAAGGCATGCGCGTGTGTGCTTGTAGGCCAGCGAGCGCTGCAGCCCAGCGACCTGTATGTGTGAGTGTGTGTGTGTGTGTGTGCGCGTGTGTGCGTGCGCGTGTGTGTGCGTGTGTGCTTGCGTATGAGGAGGGGCACTATGTAGCCCGTAGCTCAGCGAGCGCTGCAGCCCGGCGACCTGCACACGCACAAGAGGTGAGAAATGTGAGGCAGGGCATGCACGTGTGCGTGTGTGTGCGTGTGTACCCACGAGTCACACAGCCCCCTCCCCCCCTCTTATCACTCACACACGCATGCGCAGCCCGCAGCCCCACGACTCATCACTCATCAGAGCCATCGTACACACACACACACACATGGAGGCGCTTCTTCGCAACGTCTAGCGGGTGCGATCACTAGCATCCCCCCTCCCCCCTCTTACCACTCACGCACGCGTGCACGCACAGCCCACCGCCCAATCACGCAACGTCTAGCGGGTGCGACGCCAGCTTCGCTCACGGCCCGTTCACTCCCTGGAAACACAGAGCCTCCCCATCACTCCTCACTCCTCACTCATCACTCCTCACCCATCAGAGCCATCACTCATCACACCTGGCTCACTAGGATCATACAGCCTCCCCACCACTCCTCACTCCTCACTCATCAGAGCCACCATACAAACACACACACACGCACAAACCTGGAAGCGTGTCTTTGCAACGTCTAGCGTGTGTGACGCCAGCTTTGCGCACAGGCCGCTCACCCACTAGGAACACGCAGCCCCCCCCATCACTCATCACTCCTCAGAGCCATCACACGCACACGCACACGCACACGCACACGCACACACCTGGAAGCGCTTCTAAGCGACGTCTAGCGGGTGCGACGCCAGCTTTGCGCACAGGCCGCTCGCGAGGCCGCACACAAACGTTCTCATGCATAAGCAGGAGCGCAACCCACCTCCTCACTCCTCATTCCTCAGAGCCATCACACACACACACACACACACACACACACACACACACACACACACCTGGAAGCGCTTCTTCGCAACGTCTAGTGGGTGCGACGCCAGCTTTGCGTACAGACCGCTCGGGAGGCCGCACACGAACGTACTCACGTACAGCCAGGCGCGCAGCCCGCAGCCCCGCGATTCCTCCCTCCTCCCTCCTCCTTCCTCACTCATCAGAGCCATCACACACACACACACACACTCACACACACACACACACCTGGAAGCGCTTCTTCGCGACGTCTAGCGGGTGCGACGCCAGCTTTGCGCACAGGCCGCTCGTGAGACCGCACACGAACGCGGCAAGACGCGGGGAGTCTAGCGCGCCGGCAAACGCAGCGCTGGGGGAGCCGTCTTTGTGTGACTGCATTTTGGTGGTGGTGGTGGTGGTGGGGGCGTTGTGGGGGGCGTTTGGGTTTGGAGTGGGTGGTGTGTGGGTGGAGAGAGTGGCCGAGACCTAACCCAGACCGCATGCCCAGACCCCGACCCCAAACCCTAGACCCACAACCCTGATCCAGCACCACAACACACATAACTAGCCACACCCACCGCGCTCTGCGCCGACGCCCACGCTAACCAGAACTGGATCGCCACTCACACACCCACTCACCACGTAATATACCACCACCACCATACAATACCCGCCCTTTGCCTTCACGATTAAGTATTGTTTTGGATGCCCCCGCGTTGCTGAAACGACGGGAAAACCCGCGATAAGTCGCGATTTTGGGCGTCAAATCGACTGAAATCGACGACAAACAACCCCCGCGGGGCGATTAAATCGACAACATTTTTTTGGACCCCACCACGAAGGCTAAGGGCGCGTACCGTAGTTATAGTTGTAAACACCCACAACAGGGGGGGGGGGCAGAGTAATTTTTTTTAGACCCTATGTTGTCTTATTTTCAAAACGGGCCTGGACCCTCCCCCCCCCCCCCAGTACACCCAGACCTTATCTGCTGGAGCTGAAACTTGGTGGGCAGCTTCGTGACATTGTTCCCATTCCCTCGCACTATTTGGGAGGCTACAGAGCCCAGTCCTACTCCTGAAACTGGCCCCGGAAGACGGCCATACGCCCCGGTGCAGCCCCACACCATGAGGCCCCTCCCACACCCTCCCAACTATTGAACCACATGAATGACAATAGATTTGGCATCCCTGTCGTGAGACAAATCCATTGCGTCCTTCCTCAACTCAATCGGAGGTCTGCAGAGCATTCTGGCTCCGAGGGGGTGTGAACCAGTGGTCCACACCAATCGCCCGGTGTGGACTCTGGCAGACACCCACACCACTGCACTATCTATTGGGTGTGTGGGGGGTCTGAGGGTGGATTTGGACTCCTCTTGACGAGAGGAACCCATCGCACCAACTCTTGTGTCAAACGGATGTCAGAATAACAAGTTACATGAAAATTCTGAGTAACGGTCGAGTCCTCCCCCCCCCCCAATTCCCATATTTTTAGAGTGGAAGTCTCCCTCATCTAGGCAGGGGAAGGGCATGGCGCCGGTCCGGTGTGAAAATTCGAAGTATTTTGACATGGAGTCTGTTCCTAACTTTCCTGCCCCCCCCCCTGCCCACAACCATATAGGTTTTAAAACACACACATACACACAAGGCCCACCCACCGCGCTCTGCGCTGACGCCCACGCTAACCGGAACTGGTCGTAGAGCCCAAACTGGAGCGCAGCGTACGGCATGATTTCGATGACGGTGACGCCGAGCCCTCGGTAGAGTCCGCTCACCCCGCGCTCACGCACCTGTGTGTGTGTGTTTGTGTGTGAAGAAAGAGAGATATTAAGAGAGAGAGAGAGAGAGAGAGAGGAAGGGAGGGAGGGAGGGAGAGAGAGAGAAAATATAGAAAGAGAGGGAGAGCCGCACACACATGCACACACACACAACGGCACTCACGATGCCCTTTGCAGCCTCAACCACGTTTCGGTACACCGGCGGCTCGCCCTGCACCGCCATCCGCGCGCGCATGCCCCCCCCCCCCCCCCCCCACACAGCAAAAAGGCACCCACGACGCCGCGTGCCGCCACTGCATGTGTGTGTGCGCACCCCCACCCACCCCCCCAAGCAGCACCCACAATGCCCTTTGCAGCCTCGACCACGTTCCGGTACACCGGCGGCTCTCCCTGCGCCGCCATCGTTGTGCGTAGGAGGTCGAACGGGTACGAGGCCACCGTGCCAGCCGCGCCCGCTAGGGCGCCAGAGCCGAAGGATACGAAGGAGTTGAGGGGGTGCTCTGGGCCTGTGTGTGTGGGGGGGGAGGGGTGCGTGAGGGTACGAGGCCACCGTGCCTGCCGCGCCCGCTAGGGCACCAGAGCCGAACGAAGCGAACGAGCTGAGGGGGTGCTCTGGGCCTGCGTGGTGATCGAGGTTTGTGTGCGTGTGCGTGCGCGTGTGAGTGAGGGTACGAGGCCACCGTGCCAGCTGTGGCCATTCTCTCTCCCTCTCGTTCTCTCTCTCTCTCTCTCGTTCTCTCTCTCTATCGTTCTCTCTCTCTCTTGTTCTCTCTCTCTCTCCCTTCCCTAACCCGCAAGCCCCCACCGCACCGCCACCTCCTTGGCCCTGGTGCAGCGCTTTGTGTTGGGGACTCCCAATACAGTCTGCTGTGCATAGTTTCAACCTCTCTAGATGTGGCCATTCTCTCTCTCTCGTTCTCTCTCGTTCTCTCTCTCTCTCGTTCTCTCTCTCTCTCTCTCTCTCTCTCTCTCTCGTTCTCTCTCTCTCTTTTTCTCTCTCTCTCTCCCACTCCTCACCCGTGAGCCCCCACTCACCGCCACCTCCTTGGCCCTGGTGCAGCGCTTTGTGTTGGCGACTCCCAATACAGTCTGCTGTGCATAGTTTCAACCTCTCTAGATGTGGCCATTCTCTCTCTCTCGTTCTCTCTCGTTCTCTCTCTCTCGCTCTCTCTCTCGCTCTCTCTCGTTCTTTCTCTTTTTCTCTCTTTTTCTCTCTCTCTCTAACTCCTCACCCGTGAGCCCCCATTGCACCGCCACCTCCTTGGCCCTGGTGCAGCGCTTTGTGTTGGGGACTCCCAATGCAGTCTGCTGTGCATAGTTTCAACCTCTCTAGATGTGGCCATTCTCTCTCTCTCTCGTTCTCTCTCGTTCTCTCTCTCTCTCGTTCTCTCTCTCCCACTCCTCACCCGTGAGCCCTCACTGCACCGCCACCTCCTTGGGCCTGATGCAGCGCTTTGTGTTGGGGACTCCCAATGCAGTCTGCTGTGCACAGTTTCAACCTCTCCAGATGTGGCCATTCTCTCTTCCCTCTCTCATTCTCTCTCTCTCGTTCTCTCTCTCTCTCTCTCGTTCTGTCTCTCTCTCCCATTGCTCACCCGTGAGCCCCCACTGCGCCGCCATCTGCTTGGCCCTGGGGCAGCGCATGGCTAGCGACCCCCAGTGCCGTGCGGATGTAGCTTCTCTCTCTCCCCCCTTTCCTCACCCGTGAGCCCCCACTGCGCCGCCATCTGCTTGGCCTGGTGAAGCGCCACAAACTGCACGCCTGTGTACGGGATTGTCAGCATGAGGCCTGGCACGGTGCCGCGCCAGAGGCCCTGTGAAGCAGCAGCAGCAGCAGCAGCAGCAGACGGAGCAAGGGTCAACAACCTCCGTGGGCATGCACACAGCAGCAGCAGAGGGCGGCCGGGTGAGGGTCAGGGGTCAGGGGAGGGCTCAACGAACGCCCGTCCCCATGCGTGTGTGGCCGTGTGCGGGATCGTCAGCATGAGGCCTGGCACGGTGCCGCGCCAGAGGCCCTGCGCAAAAGCAGCAGTAGCAGCAGCAGTGTGTGTGTGTGTGTGGCGGCCGGCAAAGAGGGGCGGCCCTGCCACATTTTATTTCTACTAACAGGTGCCCATGCGTGCTCCCGTGTACAAGATTGTCAGCATGAGGCCTGGCACGGTGCCGCGCCAGAGGCCCTGCATAAAAGCAGCAGCAGATGGGGCAAGGGTCAAAGAACGCCCGTCCCCATGCGTGTGTGGCCGTGCATGAGATCGTTAGCATGAGGCCTGGCACGGTGCCCCGCCAGAGGCCCTGCGTAAAAGCAGCAGCAGCAGCAGACGGGGCAAGGGTCAATAACCTCCGTGGGCATGCACACAGCAGCAGCAGAGAGGGTCCGGGTGAGGTTCAGGGGCCCATCCCCATGCGTGTAGGGGAGCGTCACCATGAGGCCTGGTACGGTGCCGCGCTCGAGGCCCTGTGAAGCAGCAGCAGCAGCGGACGGGGCAAGGGTCAACAACCTCCGTGGGCATGCACGCAGCAGCAGCAGAGGGGGGCCGGGTGAGGGTCAGGGGCCAACAAACACCTGCCCCCATGCGTGTGTGGCCGTGGAGGGTGGTGGTCGAGCATGAAGCCCCACGGTGCCGCGCCAGAGGCCCTGCAAAGCAGCAGCAGCAGCAGCAGCAGCAGCAGATGGGGCAAGGGCCAACGAACGCCCGTCCCCATGCGTGTGTGGCCGTGTAGGGGTGGTCGAGCATGAAGCCTGGCACGGTGCCCCCCCAGAGGCCCTGCGTAAAAGCAGCAGCAGCAGCAGCAGCAGCAGACAGAGCAAGGGTCAACAACCTCCGTGGGCATGCACACAGCAGCAGCAGAGGGCGGCCGAGTGAGGGTCAGGGGGTGAGGGGTCAACAAACGCCCGTCCCCGTGCGTGTGTGGCCGTGTGCGGGATTGTTAGCATGAGGCCTGGCACGGTGCCGCGCCAGAGGCCCTGCGAAGCAACAGCAGCAGCAGGGGAGGGGTGTACACGGCAGCCGGTGTGTCGCTCTTCTTTTTATTGTATACCAACAGGTCCCCATGCGTGCTCCCGTGTATGGGATATTCAGCATGAGAGGCCCTGCGCAGCAGCAGCAGCAGCAGGCATATGCACATGCATGCGTGTCGTGGATGGTCCGCAGCCGGGTCGGCGGTGTCGGTGTCTGGGATGCACACACCTCCACACACCTCCACACACCCACACCCACACCCACACCCACACCCACACCCGTCCACACCCACACCCACACCCACACCGACACCCACACATCCCCACCCACACCCACCCGCACCCACCTGGATGCCCTCCTCCTTGAAGATTGTCACAATCGCTTGCCGGATGCCCGTGTACTTTGGTACGTGCTTGAGCGTGGCGCCGGCTGCATCAACCACCCGGATGGGCTCCAGCTGGACCTGCGGTTGTGAGGGCCCAGCAGTGTTTCCATTAGCCAACCCGCAACCTGATAAAGTGCAATTTCGTGTTGAGATTGGGCGCTTCGGGCTGGCGCGTCGGGTTGAGATTGCGCGAATTTCGACCCAAAAAGTGTGAAAATTGGCATTTCCACACTTCTTGCAAGAAATCGCCTCAGTCGGGTTGAGATTGGGGAGTCAGTCGTGTGGCCCGGGTTGAGCCATCGTTTCCTCAAGATCCTAAGCGGAACCACTGGGGCCCAGTGATGTTCTTTTCAGGATTTGTGGATGACTTTTCCGGAGCCATTGGACTGGAAATCCGGCTCCATGGCTCCAAACTCCGGCTCCACACACCGGAAAGGTAATCACTGCGAGGGCCAGGGCGAGGGCCATAAATTTGGGTGGCCACGGTGCTGACCGTACTACCGCTTTGCCTTGCCGCCAAGTTTATAAAGGGGGTGATTGTTTGGATTTCGGTGCCCTGCCGCGGGTTTTGTTTTCGTTTTTCGTTTTGACGTCACTTTTGGCGTTTTTTATACGTTTTCGGCAATATTTGTAGAAATCGACCTTGCTGGCACGTCCTCACAATTATTTATCGGCAAGGCAAAGCGGTACTACCGTAGGTGGTGGCATACTGACTAGAAGTAGACTAGAAGTCGAACAGTCTCTGGTAGAAAGAGGCGGTCACTTCTGGAGAGCTGGTTACTGTTACTTCACCTGAAAGCGTATCTTGATCACGTCGAGAGGGCCGACGATGACGCGCGACACGCACCCGGCCAGCGCCCCTGTTTAGGCATAAGTCGGGTCGGGTGTTGATATCAACTTGGCTGCTTGTGGGTGTGCGTGCGTGGACTGATAAGCATGCTGCCCGCTCATGACATGATGCACAGGCACCACGCTCGTTGCAGCCCACGGGGTGAGGTGTGGTGGGGTGGGGGGCTGGGGTGTGAGCCGTGTGGGTAGGGACTCGGCGGGGTGGTGGATGGGGCATGCCTGGCGGCATGCCGGCGGCGGCTGCAGTGGGGCAGCTTCATGTTGGCGCGCACACATCACCATGGCAGCGCCTGCCTGATGGCACATGGCCGCGCTGTGTGCCATGCGCACTGGAAGCAGGCAGGCACGGGAGGGGGGCGTTCCCATGCATGGTTCCCAGCACGCATGGGTTGCATGGGTTGGGGAGGCATGTGCACCCTGCTGGCTGCTGTTGCTGTCATTCAGCCCGCCTGCAAACACGTTTAAAGGAGGCGTACCTGCAAAGGCATCAACAACCATGCGCATCCGGCGCTTCCCGCGAGAGCCCTCATCGCCATCGCCGCCCTCCTCTGCAGGTATGTGCATCGCAGCAGGTGTGCGTAGCACTAGTTGGCGGATGCAGCCAGGCACACAGATGTTGGCGTTAATGTGTCAAGGTATTGAGTGTGGGTGTGTGTGAGTGTGGGCCGCGTCGTCCTAATTACGTCGACGTAGCGTTCGAGCGCTCCCTTCCCTCTCTCAACATCACAGGGAACCATCGATACCCATTCCCTTTATTGTGGTGGACTGGCGACGCCCCGTCCCTGCCAGTGGAAGCCCGGGCAGTGGAAGCCCGGGCAACATGGAGGCCAGTACTCCGAGAGACACGCCGATTGGGACCAATCCGAGACTGCGGCCGATGAGTGCGGAGGAGCTCGTGGCTAGTATAGTAGGCCGCGAGCAACACCTCGGCTCAGTCGTGGCTAAAAACAGAGTTGGCATCCGACAGAACGAGGAGGAGGCGAGTGCGCTTGAGGATGAGTCCTGCGCGTGGGCACAGCGCTGGATGTTTGGCACAGGGCCGTCGGGCGCCTGCAGTGGCGGGGCCACCACCAGGCCATCGACTCAGCAGGAGGACGTGTACTACTACTCCGGCGCGCATCCGCAGCTTTCACCCTGCAGCACCAGCAGCATCAGTACATCAGTGGACAACCCAGTGGCTGCAGCCATGCAGCCATGCAGCACCATGCCCGGCTGCAGCGGCCGTGGCCTCGCAATCTCCCACCCGGGCGACTGCAGCCCCTCGCTGGTGCGCAGCGCACGCGCCCATGCTGTCAGCAGCACACCGCCGCTCACCCATCTGCCGCTGCATGAGAGCAGCATGCCCAGCTCGTCCGGCCGCCGCAGCAGCAGCGGCATCGCGCGGCTGCTGAGCTGGACGCGCTCCTCCGCCCACCGCTCGTCACGCACAAACAAGGTCAGCCCAGAGAGCGTGTCAATCGGCGGCAAGAACCCGTCGTTCGACCTCGATGGGGAGGTGCAGCACGTGGGGCTGCGGCACGAGCGAGCCGCGCTGACCAGCCAGAGCATGCCGGGGCAGGGCATGCTGCACAAACAGCGCGGCGCGCAGCAGCAGCGGCGGAAATGCTTCAGCGCGGGAGTGCAGCGACCACGGGAGAGCGAGCCGGATCTGCAGCCAGCAGCAGCAGCTGCAGCAGCAGCAGGCGTCGCGAGCGCGCCGCAGGCCGAGGCATCGCTGGACGACGTGCAGCTGTGCTCGCGGGCGGACGGCGTCGCTGACCTGCAGGCCGCGCTGCCGCGAGACTGGGTGCTCGCCAGTGGGGCTGCCGCCACGTGCAGCGCCGGCGACGGCGGCAGCAAGGGAGGCGCCTGCATCGGGCTCGCGGCTGCGGAACGGCGACGAGCGACCGGCCCGTTCGCGCCGCTCCTGGCGCTGCTGTCTGCGGGCCGCGACAACGCGCACATGTGTGCTGACGCCCCCCACATATCTTTGGAACCCTGGTGAGACTGGTGATTAAACCTGGCCTCGCTGGAGGGGTGCCCCCATATGGCGGGCGAGCGGATGTGTGACTACAGACAAGCCGCCCCCCCCCCTGTGCACTACGATACTACGACACTTTCATTTCTTTTGTTGCCACTTGTACCTTCAAAATTCATTGGGGCTGTCGTCCCTCCCACGCGATGTTCAAAGTAGAGAGACCAACCTGAACCCAAGACAGTGGGCTCAAATGAAACTCGTTGTGCCACCCCGATTCTAGGGGCACTTAACCTGTCAATCTTCTCTCCACTCTGTTGTCCGAGCCCGCGCACACCCCGCCTGAAGCACAGCCCGCCTGCACAGCCCGCAGCACAGCTCGTCTGCACAGCTTGACAGCCTGCACAGCTCGCAGCTCACCTACACAGCTCGTCTGCACAGCTTGCGCAGTTCGACAGCCTGCACAGCTCGCCTGCACAGCCCATGTGCACGGCTCATCTGCACAGGTTGCACAGTTTGACAGCCTGCACAGCTCGCCTGCACAGCTCACCTACACAGCTCGTCTGCACATCTTGCACAGTGTCATTGTCTGCACAGCCCGCCCACACAGCCCGCGTGCACGGCTCATCTGTACAGGTTGCACAGCCTGCACAGCTCGCAGCTCACATACACAGCTCGTCTGCACAGCTTGCACAGTTCGACAGCCTGTACAGCTCGTCTGCACAGCCTGCACAGTGTCATTGTCTGCACAGCCTGCCTGCACAGCCCGCATGCACAGCTCGTCTGCACAGCTTGCACAGTTTGACAGCCTGTGTGACTGGCCTGACTCGGCCTGTCACATCTCTGTGGGTTCCCGCTCCAAAAGGGTCGGATCTCGAGATGTCAAACCACTCTCTGGTTTGACATAAACACCCTATGTGCTAACTCCTCACTTGACATGCGCATGGCTGTTACAGCCTGCACAGCCTGCCTGCACAGCCCGTGTGCTTGGCTCGTCTGAGCAGCTTGCACAGTGTCACAGTCTGCAGAGCCCGCATGCACAGCTCGTCTGCACAGCTTGCACAGTTTGACAGCCTGCACAGCTCGTCTGCACAGCCCGCCTGCCGCGAAGGACACTCGTGGGCGACCGTGCACAGCCGCCAGCCACTGCAGCCACCACAGCGTTTGTGCCAACCCGCCTGCTGCACCTCCGCCGGAGCCGTCGGTGGCAGTCATATCTGTTGTGCGCAGGTCAATGTCTGCGCCTGACAACTGACGTAACACCTTGTCCTCGTAGCGTCCGGTCGTGCGCTCGGTCCACAGCTCAATCTGCGCGATTACTTGGTTGGTGAACGAGCGAGACATGACGAACGAAGGGTGGCCGGTGCGCGCCACCCGCACCGGAGGGAGACATCAACTATGCGTGGTATGGGTGGGCCAGGCACTTGGGCTCTCCATCACACCCTTGCCTTTTGCTCCCGCGCTTGTCCGCTTGTCAACCTCAGGCTGGTGACAGTTACAGTTACATCGGCTTTCCAGCAAAGACTACCTCTAGTCCTAGTACCACCGCCTAGACCCAAGTCCAGTTCTGGCCCTAACAATTACTTGTGAGGGGTGGTAGCCACCAGCCGGCTGCCTGCCAACGTGTAGTCCCAGAGCAAAAAGGAGAGCTATTGTGCGACGCCTCCAAAATAGGTCCTAACTGCTTCTAGGGGATAGGGGGTCAAGTGGCGCTTGCCAATCTACTTGACCGCCGTGGTGGAGGGGCCGGCGCCTGAGGGGCAGCCGGACCGTACACCACGGCTCTCCACCCGACCCTATCCTGAGCACGCTCAAACGCCGTGTCCGAAAAAGTCTTCCAATCAGAACGAGTGCCAACAGTTTCGCCTAGCTGCTGAATCAGTAGCTTAAGAAAATAGTGTCGGGAGGAGGCTGGAGGCCGGCCTTGCTGCCGAACCACATCCATTGTGCAGTCAAAAGTTGTACGAGGAAGACGAGAAGGCTGGTGACAAGCTTGTCTTAAGAACGATCGTGGATCTCACCACTGGGTGACGCCAGATCATTTCCCCGTGCACCCAAAAGAGCTGTGTTGTGAAACACAATCACTTTGTTTGTCAACCGTTTTCCAGTCTTGGTTTTACAGGTTTTACATGTACGCGGAGGACCCCGAGGCTTGAGTTAAGGCCTAGACTACACGTCTAGGGGGAACTATACTAGTAGAGCCTGCAAGACCACGCACCGCCAGCCTACCAATATTTCCAGTCTTGAACATCACTGACACCCTTTTTCTCCTCTCGCTTCTGTCTCAATCCAAGCCCCCACTCATCCCCCCAAGCCCCCCAACTTCTGTTCACACAAAATAGACGTACCAACGATCCTCTCGCCACCCCTCACAACCCCAGAAGCACACCATGCGAACCCGCCGAGCTGCCAAGATTGCGGCGGAGGCTGAGGCCTCTGTTGCAAGCGTATCCAGCCACGCCGTCCTGATGTCACCGGACCTCTTTCCACTCGCGCTGTGGCCGTCGCTGGACCGCGCCAGCAAGATCGCTCTGCGTTGCGTGAGCAGGACCATGCGCAGCCTGGTGGATGCGTCGATCCATGTGGTTGCCAGCCCTGCCTCTGGCTTCTCTCCCGACGCGCTCAGCGCCGCTCTCGTGCGATGGACTGGGATGCACGAACTGACGCTGCTGGCAGTGAGCAGCACCGCCGACCTGGTGCCACTCGCAACGGCGTCGCTGGCTGGGCTGACGAACCTCACAGTGCGCCAGGTGGGTGGGTGGGGGTGGGGGCGGCGCGCGTGGGCGCATGGCATGATGAGATGATGAGAGTTTTACAATCCACTTCTGGCGGTCACACGTACGGTTCCAAAGCTCCAGTGGGACTTAGAGAAACAAGGCTCAAGGCCCACAAAAGGTCAAGCTACAAGTAGCCCACGGTAACGCCATCCACACTTGGTGGCGGGCGCCAAGCAAGCAGCACCACTGTGCAGGCTGCACACCCAGCCCCTCAAATGGCCAGAGGGCGGACCCAAGGTATAAAACCATGAAGGGACCAAAAAGCCCTCCCCAGACCACCGGAAGCGGGGCTAGTAGCACACCCGCCGCAGCACTCTACTCAGCGACCACACCGCACCCGCCACCGCACGCGTGTGGCGCCACCTCCCCTTCAAAAACACCCCCAGAGGGAATGCCATCTAGCAAGCAGGTGCAGGCACCCGCTCGCCGTCAACGACGAGGCGCGCGCGGTGGAACTGCGCCCGCTTCCCCGCAACCTTGGCGGCGAGGAAAGCGGGCCACAGCGCCTGGTGCTGCGCCTCCTCGCGGTCACTGAGGACGTCGAAGACTGCAGTCGAGTCCACGCAGCGGCGCAGCTCGTGGTGCCAGCGCACGACAGTGTCGGCCACGGCGTCAGACGCCACGGTGAAGAGCACACGCAGCACACCGCCCCCGCGTGGCTCCACGCCGATGCCCCCGACGGCAGGCTTGGCGTTGAGGAGCGACGCGGACACGACGCCACCATCAGCCGGCTCCCGCCGGCCGGTGCCGCCGTAGAGGAAGCGCACGACATCCGTAGCCAGGCGGACGGGCAGGCTGGTGCCGTCCTCGGCAGCTGCAGCGATCCGCTCCGCCGCCGCCGCCGTCGCCTCCTCTTCATCCATCCGCCTGCCACCGCCCGCGAGGAACCAGTTGGCGCCGCGTGCCACCGGGATGGACAGCACGAAGCTGCGGCGCAGCGACGTGTCGCCCACACGCGCAGGCAGCCCCCCCCGGCGGGAGGGGCCGCGCGCAGATGCGGCACGCGTGGCGCCCGACGCAGGCCGCTCTGTCGCCGGCCCCCCCCCCGCCGACGCCACAGGGGCGGCAGCAGCAGCGGGCCGGGCAGGCTGAGCAGCCTCGGCAGCATGCATGTTGCGCGCACGTCGATCCCTTGCACACATGCACCACTCGCATTGGAGCATATGCTCATATCGACCCCTCGCATGCATGCAGATCTCGCATTGCTCTGAATCATGCAGAGTGCCAGCCATCATGCCTCATGCCTCTGCCTGACCCGCGAGCGTGTGCATGCAGGCCCCGCCACCTGACGCAGGTGCGGTTTTGGCGGCTTTGAACATGCCGTCGTTCAGCAGCACCGTGGCGGCAGCGCTCCGAGGGATCGATATCAGCGGCTGCTACACACTGAGCTCCATCGACTTTGTTCGCAGCTGTGTGAAGGTCAGGCGCCTCTGGATGCCCGGATGCTCCAACGTCGCCGCTTGCAGCATGCAGCGAGACGCTCGAGGAGCTGTGGATGGCTTACGCTGCTTCAGTCATCAGTCTGTCTCCCCTGAAGGCATGCACCAAGCTCTGCAAGCTTGACATCCGTGGCTGTGAGGTGCACGATTACACGGAAGACCTGCGACTGGCCTGCACACAGCTGGCCGACCCGGCATCGGTTGAGCTCGAAGGCCTGGTGCACTTGCTTCAGCCCAATATACTGGCAATCCTGCAGGCATATGCGGCAGCTCAACTGAGAGCGATCGTCCATTATGGTGTGGTGTGGCAGACTGCCATCGCTGCTGCTGGCGCCATTCCGGCTCTAGTGAAGCTGCTGGAGTCTGCATCTGTGGCCGACGTGCTGGCGACAGCGATGAGTGCACTGCACAGACTCGCCATCGACCACGCTCAGAACAAGGTCGCAATTGCCGCCGCTGGTGCCATACCGTCGCTGGTTAAGCTGCTAGGACCTGCTTCCTCGGCACAGACACAGAAGGCAGCAGCGGATGCTCTGGGTAATTTGTCCACTCACGCTCAGAACAAGGCTGCGATCGCCGCCGCTGGAGCCATTCCGGGTCTGATGAAGCTGCTGGAGCCCAATTCATCCACAGGCGTGCAGGCGACAGCGGCAGGTGCACTGCTCGACCTGGCTGCCGACCATGCTCTGAACCAGGCCGCCATCAACTCTGCTGGTGCAATCCCGCATCTGGTGCTTCTTCTGGGGCCTGATTCACCCGCAGACGTGCAGGTGGCAGCGGCAGGTGCACTGTGCAACCTTGCTTCTAACAATGGACAGAACCGGGCTGCAATCGCCGCTGCTGGAGCCATTCCGGCTCTGGTGCAGCTGCTGGGGGCCGACTTGCCAGCAGGCGTTCAGAAGAACGCAGCAGGTACACTGTGCATCCTGGCCAACAGCGCTCAGAACCAGGCCGCCATCTCAGTTGCTGGTGCCATTCCGGCTCTGGTTCAACTTCTGGGAAGTGACTTCCGAGCAGATGTACGGTGGGCAGCAGTAATGGCACTGCGTAACCTGGGTGTCTACCATGCTCAGAATGAGGCCGCCGTCACGGCCGCTTATGCCATTCCGGCTGTGGTGCAGCTTCTTAATCCCCATTCCCCTCCCATCGTGCAAGAGGCAACAGCGACTCTCCTCCGCTACCTGGCTTCCGACGCTCAGAACGTTGCTCAGAATCGAGCCACCATCACCGCCGCTGGTGCCATCCCTGCGCTGGTACAGCTGCTGGCGCCTGAGTCCTCTGCAGATGTGCAGAAAGCGGCAGCAAGCTTACTGGGCAGCCTGGCTATTAACCCATCGCATAACCAGGTCGCCACTGGCATCGCTGGCACCATTGCCGCTCTGGTGCGGCTGCTGGGTTCTGAAACGTCAGAAGATGTGCAGGCGGCAGCGGCAAGTGCACTGTAAAACCTGGCTGCCTATGCTCAGAACAAGGCCGCCATTGTTGCCGGTGGCGCCATTACTCCCCTGGTGCAGCTGCTGGAGCATGACTCGCCACCACATGTGCAGAGGGCAGCAGCAGGTGCACTTCGCAACCTGACTGGCAGTACTGAGGCCCCGGACGCCTGCGCCATACAGTACTGAGGCCCAGGACGCTGGCGCCATTCTCTGTTGCAGCTTCTGGGGCCTGGTCCTGTGGAAGACGTGCAGAAGGCAGCAGCATGCGCACTGTACATCCTTGCCTGCTGCCACTCGCACAACCAGACTTCTCTCGCCGCAAATGGCGCCATTCCTGCTCTGGTGCGACTGCTGGGGCACGACTCGCCGGCAGACGTGCAGGAGGCGGCAGCGGGTGCACTTTGCAGCGTGGCTGTCAACAACGCTCCCAACCAGGCCGCCACCACTACCGCAGGCGCCATTCCGGCTCTGGTGCGGCTGATGGGGCACAACTTGCCGGGGGGCGTGCAGGAGGCAGCAGCAAGTGCACTGAACATCCTGGGTTACTTTGATGATTGACTGAGCTGGGGTGCATTTCTGGGTGCATTACTTAGTGCATTGAACAAGGGGGGGGGGCACACGGGGGGCATGATGATGAGGTGCAAGGCAAGGCTCGAAAGTTGTAGACACGTGCATGCATGCATCTCGTTCGGTCACTAAAACATGCTGACCCCAAGTCGGGAGCAAGTGTTGTTAATGCGCTGTCGTACTTTGATCACAGCAGCTTCAAGGCCGTAGCCCGCCCCCCTGCCCCCGCGGCAGCGGCCGCTGCTGCCTGCCTTGGCCCCTGCCCCTGCCACACCAGGCTGCGGCGATAAGAGGTGGTGGCGCGCCAGCTCCAGCGAGCTCGTGTCCTCTGCCAGCTGTAGCTCACAGCCGGACTTGCCATGTCTCCCAAGACCGCCCCCCCCCCCGTCTCACACACCTACCGTGGATTCGTACATGTGGGAGTCGGTTCGACCACTCGAGCTTACTATTGCAAGGCTCCTGCGCCGCTGCCCGTTCGGTGCCATGTGCTCTTACCCCTCCCCACCACACACACACACACACACACACACAACAGCTCCCCTGTACAGGCCCCTTGCCTTCCCCCTATAGCCTGTGCCCCCCCTGCAGCTCCCACCAGCCCCACCCCCCAAGCTTCCCATGGGAGGCCCGCCCCTCTCTCAGCTCCCCCGGGCACCAAAGCGTAGACTCGCATGAGCAGTGCTGGGGGAGGCCCCGCTGCCTCCCACTGCCCCCATGGAGGGAAGCTCCCATTGAACTGTTTGCGTGAGTTGGCCTCTGTGGCGTTGCTCCGGGAGCTTCCCACCCCTACGACCCAACACGCGGCCCACCTGCCCCGTCTCCGATGCTCCGATGCCCCCACCCTCTGATGCATTGCGAATCACATGCGATGACGCATTGCCGAGGCTGGTGACAGCGGGGGATGGTGGCGACAGCGAGGGGGGGGGGCAACCACGCCGACTACAGCTTCCGGCAGCTTCTCTGGCTCGTGCGGGACTTCTACCGGAACTAGCGTTCTGAACGGGACCAGAGTGCATGCACGGTTATG
>VFSX01000327.1:0-77500 GCA_016618255.1 Chlamydomonas sp. UWO 241 | reverse complement strand
GTGGTCGAGCGCACGCATGAGCCCGCCCACGCCTCCTCCTCTGCCACTTCCTTGGCCTGTGTGTGTGTGTGTGTGTGCGTGTGTGTGTGTGTGAATGTGAACTCCCTGGGCGGCCCACTCCCTGGGCGGCCCACTCCCTGGGCGCGAGTCGCGGCGGTCGGCCCATGTGAGTCGCCGTCGCCCATCCCCCTCATCGCCCCGCCTCCCCCGTCGACTGCCGCCTATGTACTGCGGCCCATCCTGGACTATCCACCATCGCCGTCGTCTGAAGGGCAGCCTCAACGAACCGAGCAACTCGACACCCAAATTCAAAATGTCATCACAGAGCCCGTCTCCATGCCCTCGCCAGCGCCGAACAGCTCCTCGGTCGACTATAGACCGCATCCCAGACCGCCTCGCCTCCGCCGAGGATCCTCGGCCGCGCCCCACTGCGGCGCCACGCCACCATGCACCACAGAGAACCTCCCATCGCCATGGCCCCCCTTCAGCACCCTTCGCCCCCTTGACACGCTCCAAACTACACAGTCCAACTCTCCCCCACCCTCACCCACCCACAGTCGACAACCCGCCCACGCTCCACCCCCACATGGAGCTCGCCGTCCCATGTGCGCGCCATGCAGGCCCATGCACCCCCGCCCCATGCGCCTCCCGCCCATGCGCCCTCACGCGCGCCGACCCCATGCTGGCCCTCCCTCCCCCCCCCCTCCCCCCAGCCTTTCCTCCCTTGCCCCTGCCTCCACCCCCTGCCTACCTACATCATCGCCCCATGGACTTCACAGGCCCATGGAGATGATCCGCCTCACCACCCCCCACGCCCCAGCCTCTCCTCCCTCGCCCCTGCCTCCGCCCCCTGCCTACCTACATCATCGCCCCTTGGAGTTCAGAGGCCAATGGAGATGATCCGCCTCCCCATCCCTGCGCCCCTGCCTACGTTCATCATCGCCCCATCGAGTTCGTGGGCTCATGGAGATGATCCGCCGCTGCCCCCTATCCCAGGCCCGCCTACATTCGTCTGTCGCCCCATCGAGGAGCTGATCCGACGTCCTCTAGGCCTGCCTACACCCGAATATCGCCCCATGGAATTAATCGGCCCATGGGGAGATGATACGCCGCGATTGAAGTTGAAGTTGGTTGGCCAGAGTGGCAACCCCACCCGCCATGTGATGTGCCCCTCTTAGCGCTGATTGGTCACCCGCTGTAGACCGACACACATGTGCCATTTGACCTCTGGAACATTGCTTGTACTTTAGTACGGGTAGTGCTGTTGCAGTCATGTAACACTTTGGATTGGAATGGAATGGAATGTGTGAATGTGTGTGTGTATGTGTGTGTGTGTCAGTGATAGGCGGTAGGCGGTACGCTGGTACAGCGAGGCTGGTTCCGCGTCATACGACTGACATCAGACCGGAAACTCTCGACATCACGTGTGTGTGTGTGTGTGTGTGTGTGTGTGTGTGTGAGCGCGCCCACGCCTTCCCCTTAGCCACTTCCTTGGCCTGTGCGGGTGTGTTGAAAGTTTTAGGTTTTAGGCAAGGGGGGGGGAAGAAAAGTAGGTTTGTGACACACATGATGATTATGAATCTCCTTGCTGCCTAAAAAAAATCAAATCAAGCGGATTTTTTGGATTTGGACACCTGGGGGCCGAGATGTGAAGGTCCAAAGTTGGGGTGGGTGGGTGGGTGGGTAGGGGGGGCGGCAAACTAAATATGGGGGGCCAAGAACTTTCTTTCCACTGGGCCAATTTCGATGGGAAGACCACCATTACCGTCTTTATGAGAAGAGCACGAATCCACTCTAAGAAATGACCCTGGGTTAAGGGTTGGGGGTCCACACACCCCTGAACGCCCCAACTCCCCCGCGTGCTCCCTTCGGTGCACCAAGTGCCCACCCAGGATTTGAGCAACCTTCGCGGATTGATATGAGACCGATGCCATCTGAATCTCCTTGGAGGGCACAGCAAAACACCTCAGGAGAGTCAACTCTGAATCTGCCTGGAAAGTTTGAACTGGAGAGTCCACACTCCCGGTGGCGGCCATCTCGGCCAAGGTATGGCGAGTTGTTGGGGGGAATCTTGGCTTTATTCTGGAAAGTTGGACATTGCGATGGACAGCCCCAACTGTAAGGAAGCTATGCGGTCGCATCGGTCCCTGCTCCATGCATGGCGTACTTAGTGAGATAGGGTGGGTGGGTGGGTGGGACTCCCCCCCCAAATCTTTATCATGTGTGTCAAAAACAACTTTTCTGCCCCCCCCCCCCCCGTGGTTTTAGGTTTTAGGTTTTAGGTGTCAGTCAGGTGTCGGGTTTTCGGGTTTAGGGCCCACGCCTCCTCGTCTGCCACTGCATTGGCTTGTGTGCGTTTGGGTTTCAGGTTTGAGGGTCACGGGTCCATGTGGGTTCATGCGGGCTCATGCACAAACACAAACAACGTTTTAGGGTGGTGGTTTTAGTTGGGCGGGTTTGGGATGTGTGCGCGCCGCCCCGCCCACGCCTCCTCCTCTGCCACTTCCTTGGCCTGTGTGCATTTAGGTTTTATGGGGTTAAGCGTCTAAGGTTCATGCACCAAAGACCTGAAGGTTTTAGGGTGGAGGTTTCAGGTTCAAGGGTTTGGAGTTTTAGGGTTACGGATTTGTGAGCGTGGGCGTGCATCGCCCACACGTCCTCCGCTGCCACTTCCTTGGCCTGTGTGAGTGTTTCAGGCTTTAGGGATTAGGGTTTATAAATCCCGAATGTTTTAGGGTTCAGGGTTGCTCAACCCTCAAGGGTTGCTCAACCCTCACGGGTTTGGGTTTTGCGCGCGCCGCCCCGCCCACGCCTCCCCCGCTGCCACTTCCTTGGCCCACGTTTGTGTGCGTGTGTGTATGTGTGTGTGCATGCATGTGTGTGTGTGTGTGAGTGTGTGTGTGTGCAACCCCAGTACACCAACCTTCCATACGCAGCCGGTGGCGGGCCCTCCCTCCCTTCACACAAACACACATGCACAGAGAGATATAACGAGAGGGAGGGAGGGAGAGAGAGAGAGGTAGAGATAGAGACTGTTACAGAGAACTCTCGACGGCAGACGTAGATAGGCTGTTTCTGGTGGTCATTAGGGGGATTCCGTTTGAAGGCGGGTGACCAACCGTGCGCCAGGAAGAGGGTGAATATCCTCATTCACACAGCAGTGAATGCACAAAGCACACATACAAACACACACACACACATATACACACACGCACACACATGCACACATACACACACACACAATTGTTACAGTGACAGTAACATCGGCTTTCCAGCAAAGACTGCCTCTAGTCCTAGTACCACCGCCTAGACCCAAGTCCAGTTCTGGCCCTAACAATTACTTGTGAGGGGTGGTAGCCACCAGCCGGCTGCCTGCCAACGTGTAGTCCCAGAGCAAAAAGGAGAGCTATTGTGCGACGCCTCCAAAATAGGTCCTAACTGCTTCTAGGGGATAGGGGGTCAAGTGGCGCTTGCCAATCTACTTGACCGCCGTGGTGGAGGGGCCGGCGCCTGAGGGGCAGCCGAACCGTACACCACGGCTCTCCACCCGACCCTATCCTGAGCACGCTCAAACGCCGTGTCCGAAAAAGTCTTCCAATCAGAACGGGGGCTCGATTAACGGAGGCGCGTTCTCGTCGCCGAGCCCTGGACCCTGCAATGCGGCGCTGCTGGTGACTAGGATCTCCGTGCCGCTGACGAGCGGGATAAAATACGACTGGCCTGGCTCCTGCTAGACTGTCCCTCGGTGGAAACTACAGGAGCGGCTTGCCCGGCGCTGTCATGGCTTGGCGAGTAGCCGCGGCGCTGCCGCGACCCGTGCTGGGAGACGGCCCTTATCCTCCTCCCATGCAGGACGCCATGCGGCACCGATCTCGACGAGTTGATCGACGAGCGGAGGAGCTGGCGCCCGTCAATGCATGCTGGACATCGGTCAAGATGGCTGCTCGTGGGGGCGAGCTACCATCAGGGCTTCAGCGGTGGTGACCGCCGAGGCAACAACAGAGTTTATCCGCTTCACCATCGCAGCGTTTGTCACCGCGCTCACCCTCGGGGGCACTCGTCTGCCGGTGACTGGCGTCGGCATTGGTCTTCAGGCAGCCTGCCATGACGACTCTGTTTGCCCAGGCCCCCCTGGAGGGTGGGACCTGGCCATGCATGACGCATGGGGCGCAGGCAGAGCCCCATGCATGGAGTTGGACAACCATGCACCATGCCAGGCGGGGACTTTTCTGCTTCAGCGCCGCCAGTTGGCACAGCCGGCGTGGTTGGCCTCAAAGGCCAGGAGGAGGACAGTCCTTTCCTATACGCTCCTTGCCAGACATGTCCCTCAGGGACTTGTTTGGGTCTAAACTAGCCGGCGGGAGCGGTAGTCTAGACGGCAGGTAACCGGCTGGTGGCTATCGTCCTTCACAGGGCGGTGGCACTAGGACTAGTGTTGTCTTAGCTGGAATGCCATGTAACTGTAACTGTAACTGTAACTGTAATCAGAACGAGTGCCACTAGTTTCGCCTAGCTGCTGAATCAGTAGCTTAAAAAAACAGTGTCGGGAGGAGGCTGGAGGCCGGCCTTGCTGCTGAGCCACATCCATTGTGCAGTCAAAAGTCGTACGAGGAAGACGAGAAGCCGGCATGCGCATCACATGGCCTAGCCACTGCATCACACAATTGTGAAGTTATTAATCAGGCCAGAACTGCACTTGGGTCTAGGCGGTGGTATTAGGACAAGGAGGTAGTCTTCGCTGGAAAGCCGATGTTACTGTTACTGTTATACACACACACACACACACATACATACATACACACACACACATACTGGGTCTAATGCGCCATCAAAGGCGTCCAACGGACTGTAAAATCGACCACCCCTCCCCCCCCCCACATACATACAGACACACACACACACTTCACAAAGACGCACCTTGAAAAGTCCGTACGCCGCCGGTGGCGGTCCCTGCTCCATCAGCATGCCTAGCGGTCGCAGGCCCTCCCACTGCGAGGCAGCAGGAATGGGCGAGACAGTTGATGGGGGGAGACACACAGAACACAGAGTGAGGGGGGGGGCAGGCCGCATGAACAGGCGCGACCCGGATACCGGCCGGTGGGGGACAGGCCCTCCCACTGCGCGGCAGCAGGAATGTGAATGGGCCAGATAGTTGAGTGTAATCATGGATGTGGCTCGGCAGCAAGGCCGGCCTCCAGCCTCCTCCCGACACTATTTTCTTAAGCTACTGATTCAGCAGCTAGGCGAAACTAGTGGCACTCGTTCTGATTGGAAGACTTTTTCGGACACGGCGTTTGAGCGTGCTCAGGATAGGGTCGGGTGGAGAGCCGTGGTGTACGGTCCGGCTGCCCCTGCCCCTCGGCGGCCCCTCCACCACGGCGGTCAAGTAGATTGGCAAGCGCCACTTGACCCCCTATCCCCTAGAAGCAGTTAGGACCTATTTTGGAGGCGTCGCACAATAGCTCTCCTTTTTGCTCTGGGACTACACGTTGGCAGGCAGCCGGCTGGTGGCTACCGCCCCTCACAAGTAATTGTTAGGGCCAGAACTGGACTTGGGTCTAGGCGGTGGTACTAGGACTAGAGGTAGTCTTTGCTGGAAAGCCGATGTAACTGTAACTGTAACTGTAATCATGAGCACACTGAGGCAGCAGTCCCCGCTGCATCAGAGTGCCGACCGGGTGCAAGCCCTCGCACTGCGCGGCAGCATGGACAGACAATGCACTGTTGATGGGGGAAGACACACTTAACACAGAGAGTAGGGGGGGGGGAGCAGGGCAGGCCGCATGAACAGGCATGACCCGGTTACTGGGGTGGCACACAGGACACAGAGTAAGGAGGGCCCTGCTCCATCAGCATGCCTAGCAGTCGCAGGCCCTCCCACTGCGCGGCAGCATGAATAGACAAAGCACAGTTGATGAGGGAAGAGAGAAAGACACAGACACACAGAAAAACCATTGGGGGGGGGGGGGGCAGGCCGCATGAACAGGCACGACCCGGTTAATGTAGAGTGAGACACAGGACACAGAGTAAGGGGGCCCTGCTCCGTCAGAGCATGCCGAGGGGGTGAAGGCCCAACCCAACTGCGCGGCAGCATGAATGGGCGAGACACAGTTGGAGGTGGTGGGCTGCTGATGGTGGGACAAACACAGAGTGAGGGGGGGGGGCAGGCGCGAGGCATGGGTCCCCCCTGAGCGGGCGGATGGCCTCCAAACTGCGAGGCCAGGCAGCATGCATCGGCGAAACGCCACGTGTTGGGGGGTACACAGGCACAGGCAGGGGAGGGGGGGGGGCGGGGCGGGGGGGGGGGGTGAAGGCCCTCCCACTGCACGGCAGCATGGATATGAATGGGTGAGACACAGTTATAAGTTGGTGCGGGACCAACCTAACCCAGAGTGAGGGGGGGGGGCAGGGCAGGGCAGGCGCGAGGCATGGGTATCCCGAGCGGGCGGAGGCCCTCCCAACTGCGAGGCCAAGCAGCATGCAGAGGCAAAACGTCACGTGTTGGGGTGGGGTGGGTGGGGAGGGATACACAGGCAAAGGCAGGGGGGCGGGGCGGGCGGGGTGGGGGGTGGGGGGCTGGCTTGAGCATGCCTAGCGGGCGGAGGCCGTCCCACTGCGCGGCAGCATGGACAGATAAGGCGCAGTTGATGGGGGGAGGAGAGAGGGCACGTGCACACAGGGTTTCCTAGCCGATCGGATTCCGATGAGGAGACCACCCAAAGGGCGGTTTGCTGATTGGGAGTGAGGAGGGAGTCCGGAAAGCCGGAGAGGGAGCGGGGTTCCAGGGGCGCAGCCCCCAGAAAGTATGTCAGCCTGGGGAGCTCTGCCTAAAACCCGGAGATTCCGGGAGGCCCTCTCCAGGAAAACCGACAGCCGGATAGCCCCCCCCCCCCCCCCCGCCCCCCTGATGCACACAGAGACAGTGGAGCCACACGCTGTCGTCCTTCCACACCCGCACGCCAGTGATCCCCCCGCAAGCCGTTTACCGCCCAGGGCCTGATTTCCCACTTTCCAGAGAACCACCCCAAACTTGGTGGGATAAGGCGCGGAGGGGTGCGTTGGAAAGCTCTCGCTGAGAGCAGCACAACGGCACGCGTTGCGTGGCCACCCGCGGCGCATTGCGCCTGGTACGCGCGGTCAAAGTTGCTCGAGCCGGGAAAAAAATAATTCCAACATTCCTTCCCAGTAGCCTGCTTAGCTGGAAACCCCGTGTTACTGTCCTTCCCAGTGGACACTGCCGCCCGCCGCCCCCCCCCCCCCCCCTTCCCCCTTTTCCCCGTCGCCTCCCCGTGTCTCTCGTCGTCTCCAGCAAAGACATTTTTTAGTTTTAGTAACACCACCTAGATCCAAGTCCAGTTCTGGCCCTACCAGTCACGTGTGAGTGGCGGCAGCCACCAACCGGCTGCCTGCCAACGCGTGGTAATAACACACGAAAAAACTGACTATCGTCCACCCTCACTAGAGTTTAGTTAGGAAAGGAACCCTAGCTAGAGTCTAGTTAGGGTCTAGTTACTAGACCCACCTTGAAGACCAGCCACACCCTGTCGACCGTGGCATCTTTAGACAAGCCCTTCGTCACTCCTTCGCCCTTCGCCCCCCCACCCACCCACCCCTCACCCCCCCCCATACACACACACACACACGTGTGTCTCTGCACCTTGAAGACTAGCCACACGCTGTCGACCGTGTCATCCTGAGACAACGTCGCAGCCCCCTCGCTCGGTGCCGATGCAAAGTAGCCAAGGAGGGGCACAACGGGTGGGCTGCTGGGGCCGCTCTGTTCAACAACCTGTGTGCGATGTGTGTGTGTGTGTGTGTGTGTGTGTGCTTGGTGCAGATGCAAAGTAGCCGAACAGGGGCACAACAGGGGGGCTGCTGGGGCCGCTCTGTTCAACAACCTGCATGCGATGGGTGTGTCGTGTGTTTGCGCATGTGTGGAGCAGAGCACACAGCGCGTAGGGGGTCCACACACGGGAGCACAGGCAGACGCACGACCAGGCGACGCCCACGCAAAGTGCCACTCACCGCAGCGTACTTGGCCCTCGGCACGGGTCCGCACAGGCGGGCGCACAGACGGACGCACAGGTGTGAGCATAAAAAACCAGGAGTGCATGTTGCGTTGGTGGTGGTGGTGGGGTGAAACAACTCACCGCAACGTGCTGGGCCCTCGGGACCGGCCCGCACTTTGCGCACAAGCAGGCGGCGCACAACAGGCGGCACACACGCAGCTGGTTGCGATCTAAAGATCTACGATTAAGCAGGAAACTGTACATGGTTGTAACTCACCGCAGCGTACTTGGCCCTCGGCACCGGCCCGCACAGGTGGCGCAGCAGCAGCATCTCGTTGAGAGCGACGGGCCGTGCGACAGGCAGGTACTCCTGTCGTGGGGTAGCAGGGTGGGGGGGAGGGGAGGGGACAGGGGACGAGGTTAGGATTATGCACTTCTTTTGAGGCCAAAGAGGAGGGGAGAGGAGGGGAGGCGAGAGGAGAGAGCGACGGGCCCGTGCAACGGGGAGGTACTCCTGCAGTGGGGTAACAGGGAGTGGGGGAAGGGACACGAGATGAGGACACATTAGGGCTGTGTACTCCTGCTGAGGGCCAGGGAGGAGGGGGGAGGGAGGGGGGAGGGGAGAGCGAACGGGGGCAGGTAGGTACTCCTCTGGGGGGTTGGGGTGTAGGGCTTAGGGTTTCTAAAGGGTATCAGGGTGAGGTGGAGGGGAGGAGAAGGGAACGAGGTTAGGGCCGTGTACTCCTTTTGAGGCCAGAGAGGGGGGAGAGGAGGGGAGAGCAACGCGAAGTTACCCCTGTAGTGGGGTACCAGGGTGAGGGGGGGAGGGGAGGAGACAGGGGCCGTGTAGTACTTTTGGGGACAGAGAGAGGGGGAGGGGAGGGGAGGGGGAAGGGGAGAGCGACGCGAAGTCACCCCTGTAGTGGGGTACCAGGGTGAGGGGGGGAGGGGAGGAGACAGGGGCCGTGTAGTACTTTTGGGGACAGAGAGAGGGGGAGGGGAGGGGAGGGGGAAGGGGAGAGCGACGCGAAGTCACCCCTGTAGTGGGGTACCAGGGTGAGGGGGGGAGGAGACAGGGGCTGTGTAGTCCTTTTGGGAGAGAGGGGGAGGGGAGAGGAGGGGGAAGGGAAGAGCGATGGGGGGCGCGACGGGAACGCAGTCCTGGTGAGGCAGCGGGAGGGAGGAGGGGAGGGGACGGGGAACGAGGTTAGGGTTATGTACTTCTTTTGAGGCCAATAGGCGAGAAGGGAGAGCGGCGGGAAGGTAATCCTGGTGGGGCTAAGGGGGGGGAGGGGGGGGGGTCAGCTCAGAGCCACCGAGGCCACTGTCAGAGGAAGTGAATCCTGCATTCTCTTCTCTGGCCTCTCTGCGCACCACTAATAAGCTCAATGCTGTGAACGCAGAGTGAGGGTGAGTGGGTGAAGAGACGGGCCTTTAGCAGCGTGACCGCCACTCGTTAGCCCATGTGGTAGGGGCGCGGCGTGCGCGGCCCCCCTCCCGCTCCCTCTCCCACACCAGAACACACAGTTTGACTGCGTGGTCAAGGCCACACCTTCAGAAGCGTGATCGCCGCGCGGTAGCCCATCTGGTGGAAGCGTGCCGCGTACGCGACAACGGTCGTCGTGGGGCGGCTCAGCCCGCCCGGCAGGCCCTGCGCATAATAATGGGAGGGAGCGGGGCAAATTGTCTCACTTGTGGACGCGCTTGCACCCCTGGTGATGGATTTTACACTCGTGGGCGTGGGTGCGACGCGTGCGCAACACACGTGCACGCAACAGGCAACAGGCAGCATACTCTAGAGTCCTCACGGGGTTCAACAGGCAACAGGTAGGCAGGCAGGCAGCGTACTCTAGGGGCAGATCTCACTGAACCCCTGGGCAGATCTCTAGGGGCAGATCTCCAGGAGCACGTGTCTCCTAGGGGCAGATCTCTAGGGGCAGATCTCACTGAACCCCTGGTCAGATTTCACTCCTACTGGGATCCTGAATGGGGACAGTACCAGAGGCCTCGCTCTCAGGGTCTCTCCAGTGGTGCAGTGAGCGGTCCACACCTCCCACCTGTCACACGCTCACGGCGTTTAAATGGCTGCTGTGCACGCAGCACCCCCACCTCGTCGTCGTCGAAAGCGTAACACAACGGGAGCGCCAAGACTCAAAGTATAAAAAAAACGAGACCCGAAAAGGCTACAGCCAGCGACGCGATCACACACAGCCCCCCCAGCACCGTCCCCGGTTGTGACAAACCGCAAAGAGCTACTACCCACACGGCTCTGAGAGCCAAATGCGGGTAGGTGAGCCCATGTCCACACGTGACAAACATTGCGGCGGCACGTCCCTAACTCATTCCCACCTCAACTCCTCCGCCACCCCTCAGGGCCCCCACAGTCTGGGGCATCTCAGCACCGTCCCTCTAGTGGTGCAGTGAGTGGTCCACACCTTTCACGTGTCACACTCTCACGGCGTTGCAAATGGTGATGTGCATGCTGCACCCCCACCCCGTCTGATATAGCCCCTGCTGCCACACCTGCTGCACCATGATACTGCCCAGCTGCTGCACCAGTTCAAAGTCGGACGCATCGAAACCGCCGTCGCCGACCTCCTCAAAGAGGCGCTGCTCAAATTGGTTGAACTGCGCATGTGTGAGCGTGTGTGTGTGTGTGTGTGTGTGTGTGTGTGTGTGTGTGCCGCTCCTTTAAGGACATCATACATACCGACGAACAGCCAATGCCCCTGCGCTGCTGTGATTTTGGCTGTGGGCGGAAGTCTTTTGGGTGCATGGCGCTGCATGCCTCGCACGCTTTGCAGGACGGGTGTGCGAAGTGCATGCACCACTCAAGCTCCCCCTCCCCGAATGCTCCAGCATTCTCCTGCATGAGCAAGCACTTCACGCACCCGCATGCACATGCTTGCTGGACAATGTGGGCAATACCCCACCCACGCGCCTGTGGGAGGTAAAGCTCAGGTCCAGACTGTGTGAAGCTGAGGTCAGCGTCCACGCTATCCATGCTATCCATGCTGGCTCTCAGCTTCACTGCTTCTGATGAGAGGAAGGCAGCGAGGGCGTCGATATCGGGTGGCTCAGCCGATGCGTCCTCCGAGTTGTCACTCGCTTGCACCCACACGCCGCGCCTTGCTCTGCTGGGGCCCAAGCCTCCACTACGGCTCGCCGAAGGCGCCGCCGCATCCTGCTGCACCATCCCCGCGCGCATACACCGCGGGGAGACGCTCGCAAACGAGCATGCGTTGGCCATGCGCCCATGCGCCCATGTGCATGCATGCCGTGGGATGCGAGTGACCTCCCCAGAGAGGGGCGCGATGGAACACCGCATCCCTTGCGCGTGTCGTGTGGTGGTGGGCGCACGACGATGCGATGCGATCAAAAAAATGCGGAATTCCACACAACACAACACAAACAAGAAACACACCTGAAGCCAAATAGGGGCCACTAGTGAACTGAATTGACAGCAGTACACTAGTATCGACACGTAGCGGCCTGGGTTGTACGCACTGCTCACTGAGACAGGGCGGCGCCACTCGCAGCGCCAATTGGACCCCCTCCCTCCCCCGAGACGCCATGTATTAGGCGTCAGTGCTGGGTGCAGGAGCGAGGGCGGCGAAGATGGCCCCATTATCATACGTGCCGACCATGCACACATGGGCGCATGCATGGCATGCCGTGCCCAGGTGATCCTCGCCGTGTGTCTGTCTGCATAGGTATGCGCATGGATACGTGCAACCCATGAGTTGTAAGGCAATGCGTGTGTGCGTGTGTGCGAGCTGACGCCACGCGTGTCCCCCCTGCGCCTGCACACAACAGGGGCCGCGCCCTGCTGCATCCGCCGCAAGGCATGTCAGCGGCGCATTGCGTGTGTGCCTGCTCAACGCCCGCCGTGGCCGGGGCCGGCGGTGCGAGTACCTCGGGGCACGGTGTCAGCAGCAGCAGCGTCAGGGGGCAGCCGGTGGGCAGGCACGATGGGGCCAGTAGCTCGCCAGGCGGGCGTGGCGGCCGCGGTGGCGGCGGGACGGCTGGCAGAGGCCGCGGCGCGCACGGCGGGTGTGCGACAGGGAGAGGGAGAGGGAGGTCTCGAGGCCATGGCGGCGCCTCTGAAGGGCAGCGCACGCCTCCGGAGAGTTCCACGAGCGTGGCGCCACCGTTCACGAGCGCACGCCACCTGACGGCGACCGTGCGCCGCGCTGGCAGCGTGCGGGAGCTGCACGACCTGCTGATGCCACTGCTGTCGGCCGCAGCGGGGCAGGGGCAGGGGCAGCAGGCGGCGCCTGCAGGGGCACAGGAGCAGCATGTGGCGGTGCAGCAGATGCAGGAGCAGCAGCAGCAACAGCAGCAGCAACAGCAGCAGCGGCATGCGGCGGTGCAGCCGCAGCAGCAGGAGCAGGGGGCGCACGCCGCCCCCAGCCCAGCAGCGCCCGCGCAGCGCAACAGCCAGAAGGGCGTGCCGCGCACGGCGCGCCGCGTGCTCGACGCCACCGCGGTCGCCGCGGCGGTCGGGCGGCTCGGTTTCCTGGTCGAGCAGGAGGGCGGCATGGCGGCGGCTGCGGGTGCTGACGTGGCGCGGCCGACGCCCGACGCAGGCGAGGTCACCGATGGCCATGGCACACGCGAGGGCGGCAGCGGGTGCGCTGACGGCAGCAGCGGGCCGGCGGCGCACGGTGGCGAGGCGCGGGCGCTTGCGCGCGCCCTGCTGGCGCGTGCCGAGGCCCTCGGCGCGCGCGAGTTCCGCTCTGATGCTGCTGCGAGCGTGCTGTGGGGTGCGGCAAAGGCGGGGGCTGGGGCAGCGGTGCCGGGGGGCCTGCTGGAGGAGCTGCTTGGCGCGGCGGCTGTAGAGGGGGAGCCCGCTAGTGTTGCTGCTGCTGTAGGGGAGCCCGCTGTTGCTGCTGCAGCGGAGTCCGCTGCTGCTGCTGCTGCTGCTGCCACAGAGGGGGGTCAGCCAGCCGCCACGGCAACCGGCCCACAGCAGCAGCAACAGCGGCAGCAGTCGCCGCGGCCGCACGCGCCCGCAGGGGTGGGCGCCCCCGACAGCAGCAGGCGACCCAAGGCGCTCGCGATGGCTGCGTGGGGCGGCGCGGCGTGCGGCACGCTCCCAACCTCCCCCTCCTGGCACGCACTCGCCGACGCGTGCGCACACGCGTGCAGGAGCCTCTCGGGCAGAGAGGTGTCGAACGTGCTGTGGGCGCTTGCGACGGTCGCGCGGCGCGGTGGCGGTGACAGCAGCGGCAGAGGCGGAGGAGCAGGAGGAGGTGCGTGTGGATGGGTGCTTGGATGTGTGTGTGTGTGTGTGTGTGTGTGCATGGGGGAGTTGGTAATCCCCCTGCCTCCCTTCAACATCCTGGACCCCAACACGCCCGCCACCCCCACCCCCACCCCTCTAGAGGACGCACGCTATAACGACGGAGGCGACGCGCGCCACTCTTATGAATCCTGCCAATCCCACTGCCTCCCACACTCCCGCCCTAACCCGCCCGCCACCGTACCCCCTCACACTATTGGGGACGCACGCTATGGCGACGGAGGCGACGCGCGCTACTCTTATGGATCCTACCAATCCCACTGCCTCCCACGCACCCGCCCTAACCCGCCCGCCACCGTACCCCCTCACACTATAGGGGACGCACGCTTTGGCGACGGAGGCGACGCGCGCTACTCTTATGGATCCTGCCAATCCCACTGCCTCCCACGCTCCCGCCCTAACCCGCCCGCCACCGTACCCCCTCACACTATAGGGGACGCACGCTTTGGCGACGGAGGCGACGCGCGCTACTCTTATGGATCCTGCCAATCCCACTGCCTCCCACGCTCCCGCCCTAACCCGCCCGCCACCGTACCCCCTCACACTATAGGGGACGCACGCTATGGCGACGGAGGCGACGCGCGCCACTCTTATGAATCCTGCCAATCCCACTGCCTCCCACACTCCCGCCCCAACCCGCCCGCCACCGCACCCCCTCACACTAGGGGACGCGCGCTATGGCAATGGCGGCGACGCGCGTGATGGGGGCGTGGCTCCCGAGACGCGGGACGCGCTGATGGCGCGCTTGGGGGTGCTGCTCGGAGAGCTCAACGCGCAGGTGTGAACGCATGTACCGTAGAACCGCTTTGCCTTGTAATGAAATAATTCGGAAAATGTGCGGCAAGGTCGATTTCTAATCATATTACCGAAAAAGTCGAAAAAAGTGACATCGAAACGGGGAAAAGAGCCCGCGGCAAGGCACCAAAATTCTAACATATGACCCCCTTTATAAAAGTGGCGGCAGGCGGTATTACCGTACTGCAGTGACCCCTGGGAAGGATTTTAGTAATTATTTCCCCCCGGCTCAAGCAGCTTTGACCGGTCATACCAGGCGCGAACCATAGCGGGCGTTCACGCAATGCATGCCGTTGTGCTGATCTCGGCAAGAGCTTTCCAACGCACCCCTGCACGCTCGCTCCCCTCAAGTGTTGGTGGTTTTCTGGGAAGTGGGGAATCCAGCCCCGAGCGGTTTACTGCTAGCGGGGGGGATCACTGGTGTACTGCACACACGCACGTACACACATGTGGTCACCAAACACGCACACGCGTGTACTCCGCACGTGCACGTACACACAGGTACACACGCACACACACACACACACAGACTGTGTGTCACACACGCACACGCATTTGCACGCTCACACTCACACACACGCACACGCATACACGCACTCACACGCAGTGTCACGAACGCACGTGATGATGATGATGGATCTTACAGTCTGTGTGACACCAGTAATGATGTATAAGACCGGTGTCGGCGCTAGCGCCCGACACCTTAAACTCAGTTTCAGTGGGAAACTGGCTGGCTACCTGGTAGGGGTGAGGGTAAACCCCCACACGCGCGCACGCACTGGACCTAGACAGGACACTGGGCCCCCAGATCCACCCTATACCACCCAGGTAGTGACAGCAACGCATTGTTGGTGTGCGCCTGTGTTCTACTACTAGTCCCGCCGCCGCCATTGGCTCCAGCAATCTCCTCCATGCCCGCCAGCAATCTCCTCCACGCCCGCCAGCAATCTCCTGTATGCCCGCCAGCAATCTCCTCCATGCCCGCCAGCAATCTCCTGTATGCCCGCCAGCAATCTCGTCCATGCATGGGCGCCGCCATGCGATCTCCATGCGCCGCGCCGCGCTCCATGCGCGCCAGCACCCGTACCACCCGCCTCATTCCCGTTCTTTAGCCATTCCCCGTGACACCTATGGCTGATCCTTGTTCCGCCGTCCCCTTTGGCATCTGTAACCCGTATCCTCTCCCTGTAGCCTCATTCCCCGTTCTTAACCGCCATCTCCATTATGGTGCCCGCCCGCTGGTGGGGCCTCGCCTCGCCCCATGCCGCACGGCTAGTGTATTGATTGCTGCGCCATCTATAATCTGCGCCTTGGGGCAGGGAACCCCTGCGCCACAACCTCCTCACAAAGCCTAGCCGCATGTGCCTCGCTTCCCATGTTTCTCAATTTCTCGCCATCCGCTTCCATGCTGCCGCCTGCAATCTCCTCCACGCCCGCGAGCAATCTCCTCCATGCCCGCCAGCAATCTCCTCCATGCATGCACGCGCAGAGCGCCGCCATGCAACCCCCATGCGCCGCGCGCGCCATGCGCGCGCCGCGCCCGCCAGCTCCCGTAGCCTCATTCCCCGTTCTTTACCCATGCGCCGTGACGCATTAGCCTTGTCCGCCGTCCCCTGGCATGCATAACCCGTAGCCTCATCCCCGGTAGCCGCATTCCACGTTCTTAGCCGCCATCTCCATTATGGTGCCCGCCCGCTGGTGGGGCCTCGCCTCGCCCCATGCCGCACGGCTGGTGCATCGATCGCGTCGCCATCTAATAATCTGCGCCTTGGGGCAGGGAACCCCTGCGCCGCAACCTCCTCACAAAGCCTAGCCGCATGTGCCTCGCTTCCCATGTTTCTCAATTTCTCGCCATCCGTCTCTCTCTTCCATCCAGGCACAGTAAACCATTAGGAGCCGCAATCTGCTTGAGTTCCGATCGTTGTGAGAGGGGGTGCATGCTCGCCGCAATTCTCGCCATCGTGCATCGTGCTCTCCATCGTACCGCTGCCCCATCTGCCACATAGCCTCGCCCCATCAGGACCAGTTCATCAGTAGCGCTGTGCGTCACAGCCGCTCAGGGTAAATTTCCAGATTTTCAGCCGCCCAGTACCAAGCGCAGTTGTCCCGGTTGTCCGCCATCGAGCGGCGCCAGGGCGGGAGCCCCTGGCGAAGAGCTTATGAACTTAACATGGTTGCTAAAGCCCCAACGCGGCACGCACGCTCGGCGCGCTCAGTATGTCTCCCATGCGACTTTTACAGGCTTCCTTATCTGCAGACACGCAAGGCCTTGTATCCTGTCATGAGGTCAGGCACGTACAAAACACACACACTCCCCCCTCCCCCTGCCCTCCCCTCCCAGCTCCCCCTCCCCCTCCCCACACGCTCACGCCCGCCCACCTCCGCAGGACGTCTCGAGCGTCTGTTGGGCGCTCGGTGCGCTCGGCTGGCGGGCTGCCGCCGCGCCGCACATCGGCCCGCTCTCCTACGCGCTCGCCCGCACCGCGCGCGCCATGACGCCGCGCCAGCTCGCGCCCGCGGTGTGGGGGATCGGCCGGCTGTCCACACCCGCCACGCTGCCGCTGGCGACACCCACAGCGCCCGCGCCAGGGCTCGGAGGCGCCTCCCCGCACGCGCCCCTCCCCGCACGCCTGCACGTGGCGCACAACGAACAGCAGGGCGCGCAGGAGTTGCACCAGCAGGAGGGGGGCCTGCCGTCCGCCCTCGCAGCCGCCCTCCCGCGCGCGCTCGCCCACGCCGCCCCGCGCGAGCTGCTCGTGCTCACCGCGGCCGCGGCGCTCGCGTGCGCGCGCGGTGGGCCCGGGGCCACGCGCGACCCCGCGGCGCGCGCGCTGCTGCTCGCGGCCGCCCCGCGGCTGGCGCGCGCAGCCCCGGGGCTGGACGACGCGAGCGTGGCCAGCGCGCTGTGGGCGTACGCGCGCGGGCGCGCGCACCACGCGCCGCTCGCGGACGCGCTCGCCGCGCGCGCCGCGCATCTCGCGCGGGACGGCCGCATGGGCGCGCGCGCGGGGTGCACGACCGTGTGGGCGCTCGCGCGGCTGCGTCCGGGGGGCGCGAGGGAGGCGGCAGCGGGGATCGCGCGCGCGATGTGCCACACTGCAGACGTTTCTGGCGGCACAGGCGGTGCAGCCTCTGCAGGCACGCTTCCTTCCGCCGCCACTACCGGCGCTGCGAACACCGCTGCTCCCTCCCTTTCGCCCGGGGGACTGGAGCGCGCGTCGGCCGCCAGCCTGTGCAACCTTTTGTGGGGGCTCGACGCGCTGCGTGTGGCGCCGCCGTTTGCGCTGCTGGACATAGTTATGCCGCTGCTGCACGCAGAGCTGCCGAACCTGAAGGTGGGTGTGGGAGAGTGTGGAGTGGAGGTGCACACACACACACGCACACACACACACACACACACACGCATGCGCGTGCTTGCATGCATGCACAATCGCATGCCGCCGTTTGCGCTACTGGACATAGTTGTGCCGCTGCTGCATGCAGAGCTGCCGAACCTGAAGGTGGGTGTGGGAGAGTGTGGAGTGGAGGTGGTGCACCAGTGGTGCACACAGACACACGCATGCGCGCGCGCGTGCGCGCGTGCGTGCGTGCGTGCGTGCGTGCGTGCGTGCATGTACAATCGCATGCCGCCGTTTGCTCTGCTGGACACAGTGTTGCCGCTGCTGCATGCACAGCTGCCGAACCTGAAGGTAGGGGGTTCGATCGGCTCCAATACACACATTCCATTATATTATGTGACATGACTGCTATGTTGCTGTTCAGGAGTACCCATAGTAGTACTGGCAACACGCACACACACACACACACACATACAGAGGCGGGAGCTCGCAACCGTGCTGGCCGCGCTCGCCGGGCTTGGTGCGTGCGACGCGCAGCTCTTCGACCGAGCGGCTGCGCTGCTGCTGTGGCGCCCGCACGTGGCGGCGGCCGGGCGCCCTGCCAGGGGAGGGGAGCAGCAGCGGCGGCGGCAGGCAGCGGAGGAGGAGGGTCCGGCGGCGGGCAGCGGCGATGGAGATGGTGGTGGTGGTGTCGGAGGCACCGCAGCAGCAGCGGCTGCGCTCGGCAGCTCGCAGGGCGGCTTCCGCGCGCTGCGGCGCCGCATGGCGTTCCGGTCGCGCATAGGCGGGCTTCGGGCTGGCGACCAGGCGCTGTCATTGGTGGAGCAGCTGCAGCCGTTTGAGCTGGCCAAGGTGCGTGCTGTGCTGTGCTGTGCTGTGTGGGGAGGGCGCCGCATGGCGTTCCGCTTTCGTGCGGCGGGGCTTTGGGCTGGCGACCAGGCGCTGTCGTTGGTGGAGCAGCTGCAGCCGTTTGAGCTGGCCAAGGTGCATACTCTGCTGTGATGTGATGTGATGTGCTGTGTGGGAGGGCGCCGCATGGCGTTCCGGACGCGCGCGGCCGGGCTTCAGGCTGGCAACCAGGCGCTGTCGTTGGTGGAGCAGCTGCAGCCGTTTGAGCTGGCCAAGGTGCACGGCACTCGCTCGCGCCACCTATGATGCATCCCCTCGTGTGTGCCTGCACATGGCCAGACACCCTGCGAACCACCGCCTCCTTCAACGTGCGCACAACAACAACGATGCAGGTCGCGTGGGCGTTCACGCGCGTGCAGCACGTGGACGAGTGCCCCTTTGGCGCGATCTGCGAGCTGCTGCTGCTGTGCACCCACCCACCCACCCACCCGCCACCGATTCCATGCCCCGCGCGTGTGATCCTGCCCCGTGTGCACAACGAATGACGCAGATCGCGTGGGCGTTTGCGCGCGTGCAGTATATGGACGAGCTCCTCTTTTGGAGCTGCCTCCGCGCGCCGCTGCGCCTGTGAACCCACCCACCCATCCACCCACCCTGTGACCTGCCACGCCAATCGCAAGCCCAGTGTGTGCCGCCTGCAGGTGCCCCCAGCCCACGCACAGCCCGCACACACACACACACACACACACACAGGTCGCGTGGGCGTTTGCACGCGTACAGCACGTCAACGAGTCCCTCTTTGGCGCGATCCGCGAGCTGCTGCTGCGCCTGTGCCGTCCACGTACCCTGGGACTAGCAACCAATTCCATGCCCCGCGTACTGTGTTCACCAAAACGCAGGTCGCGTGGGCGTTTGCGCGCGTGCAGCACGTCGACGAGTCGCTCTTTGGCGCCATCCGCGAGCTGCTGCTGCGCTTGTGCCGTGCGCGCGCACCTGCTGCAGCCGCGGCACCCTCCGCCACGCCCACTGGCACAGCCACATTCGCCATGGGCGGCGGCGCACCCGCCCCCGCGTCTGCGCCTGCGTCAGTAGACGGCGGCGGTGGACTGCGCGCGCCGGCGCTCTCCCGCGCGATGTGGGCGTTTGCGACGCTCGGCCTCGACGACGAAGACCTGTTTGCGGCGCTGTCTCGCAAAGCGGCGGGCGCGCTGTCGGCACAGGATGTGCAGGTGCGCGGGCGCCAGGCTTAGTTGGGGCTATTGAGTACGGGCAGTTTCAGCGATGTTGGGCCTCGATTGATGCTGGTCTGTTGTCGGCGCTGTCTCGCAGCGCGACCGGCGCGCTGTCGGCGCAAGACGCACGGGTGCAGCTCAAGGCTCAAGGGATCGGGGTTAGGCGACACTGAGCTTCGACTGGTGGGGACCTGTTTGCGGCGCTGTCTTGCAAAGCGGCCGGCGCGCTGTCGGCGCAAGACGCACGGGTGCAGCTCAAGGCTCAAGGGATTGGGGTTAGGCGACACTGAGCTTCGACTGGTGGGGACCTGTTTGCGGCGCTGTCTTGCAAAGCGGCCGGCGCGCTGTCAGCGCAGGATGCACAGGTGCGGGGCGGGTCGAAGTTTTTTTTTGTTGTTAAAGAGAGGGGTTGAGGTTATTATGTAGCGCGATGGTGGGTTGCAGCAACAAAGGCAGGTTTGCGGCGCTGTCTCGCAAAGCGGGCATGTTTACGGCGCGCTGTCGACGCAAGACGCACAGGTGCGGCTCAGCGGTTGAGGGTTGAGCGGTTAGGGTGCGTAGGGTTTGGCGTTGATAGGCCTCGACCCTGTTTGCGGCCTAGTCTCGCAGCGCGATCGGCGCGCTGTTGGCGCAAGACGCACGGGTGCAGCTCAAGGCTCAAGGGATTAGGGATAGGCGACACTGAGCTTCGACTGATAGGGACCTGTTATCGGCGCTGTCTCGCAAAGCGGCCGCCGCGCTGTCAGCGCAGGATGCGCAGGTTCGTCTCAGCGGTTTGGTTGTTTTGAGCCGGGGCTTGGGGTGGGGGTGTCGTAGTGCCAGGGCACTCCTAGCGTGTAGGGCGCTGCTCTCGGTGATGTCTCGCAGAGCGGTCTCCCCTGGGAAGCATTTAAGTAGTGCTTTCTTTCCCGGCTCCAGCAACTTTGACCGCTCATACCATGCCCAATGCGTAGCGCGTGCCCACGCAACGCATGCTGTCGCTGTGCTCTCGGCCAGAGCTTTCCAATGCACTCGTCCACGCCCTCTCCCACCAAGTGTGGCATGTTTTTTTCTGGGAAATGGGAAATCCGGCTCCGAGCGGTAGGAGCTCCGGCTCCGGCTCCTATACGGCTTGCAGGGGGATCACTGTCGCAGAGCGGCAAACAGCTCTCTCTGCGCAGGCCGTGCTTGTGGGGTTCAATGGGTTTGGGGCTTTGCGCGTGGGACGCACACACACACACACACACACACACACGCACACACGCACACACATGCACGCACACAAACCCGCAACCCGTCCCTCCCCCCCTGCAGCCGCGCGACGGGGTCGGTGCGATCCTGTGGGCGCTCTCTGCAAGCGGGCACAACGGCGGCACACACACACACACACACACACACTCACACACACACACACACACGCCCCTGCAGCCGCGCGACGACAGCGCGATCCTGTGGGCGCTCTCCGCCAGCGGGCATCACGGCGGCACACACACACACACACACACATGCATGCACACACAAAGAGAGAGAGAGAGAGATGTCGTTACAGAGAACTCTGCACGGCATACCTAGATAGGCTGTTTCTGGTCATCATTGAGGAGATTCCATTTGGAGGCGGGTGACCAACCGTGCGCCAACAAGAGGGTGAATAACCTCATTCAAAAAGCAGTGGGGGAAAGAGGCAAATGCGGGACTGACGGCTGTGTTCGTCACTCCGCTTCGACTGAGTTTAAACTAGGTCTCGGCAGATTGACCTCCACAGTTGTGGAAATCTCGCTAAGAGGATCCACTCGGGTGTGACTCGCTTGGACAAGAGGTCCATGAACTCGGGGTGCTTGGAGATGTCGCGTTTGAAGTTGGAAAAGTGGGTGTTTGCGGAGGAACGGAACTTGACGGAGTGGGCGAAAAAGTCGCCGGCGCTGAGCCGGTAGGATGTGATGGCGCCGCCGGCATAGAGCGAAGTCATGTCCGGTCGGCGGTACGCGAAAAGGGCGGCAGTGGGGGGGTATATGATGTCGGGAGGGAGTGGGGGGGGAGAAGGGACGGGCGGGTGTGTGGAGATGTAGGGGCGGGGGGACGGGGGAGGTGGGAGGCGGCGGATGAGGGAGCCGATGAACGTAGCACGGTGCTTGTTGATCGTGTCGATGATGGGGAACGTACAAGGGGGGGAGGCATGCATCGTGGTGGTGGAGGTGTGCTCTGTGGTGTGAGGAGGGATGCCCTTGATGAGGCGGAGGAAGCGGTTGTGGGTTACTTCAAGTCGGTGGATGTGGGCCTTGTTCAACGTCCATGTCTGGCAGCCATACAGTAGGGCAGAGATCACAAAGGCGTTGTAGAGGTGGATCTTGGTAGTGGGAGAGATTGAGTTGGAGTTCCAGAACCGGGGAGTGAGACGGTTGAAGGCGTACCAGGCACTTCCGATCCGGCGTGAGATCTCTGAGTCGAGGATGTCGGAATCAGACGTGTTGGGAGCGTCATCAGAAGGGGCGGCGGGGAAGGACAGAATACTTCCCAGGTATTTGAACTTGGAGGTGGAGTGGACCAGGTGGGGGGTAGATGAGGAGTTGGAGGGGATGGTGATAGGGGCGGAGGGGACGGTGTGGGCAGAAGGTTGGCTGAGGGATTGTGCCACGTTTTTGTCGTAGTTGATCGCAAGGGCCAGGTCTGAACAGATGCGGTCGAGGAGGGTGAGCATGGTGCGGAGGTCTTCCTCGGAGGGGGCGAGCAGGGCGATGTCGTCGGCGTAGAGAAGGAGGGGGAGGATGGTGGTCAAAAAGTCCTTGCGGGACTCAGGGGTGTACAGTTTTCCGTCGATCATGTAGCCAATTTGAATGCCAGCGTTGGGGAGCTGGGCAATCAGGGACCGGACAACTGTGTCGATGTAGACATTGAAGAGGAGGGGGGAGAGGGGGCAGCCTTGTTTGACGCCAGCTTTGAAAGGGGCGGAGTATGCACCGTTGACTCGGGCTCTGGCGGTGGCACCAGAGTAGAGGCTTTCGATGCGTGCAAGGAGGGCAGGGTGCGCGCCGCGGTGGAGGAGGGTTTTCCAAGGGCGGCGTGGTTGACACTGTCGAACGCCTTGGACAGGTCGACGTAAGCCACATGGAGGGGGGCGTGGGCGCGGTGTGACTCCTCTTGGAGGCGTCGTAGGGTGAAGATGGCATCGGAGGTGCCACGGCCTGGACGGAAGCCAAACTGGGAAGTGTGGAGGGTGGGCTCCAGCTGGAGCTTGAGGCGGTTGAGGAGGATGTGAGTGTAGACCTTGCCAGCGACGGGCAGGAGGGAGATGCCGCGGTAGGACTTGCTGCGCGTGGGTGGGCCCGAAGATGCGCCCTTGTAGAGGGGGCAGATGTCTGCTTGGTTCCACGCGGCGGGGATGGAGGTGGTGTTCCAACAGGTAAGGATGATCTGGTAGAGGGCGGTTGCGGTTGCGGTGCCGCCGTGTCTGAGGGGGGAGGTCATGTCGTCAGAGCCGGGGGCAGAGTTCCTGAGGGATTTGATCGCGGAGATCACCTTGCTCAGAGAGGGAGGGGAGGTAGGAGGGGGGGGGGACGGAGGCGGAGGGGTAGTGTAGGAGGAGGAGGGGGAGGGAGACGGGGGCGGTGCGGGGGTGGTGGGTGTGAAGATGAGGTGGGAGACGAGGGTGGCTTCGTCGACCTCCGAGCGGAGTGGAGTGTGGAGGACACGGAAATATTCTCCAAACGCGTCTGCCACCGCCTGAGCTCCAAAGCACAGGTGGTCGCCGACACGGAGGGCAGGGAGGGCGGCGGAAGGGGGGCGGTCGACGAGTTTGGACAGCATGCGGTGGGCGGAGTGGGGGTTGTTGTCGTCAAAATCGTGTTGCACGCGTTGACGACACCGTCCCAGTGCTTGTTGGTGGCGCGTGCGATGGCGGACTTGAGCTGGGCAGTCATGCTCGCCTCCTTGGGGGCGTCACGGTTGCCAGTCAGTGCACTGTCGGAACGCATGGACTGAAGGTCGTGGGCGAGTTTGAGAGTCTCGGGGGGGAGGTAGAAGTGGATGGGGACCTCGCGTGGGCGGGGGCCAAGGGTGGATCTGGCCGCTGAGTGGATGGCCGCGGTGAGGTGGCTCGTCATCTGGTCCAGGGTGGGGGGGGTCGGGGAAGGGGGGAGGGTGGCGAGGGCCTCCTCGACTGCTGCCGCGAAGTGGAGCCGCGTGTCAGGGTCTCGGAGCAGGTCGGTGAAATAGCGGGAGGGCGGAGGAGGACGGCGGGAGTGGGTGATGTTCCAGGCTCTGGAGGGCACAGAGAGAGAGAGAGATATCGTTACAGAGAACTCTGCGCGGCAGACCTAGATAGGCTGTTTCTAGTCATCAATTGAGGAGATTCCGTTTGAAGGCGGGAGACCAACCGTGCGCCAGCAAGAGGGTGAACAACCTCATTCGTAAAGCAGTGGGGGAAAGGGGCAGTGGCGGGTCATTGACGGCTGTGTTCGTCAATCCGCCTCGACTGAGTTTAAACTAGGTGTCGGCAGAAGGACTTCCACAGTTGTGGAAATCATGCTAAATGATCCACTCTGTGGTGACTCGCTCGGCGAACTCGGGGCGCTCGGGGATGTCGCGTGTGAAGTTGAAGAGATGGATGTTTGCGGAGGGCGTGGAACGTGATGGCGTGGGCGCAAAAGTCACCGGCGTGAGCCGGGAGAAGGTGGTGGCGCCGCCGGCATAGAGCGAAGTCGTGTCCGAACAGCGGTAGTCGTGCAAGTGGGAGGCAGTGGGAGGGAGGCAGCGGGAGGGTAATCGGAGGGAGAGGGGGAGGGGCGGGAGAGGGTTAGGGAGGGACGGGGGGCAGAGTGGGGTGGGTGCAGCGGGGATGGAGGGGTGGAAGACAGGAGAAGGGAGGGAGGAGAGGGGAGAGAGGAGGGAGCCACACTGTGGCCCGGCCACATGGCGCATACATAGGCGCTGGTAGCATGGGGGGGGGTGCATGGGGTGCATGTGCGCGCATGGGGCGCATGGGGAGGGGCAACTCCATGTGACGAGCATGTGGGTGTATGGAGGTCGACGGGGCGGCAGTGGGATAAGCGGTGGGTCTCTTGAGGTGGGGCGTGGGGTCGAATGAACGACTGGGCAGTGGGCGGTGGGCGGGACGGTGGCGGCTGGAGGAACTCGGTAGCTCAAGTTGAGCGCTGGCTCGGGCCGCATGGCGGTCGAGGTGATGGCACTGAGATACCTGGGCTCCGTTGTCTGAAGCTGCAGAGCTGCGGGGGGAGGGAAATCTGTGCGGTAGGGCGTCACGTGTTTTTTGCCATGTGGAGGGCGTGCGAGAGAGTGCGGATGGACTGAGTTCCTGGATGCATGCGTCGACTGGCTGCTGAATTGGCAGCCCGACAACAGGGGGCGTACGGAGGAGGAGAGGCGGCGAGAATCGGCGGCGGCATGGATCAAGGGGGGTCGACGTAGGCGGCGGCGATGACTGCGCGGGCGCGGCGCCCACAGAGTGGGGCGCCCACAGAGTGGAGGGCACACACACACACACACACACGCACACGCACACATGCACGCACACAAACCCGCAACCCGTCCCTCCCCCCCTGCAGCCACGCGACGTTGGTGCGATCCTGTGGGCGCTCTCCGCGAGCGGGCACCACGTCGGGGGGGCGGCCGAGCGCGTGGTCGCCGCGTGCCTCTCGCATGCTGCGCACCGCACGCGCGAGTACGGGCCGGGCGCCGTGTGCGAGGTTGGTCGGCCTGGGTTAGTTGGGTCTTTAGGTGGTCTGAATGCTTGCCTGTGTGGTTGCGTGCGGGCACGCACAGCATGTCGTGTGTGTGGGTGGCGTGCCTCTCGCACACGCAGCACGCCGCACGCGCAGGTACGAGCGCCGTGTGCGAGGTTGGTCGGCCTGGGTTAGTTGGGCTTTTAGGGTCTGGGTTAGTGGGCTGTTGCCTGCGTGGTTGCGTGCGGGTACACGCACAGCATGTCGGGTGTGTGGGTGGTGTGCCTCTCGCACACGCGGCACGCGCGAGTACGGTCCCGCCGAGGTGCGCCCAGGTTAAGTGGTGTGTTGTCGGGCTTTCACCGCCACATGCCTTGTTGGTTGGGTGACTCTCGCACACGACGCATGCGAGGGGCGCCCGTGTCCAAGCTTTCGCAAAGCATGCACGGACGCGTGTGCCGGCTCGCGCTGCCTTGCCTCCTCATGGCCTGGTTGGGCCTGGTCGCACAGAAACAGTAACATCGGCATTCCACCAAAGACCACCTTCTAGTGCTTGTACCACCGTCCAGACCCAAGTCCAGTTCTGGCCCTAACAAGCACTAGTGAGGGGCGGTAGCCACCAGCCGGCTGCCTGCCAACGCGTAGTCCAAGAGCAAAAAGGAGAGCTGTTATGCAACGCCTCTAAAATGTATCCAAACTGCTTCCAGGGGATGGCGGGTTAAGTGGCGCGCGATCTAGTACTACAACCAGTAGTAGAGGTGCGTGCGGGACTCATGTTGACCATGTCAACAGACAGATGCAGTGCAATCCAATGCTCTACTGAAACTTTTGCTCACACTGCACATGTTCGGAGGGTTCTCGACGCAGGGTCAGGATTGCACTCGCGCCCTTCAAAGATCCTGACCCCGCCTACATTCTCAGGCCGACAGCTCACCCACTCCCCACACCCCATACCCCACACTCAGGCGCGCTCTTCCATGGTGTGACCGCTGCCCACACTTCACACCTCTCCCCACACTTCCCCGGGTGTTTGCAGCGGTCGCGTCCATCAACGAGCAGCAGGGCGGCGGGCAGCTGGAGGAGCTGACAACAGCTGGCGGCTCCCCCCACACGCCACACCCACACTCAACACCCGACACTTCACACCCACACTCCATACCTTCAATTCCCTTCACTTCCCTGAGTGCTTGCAGCAGTCGCGTCCATCAACGAGCAGCAGGGCGGCGGGCGTCTGGAGGAGCTGACAACAGCTGGCAGTTGCCCCTACACCCCACACCCCACACTCCACACCTCCCCCCACACTTCCCCAGGTGCTTGCAGCAGTCGCGTCCATCAACGAGCAGCAGGGCAGCGGGCGGCTGGAGGAGCTGACAACAGCTGGCAGCTGCCCCCACACGCCACACCCACACTCAACACCCGACACTTCACACCCACACTCCATACCTCCTAGGGTCTAATGCGCCATCAAAGGCGTCCGACGGACTGTAAAATCGACCACCTTCGATTCCCTTCACTTCCCCGCGTGCTTGCAGCAGTCGCGTCTATCAACGAGCAGCAGGGCGGCGGGCTGCTGGAGGAGCTGACAACAGCTGGCGGGTGCCCCCACACCGCGCACCCCACACCTCACACTTCATACCTGCCCCCACACTTCCCCAGGTGCTCGCAGCGGTCGCGTCCATCAACGAGCAGCAGGGCGGCGGGCTGCTGGAGGAGCTGGCGACGTCTGGTGGCGGCGGCGGCGGCGGCAGCAGAGGGGGCGCAGCCGCCACCCCCACTGGCTTGCCGCGCCTGCCGCGCCCGCTCCCTGCGCTGCTCTCGCACGCGTACGCGCTGCTGGCCTTCGACCCACGCGGGTTTGGCCTCGCGCAGGTGTGTGGAGTCAGGGCCAACTTGGGGGTTAAGGGGGGGTTAGGGATCCCCCTACCTTTCCCCTCCCCCACCACCCCCACTGACGCGCCGCACACGCCGCGCCCACTCCCTGCGCTGCTCTCGCACGCGTACGCGCTGCTGGCCTTCGACCCACGCGGGTTTGGGCTCGCGCAGGTGTGGTAAAAGGTTTTACTAACGGTTGAGGTTTTTTGTAGGGCTTTGGGGCTCCCCCTACCACCATTCCTGTGTTTTTCTCGCACGCGTGCGGCCTGCTTGCCCGCTCGCCACACGCAGCTTCTCGCTCGCGCGGGCGTGTGCTCTCAGTTTTTTCTCAGGCTTTGGGGCTTTGTGTTGTTCCCCCCCTGTCGCACGCGTGCGGCCTGCTCGCCCGCTCGCCACACAGCTTTAGGCGCGACGTGTTGAAAGGGTTTTGTAAGAGAGTTCTGGTTTGGGCGGGTCGACAAAACGTCGGCTGCCACTGCTCAACCCAAACAATGCCCCCCAGCCTGAGTGGCTCCCTCGCCTGGGGCCCCCGCCAGCCTACTCCCCGCATGAATTAGCACTTGGCCCTGTTAACACCTGGTAGCCCGCCTCATGCGCCAAGTCCCTGAATCCACGCCCCGAGGGAGCGAACTGTAGACTGTTAAGTGACCCCTGTTAGGCTGGCGCGCTTCGTGGCCGTGCGGGCTCTCTTAGTAGAGCCCCCCTAGACGAGTAGTTTAGGCCTTAGGTCACGCCCGGGGTTAAGGAAAGCCCGGGGTTCTCCGGGCGCGCACGCGTAAAACCTGTGAAGCCTGTCAACTGACTCTCTACACCCCGAAACCGCGCACACAGGCTGCACAGGCCGTGGGCGCGATGGCGACCCTGCGGTCAGCAAACAGCGCGGCGCTGGCGGCGCTGTGCGGCGTCGCGCTGCTGCGCGTGCGCACGCTGCTGGAGGCACGGAGCAACAGCGGCCGCAGCGGCAGCAGCAGCAGCGGCGGGGCGACTGTGGGCAGCGGTTGCGGCGGCGGCGGCAGCAGCAGCGGCACAAGCGGTGGCGGCGGCGGCGTGCACGACGCGCGCACAGCTCCCCCAGAGCTTGCCGCGTTCCGGCCGCTCCTGGATCCCCCAGCAGCCCAGGCGCCCGCCCCGGCCGCTCCCTGGCCCCCGCTCGAGTCCGAGGCCTCCGACGCCGCCGCACTCATGCATGCGCTCGCCGCGCTCGGCCACCATGACGCCGCGCTCTTTGACGCCGTCGCAACGCTGCTGGCGCCAGAGCTGGAGGGCCTGCAGATCGAGGAGCTGGTGGGGCTTGCGTGGGCGTACGCGGGCACGCTGTGGCGCGTGCCGCACGGTGCGCACTCGGGCCGGCGAGGCGACGGCGACGGCGAGGGAATCAACCCCTCCGGTGGCATCGGCGGTCGCGGCGATGGGGGCGAGGGCAGTGGCGGCAAAAACGGCAGCGGCAGCGACAGCGGCAGCCGCATGCACCGGGGCCACCCCCACGTGGCCCTGCTGCGCGCCCTGTCGTCCATGCTCGCCGCGGCCGTGTCCCCTGGGCGCCCGGACGACCTCACGCCGCGCGAGCTGCGCCTGCTGTGGCAGGCGCACGGCGCGGCGCAGCAGTGGGCGGGCGGCGTGGACGGGGTTGATGCCAGCGGCGGCGGTAGTGGTGGTGCGAGCAGTGGTGGCGATGCCAGCGGTGGAGATGCTAGGGGGGGTGGCGGGGGTGCCAGCGGCAGTGGTGGGGGTGCTGCGGACGTCGCTGGCCCGCTGGCCCTGGGAGGCAGCGTGCTGGCCGCTGCGCGAGACGCCGCGGTCTTCGCCGCGGCCGACACGCCGCGCGCGCGCGCGCGCACCGCAAAGGACGTCGCACAGGTAGGGGCGGCCGGCTGAGCGTTGCATGCTGCGGGCAGGCTGTGATTGTACCCTCGTTTCCGCACATTGAGTTGTCAAAACTGAATGCAAACCCCTGTGCAGACCATACTATGCCCCCCCCCCCGACGAGCAGGCGCTCCAGGATGCTGGTTACGAGGTTATTGGCGGCGCTGCGTGGCCGGGCCCCCCGGGGCCCCCGCGCACGCTGGCGGCGAGCCTCGCGCGCGACCCGCGCGTCGTGGTTGCCGACCACGGGCGCCGCTCTGATGGCGCTGGTGGTGGGCGCAGGCGCGTCGCGCTGATGCTCGCGGCGCCCGGCGACTACGCGCAGTTCAGCAGCGCCGCGCTCTCCGCGCGCAGCAGCAGCGCAGGCGCGGGTGCGGGCGGCGCCGGCACGGCAGCCGCGGGGAGTGGCGGCGGCGCAGACGGTGGCGGTGACGTCGGTTACCAGCCTGTGGCCACTGCCGACCAGCGCAGCGGCCCGTCGCCGCAGCGGCCGCCCGAGCCGCAGCAGTCCAAACTGCTCCATCAGCAACCCAACGGCGACGCGGTGCTCGTGCACGAGGCCGGTGCAGCACCCACAGGGAGTGGCAGCGGCGGCGGCGGTGCGGGTGCGCCTCGACGGGTGCAGTTCGACGGCGACGGCCTGATCGGCGAGGCCGCGCTGCGGCTGCGCCTGATGCGCGGGCTCGGGTGGGCGGCCGCCGTGCTGCCAGAGGCGGCGTGGCAGCGGGCGACGAGCAAGGGCGCGCGGGGTGCGCTGCTGGAGGAGCTGATCGCGGACGCTTATGGGGCGGGAGCTTAGCTGGAAGTTAGAACGTAGACCCAGGCTGGCTATCCCATCGAGGGTTTTACAGGTTTTACACGTTCGCGCCCGGAGGACCCCGAAGCGTGATTTATGGCCTAGACTACACGTCTAGCGGAGCTCTACTAGGAGAGCCCACAAGGCTTCGCGCCAGCAGTTACAGTTACATCGGCTTTCCAGCAAAGACTACCTCTAGTCCTAGTACCACCGCCTAGACCCAAGTCCAGTTCTGGCCCTAACAATTACTTGTGAGGGGCAGTAGCCACCAGCCGGCTGCCTGCTAACGTGTAGTCCCAGAGCAAAAAGGAGAGCTATTATGCGACGCCTCCAAAATAGGTCCTAACTGCTTCTAGGGGATAGGGGGTCAAGTGGCGCTTGCCAATCTACTTGACCGCCGTGGTGGAGGGGCCGGCGCCTGAGGGGCAGCCGGACCGCACACCACGGCTCTCCACCCGACCCTATCCTGAGCACGCTCAAACGCTGTGTCCGAAAAAGTCTTCCAATCAGAACGAGTGCCACTAGTTTCGCCTAGCTGCTGAATCAGTAGGGTATCCAGGGTATCCCATCGCGAGTGTGGTGCGGCTATAGACCCGACGCAGGAGTGGCTGAGCCCAGCACAGTGTTACGCGCAGGCGCTGGTGGTAGATGAGAAGGCGTGGCCCCTACGAAACCAAACCAGCAGCCACTCATAGCAAGCGGGAGTGGTAGAACCAACTCCCACATGTACGACTCTACGGTAGGTGTGTGAGGGGGGGGGGGGGGCGTTATTGGGAGACATGGCCAGTCCGGCTGTGAGCTGCTGACAGAGGACACGAGCGCGCTGGAGCTGGCGCGCCACCGCTTCTTATCACCGCAGCCGGTTTTAAGGGCAGGGGCCAAGGCAGGCAGCAGCGGAGGCAGCAGCAACCAGTGGGGCGGGTTACTTACTGAAGCTGCTGTGATCAAAGTACGACAGCGCATTAACAACACTCCTACCAACTTGCGCTCGGGGTCAGCAAGTTCTAATATTTCAATCCTTAATGACCACGCAAGATGCGTGCACGGGTCTTCAACTGCCCAGCCTTGCCTTGCACCTCATCGTCGTACCCCCCGTGTGTTCCCCCCTCGTTCAATGCACTCGTTGTGCGCCCAGAAATGCACCCCAGCTCAGTCAATCATCAAAATAGCCCAGGATGTCCAGTGCACTTGCTGCTGCCCGCTGCACGTCTCCCGGCAAGTTGTGCCCCATCAGCCGCACCAGAGCCGGAATGGCGCAGTGGTGGCCGCCTGGTTTGGAGCGTGGTTGGCAGCCTCGCTGCAAAGTGCACCTGCTGCCGCCGCCTGAACGTCCGACGACGAGTCGTACCCCAGCAGTCGCACCAGAGCAGGAATGGCACCATTTGCGGCGAGAGAGGCCTGGTTGTGCGAGTGGCAGCAGGCAAGGTTGTGCAGTGCGCATGCTGTTGCCTTCTGCACGTCTTCCGCAGAACCAGACCCCAGCAGCTGCAACAGAGCCGGAATAGCGCCAGCAGCGGCTGCGGCGTCCTGGGCCTCAGTACTGCAAATCAGGTTGCGAAGTGCATCTGCTGCTACCCTTTGCACGTGCGGCGGCGAGTCATGCTCCAGCAGCCGCACCAGAGGCGTAAGGGCCCCACCGGCAACGATGGCAGCCTTGTTTTGAACATGGTTGTTAGCCAGGTTTTGCAGTGCACTTAACGCTGCCGCCTGCACATCTTCAGCAGATTCAGAACCCAGCAGCCGCACCAGAGCGGCAATGGTGCCAGCGATGCCAGTGGCGGCCTGGTTATGCGATAGGTTGATAGCCAAGCTGCCCAGTAAGCGTGCCGCCGCCTCCTGAACATCTGCAGAGGACTCAGGCGGCAGCAGCTGCACCAGAGCGGGGATGACAGCAGCAGCCGTGATGGTGACTCGGTTCTGAGCAACGTTCTGAGCGTCGGAAGCCAGGTACCGGAGGCGAGTCGCTGCTGCCTCTTGCACGGTGGGAGGGGTATAAGGATTTAGCAGGTGCACCAGAGCTGGAATGGCATCAGCGGCCGTGATGGCGGCCTGGTTCTGAGCGCTGTTAGCCAGGATGCACAGTGTACCTGCTGCGTTCTTCTGAACGCCTGCTGGCAAGTCGGCCCCCAGCAGCCGCACCAGAGCCGGAATGGCTCCAGCAGCGGCGATGGCAGCCCGGTTCTGTCCATTGTTAGTAGCAAGGCTGCACAGTGCACCTGCCGTTGCCACCTGCACGTCTGCGGATGAATCAGGCCCCAGAAGCCGCACTAGAGCCGGAGTGACAGAGTTGATGGCGGCCAGGTTCAGAGCATGGTCGGCAGCCAGGTGGAGCAGTGCACCTGCCGCTGCCGCCTGCACGCCTGTGGATGAATTGGGCTCCAGCAGCTTCAGCAGAGGCGGTATGGCACCAGCGGCTGCAATTGCAGCCTTGTTCTGAGCGTGGTTGATGGCTAGGTTGTGCAGTGCACCCATCGCTGCAGCCAGCACGTCCGCCACATATTCAGACCTCAGCAAATGAACCAGAGCCGGAATGGCGCCAGCGGCCGCGATGGCAGTCTGAACTTCAGAACCTTCATGTAGGATGATATCTCTCAGTTGAGCTGCCGCACTTGCCTGCACAATTGCCAGCACATTGGGCTGAAGCAAGTGCACCAGGCCTTCGAGCTCGACCGATGCCGGGTCTGCCAGCTGGGTGCAGGCCAGTCGCAGGTCTTCCACCTGATCGTGCAGCTCAAACTCATCGCAGTCACGGAGGTCGAGCTTGCGGAGCTTGGTGCATGTTTTTAGGGGAGCCAGGCTCATGACCGCATCGCTGCCAGACATCCACAGCTCCTCTAGCGTTTCGCTGCATGCTGCCAACGGCGACAGATCTGACACGCTGATGCATACGGACATCCACAGGCACCTGAGCTGTGCACAGCGAACAAAGTCGATGGAGCTCAGTGTGTAGCAGCTGCTCACGTCAATAGCTCGGAGTGTTGCTGCCACGGTGCTGCTGAATGTCGGCATGTCCACAGCCGCCAGATCCGCGCCTGCGTCAGGTGGCGGGGCCTGCATGCACACGCTCGCGGGTCAGGCAGAGGCATGAGGCATGATGGCTGGCACTCTGCCTGATTCAGAGCAGTGCGAGTGCTGCATGCATGCGAGGGATTAAGGAAGCATGTGCATGCATGCTCCAATCCGAGAGCTGCATGCATGGGAGGGATCGGCGTGTGCGTAACATGCTTGATGCCATGCGCCCATGCACGCCGCCCCCCACCCACCCACCTGGCGCACTGTGAGGTTCGTCAGCCCAGTCAGCGACGCCGTTGCGAGTGGCACCATGTCTGCTGCGCTGCTCACTGCCAGCAACATCAGGTCGTGCATCCCAGGCCATCGCACGAGAGCGGCGGTGAGCGCGTCGGGAGAGAAGCCAGAGGCAGGGCTGGCCACAACCTTGATCGACGCATCCACCAGGCTGCGCATGGTCCTGCTCACGCACCGAAGCGCGACCTTGCTGGCGCGGTCCAGCGACTGCCACAGCACGAGCCACAGGTCCGGCGACATCAGGACGGCATGGCAGGATGCGCTTGCAGCAGAGGCCTCTGCCTCTGCAGCAATCTTGGCAGCACGGCGGGTTCGCATGGTGTGCTGGTGGGGGTAGTGTGTGAGGGGCCTTCATCCGTCCATTTTGTGCAAAGAGAGAAGTTGGGGGGGCTTTGGGTAGAGAGAGCACAGGAGCAAAAGGCAAGGGTGCCACGGCTGTTCAACAAGGGAAATGGTTGACAAACAAAGTGGTTTGGCGGGTTTCACAACACAGCTTGTAAGCATCGGCGGGGGGCTGATCTGGCGTTACCCAGCGGTGAGATCCATGATCGGTGTCACCACACCAGGTTGACGGGTTGGACAAGCATGACCCTTACTGAAGGAGTCATTCGTGGAGATAACATAAACCTAGCTCAAGGGGCAGCCAAGGGGCGGTGCACCTAGGTAGGCACGCTGGCAGACGAACGATTAGACTAACAACGATTCCACTCGCGCTGAAGCCAGCTCATCCATCCCCGACGCGCAGCCGTACATCGCCGCGAACGAGCACGGCAGGCGCAGGCCGCTTCCGCCCGGCGTGGATGCCTCACTGCTACCGCCGCCGTTGCGCCCCAGAAGCTGCAGCGCGACGCCCGCGACCCTCAGCACGTGCGGCACGTTGTCGCCCTCTGCGGCAAAGCACCCGAGTAGGGCGGACCAGCAGCCGCGAAGTGCGGCGGCCGCGAGCAGCGGCCACGGCGGCAGCGCGCCCTGGGCCACTCGCTCCTCGATCAAGTACTCCTCCTCGAGCTGGGTCACGCCCGCGGACGCACACAGCAGTCAGGCTTAGTCAGGCCGGTGAAAAAGGACATGGAAACCCTACAGAACTCAACCCTTAAGGAGGCCGGTCACACTGAGGATCCGTTACGGTTAGATTTGGCACCCATGTTAGATTTGGCACCCACGTTAGATTTGGCACCCACGTTCTAAGAGGCCGGTCACACTGGGGGTCCGTTAGGTTAGATTTGGCACCCACGTTAGGCTCCACGTTAGGCATGATCTAACGTGAAAACGACAGCCGGTCACACTCGGTTACGTTAGGGGACAGTGAGGAAAACCGCCCGCACTGGATTCGCTCTCGCTGCCCTCCCCCTCCCCAGCAGAGGACCCCTCGTCGTCGATAATGCCATTGCCGGAGCGTGGGCCTCGTGGGCGCAGAGATCCGCGGCGGTCAACGGAGGTTGACAGCCCCGCGCCCCGTGCCCCGCGCCCTCGCGACGCGGACGCTCGTCTCTCCCCCTGTAACAGCTCGATACGGGCTCCATGCGGCCGCCCAAGGGCGGGGGTGGGTAAGTGGCCTTATGCGAAAACCTAACTTTAGGGGGGGGGGCCAAATTAGAATTTGCACCCCACGTTAGGTTTCCGCTAACCGCGACCAGTGTGACCGGCCCCACGTTAGCGAAAATCTAACTCTAACCGTAAACGGACGCCAGTGTGGCCGACCTCTTAGGCTCCACGTTAGGCGTGACCCTTACCCCCCAAAATAGGACCCCGAATGCGCGCTGCTGGTGCGATTCCTTTACCAAGATGGCGGCACGGGCTGGGAGCTGCTGGGCGTTATGGCAGGAGATACGAGCGTGCTGGAGCTGGTGTGCCACCGCCAGCCTTCTCGCCGCAGCCGGGTGTCGCGGGGCAGGGGCAAGGCAGGCAGCAGCGGATCAGCAGCCTGGGCAGCCTGAGGCTGCCGTGGTCAAAGAGCTACCTAGGCTGCCGCACATTGGTGCAGACGGCAAAAAACTGCGACAAACGTGTGCTCGTGCCCTCAACATGCGCGCTTATGTACAAAATTGTCGAGCCATGTTGGGAGGGCTTGGGCGAGCAGCATGGGAGCGGGCTTGTAGGTGTGTGGGCGGTGGTGGCCGCGCTCGCGGTGGACGCAATGGAACGCGGCCGCTGCCACCTGTGGCGCATCACTCGCCCGCGTGATGGTGTGGTGCCCCCTGCTCGCGCGGTGGCGGTTGAGCGGGCGGGGGCGCTGGCGACGATTGATCTGTGGGACGCGCTGGCGTCTTTTGCTGCTGGCGGCGTGGTGCCGCGAGGATGGGCGGGTGTGGTGGGCCCGACCCACCCCTTCGTTGGAGTGGTGGACGGCGGGCTCACTCTGAACAAGACATCCTATGCCCCTGGGGGGGTCTGTGAGGGGAGGTGACGTCAAACGCGTGCGCTGGCGGGTGTGCTGTGGTCGCTGAGTTGAGTGTTGCGGCGGGTGTGCTACCAGCCCCGCTTCCACTGGTTTGGGGGGGGGCTTTCTGGTCCCTTCATGGTTTTATACCTTGGGCCTGCCCTCCGGCCACTGGATGGGTTGGGTGTGGAGACTGCACTGTGATGCTGCTTGCTTGGTGCCCGCCACGCCGTGGTTTGGCGCTACCGTGGGCTACCTTTGTAGCTTTACCTTTCTTTGGTGGGCCTCATGCCTGCTCTCTTAAGTCCCGCTGGAGCTTTGGAACCGAACGTGTGACTGCCGGCAGTGGATTGTAAAACTCTCATCATTGTAGCGTCGGATGCAGAGGGGCTCAAGGGTCAAGATAATGCAAGGACGCATCTGTTTAAACTGTGGTTTGGAGCCTTCGCTCCCTCAAGGGGTCAAGGCTCCCAGAACATCTACATCGCGCCTGCGGTCTTGACCTGGCGGCACGCCAGCGGGTACAGCACGCGCTCGCTCGCCTTGAGCGCACTCTCAAACTGGCGCACGTCGTTCATCATCGATTTAAACTTGATGCTCGTGCCGAGCGTCGACTCGGTCACCAGGCGCGGAGTCTCGAGCAGCATCTTGCCCTTGGCGAGCCGCGCCGCGCGCCGGCGATGCGCCGGCGACATTGGGGTCGAGTCGGGGCGCGCGTTGGACGTCGCCATGGTGGCCGTCGCCGCGTGGCTGCCCGGTCCGGCGGATGCTCGCCGCAGGTCAGCCAGCCACGCCTGCGTGCTAGCGCCGCCCTCGTTGTCGCCGTCGTTGCTGCCGCCAAGCGCCCCTGATACACGCGGCGACCGCGTGTACAGCTCGTGCTCGCCGATCGCCGCCTGGTCGCCGGGCGCCTGCGCGACAAAGCTGCTCGACATTGGCCGCAGCATCGAGTGCACCGGCTCAAGCTCGAGGTGGACCTCCGAGTGGTCGTCGCTGTCGCCCGCGCCCACGCTGCTGCCCCCGTCAGCGTGTGCGTCCCCTCCCCTGGGTCGCTCGCGCGGGTCGTCGCCGGGCCCAGCGGCCGCCCTCAGCTGGTCGAGCATGCGCGTCGTCAGGGACAGCGGCGCCGGCGGCAGCGGCACGGGCGTCGCGCCCCCGCCACGCCTCGCGCTCGGGGACGCCGTTCTGCGCCCCGACGACACCGCGCCGCCGTGCCCCGGGCATGGCGTCAACGTTCTGCGCCCCGACTCCACCCGCTGCCACGCCGGGGCACCGCCCGAGAAGTCGTCCGGCACCGGGCTGGACACCCCTTGGAGGCGCGGCAGGTGTATCCCGGAGGGCATGCTCCGATACGTTGCCGCGGTGGCCGTGCTCACGCACGAGTTGCAGCTCTCAAGGCGCCGCTTGCTGTTGTTCCGCTCGGGCCTCGTGGCGCTGGGCGACGGCTGCCTTGGCCACAGCTGGAGCGATGCGCGCACCGCCGCGCGCCGCGCCTGCTCCTCCTCTATCTCGACGATTGCAGACACCTTTTCGGCTGTCTCGTTGTTGTACACACCCACCTGCAGGTTGTGGGCAAGCGAGGGAGAGTGTGAGTGCGTGTGTGCGTGTGGGAAGGAGGAGGGATGAAGAAGGCAAGGGATACCTAGAGAGGACGCCCACCAGGGGTGTACCCGCCGATCGGATTCCGATGAAAAGGGCGCCCGAAGGGCGCAAAACCGATGGTCTCTTGGGGGCGTGATCGGGAAATCCGACAAGTGTGAGGGCCCGGAGGGCCTCTCATCAGCGTCGCCGATGACCACGCCAAGCCGATCGGGGCGTTCGGCTTGGGCTCCCCCCACACTCCGACTCCGACGCAAAAGCACACAATCCCTCATTTCTGAAGCGTTTCTGCGGTTTGAAATCGCAACGTGATTCTGGCTTCCGGGGGCTCCGCCCCCGGATGCTGGTGGAGGTTAAGTTGTTAGGTGGAGGTCCGAAGTTTGTAATGGCGCTTTCCTCTGACGGCCAGGATCCTGCGCGCATACTGTGGTGTTCTACATGCATCAGTGCATCATGATACTTTCAATCAGAGTCCATTGCGGTGTTGCATGCGCCGTCCCGCCATGCGCTGCATGCATGCATGTCCGCGCCGCGCACATGAGCTGTTGCGAGCTGTTTGTCTTCTGGATGTGTGTTTGCTGCTGCCCCCCAATCAAGCTTGCGTGAGAGACCTTACCACAGCAACAGAGTACTGCGGACAGCGGGGGTCCGGGGGCGCAGCCCCCGGGAAAAAAGGTCAAGCCGATGAGTCCATGAGGCCCTCTCCTGGAAAGCCGATGAGTCAGGGAGGCCCTCTCATGGAAAACCGATGAGTGGCATGCCCCCGAACACACCCCTGACGCGCACCTGTATACACGCGTGTTGTGGACGAGCGTGCGACAGTGTGTGGGTGTGCGTGTATGAAGGAAGGGGGGGGGGGAGGGGGAAGAGGAGTGGAGAAGGCAACGGGGATGGAGGGAGAGGCATTAGATGCCCGCCTGCCAGCCCCGCGCGCAAACACCCGCCCCGAGGCCGCAAAACCCTGCAATAAAATCCCACCTGGTAGTCCCACGTGGTGCCAGTGCTCGGCCGCGACGCGCCCAGTGCGTGTGGGTTCCACATGTCCGCCGCGCCGACGGCCGTGTAGCGGCGCGACACCGAGCCGCCAGGGAGGGAGGACTCCAGCGTGGCGCGCAGCGGCGAGCGGAGCGCAGAGCGGCGCGGGCTGCTATCGCGCGCTGGCTTCAGGACTTCATTGTCGCTGGGAAGCTCCAGGCCGACGGGCGGCGGCGACGAGTGAGAGGCGGGGGTGGCCGCACCTGAGGGGAAGCCGGGCCGGTGCGCTAGCCGGTGCCGCGCCATCAAGCTGGCGTGCGAGGGGGACGAGGGCTCGGTGGCGTGCTCGGGGATGCCATGCAGCTCGGGGCCGCTGCCCAACGGCTCGTTTGCGCTCACAGACGCGGGGACCGCCGCGGCGAGTGAGTGCGGGCTCGGGTTCTGCGGTACGGCGTCGCCCGGCTCGGTGATGTGCACGTGGCGACCGGACACCGAGGCGCCACCCAGGTTTGCCAGGGCCAACGATGGTGGTTGTGGCGGTGGCGGCTCGGCACCGCCCATCGATACGCGCGTGACCCGCGCGGTGAAAGAGTCGAACGCGACGCCGAGCGAGCGCGAGGTCTGTCCCTGCTGCGCCGCGCCGGGCGAAGCCATGCTGCCCGCTTCGCTCTGCCGCATGCGCCCCGACCCCACCTTCCCCCAGCCGCCGCCGCCTGCCTCACCCTGCCGCTTGGACTTCGACCGCACCATGAGCATGGAGAGCATCGACGCGAGCCCCCGCACTGCGTCGTCGGCGGCCGCGTTCTTCCCGGAGACGGCCGGTGATTCGGCCAGGCTAAACAGCGCCGCGAGTGCGTCGGCCGCGCGGTCTGCGACTGGCGCCGGCGCGTCGCCGCGCGCAACGGCCGCCCCGCTCGGTGATCCCCTTCTACTGAGGATCAAGAGCGCGACCGACTCGCAGCGCGCTATCAGGCGCTGCTCCTCCTCCGGGGCCAGCCCCTCCTCGACCGTCGCGCACCCGACGGCAGACACCATCCACTCGGTGAGCGCCTCCAGGTCATCCGTGGGCGGCAGCTGCGGCAGTGCGCCGACGCCGCTGTCATCGCTGTCGCCACTGCCGTCGCCCGTGTCTGAGGCGTCGAGCGAACGTGCCGCAAGTAACGACGACAAGTCGCCCGCGCCAAGGCCCGCCCCTGCGCCCAGGCTCATCCGGCTCTTTCCGCTGCGCACGTCCATGCCCAGCAACCGCTGCACCTCGCCCGGCTCCAGCCCCACGCTCTGCGCGAGCCCCTCCACGCTCCACGCGCCCGCCGACTGCAGGCTGCCACCGCTCGACGCCGCCTCGCGCGCGCGCCGCACGCGCTCCTCGCTGGGGCTCGCGATCGTGTACACAAGGCCGCAGTCTGTGAGGTCGGGGCAGTGGCTGAGCGCCCCGGCGAACGCGGCGCGCGGCCGCTTCTCCGACGACGAATCCACCATCTTCTTTACCTGCGCGCACGCGCGGAAACCAGGGGCAAAAGGGTGGTGTGTCAGGGGCAGGGGTGGCGGGAGGTCGGGCGTGTGGCGGGGAGCGGTGCGTGCGCACACACCTGCTGTGCAGCGCCATCGGACGTGTAAGAGCCAGATGTTCGTAAGAGCAACACTAAACACGCACACAGACACACACACACACATGCGCGCACACACACACACACACACACACTCGCACATGCACGCACGCACATATGCACGCACCTGCACCGGCTCGCTGCGCAGCGACGACGCCCACTTTGACGGGCTCGCGGTGCTGCTCTGCGTGATCGGCGTATAGTACAGCGTCTTGTCGACCTCCCAGTCGTGCGTTGGTGTCTTGAGCAGTGACAAATGCATCAGCCGGCTGCCTGCCTGCACGACAGACAGGGGGAGAGGTGTGTGTTGGAGGAGGGGAGGGGGGTGGGGGAGCTGTGGGCACGGACGCGGTTCATGCCGGTGTCATGGCGCGTGGTCGTGCGATGCGGTACCATCTCGGCCACTCCCAGGAGCAACCAATCGACTGACCCACCGACGGACTGACCCACCGACTGAGACTAACCAACCAAACGCCCCAAGCACTCACCAGAGCCTCACGCACGACACTCCTGGCACCGCCGCCGCTGGTCGCGTTTGTACGCCGAGCCGTCGGCCGGCGCGCCTGAGTGCGTGTGGGGACAGAGAAGGTCAAGGCACAGCGCGTCCAGGGCAGCAGGTTTCGAGTACAGCGTGTCCAGGGCTCGTCACAGTTGAACGCGATGCTGGTCGCGTTTTGCGCTCCGAGCCGTGGCGCCTGCAAAGTGTGAGGGCAGAGCAGGTCAAGCACAGCATGCCCAGGGCAGTAGATCAAGCACAGTGTGTCAAGGGCTCATTACAGATGAACGCGCCGCTGGCCGCGTTTTGCGCGCCGAGCCGCCGGCTGCCGCGCCTCCGGCAGTGACCCCTGGGAAGGATTGCAGTAATCATTTTCTTCCCGACTCGAGCAACTTTGACCGCTCATACCAGATGCACTACATAGGGGGTGTCCACGCAACGCATGCCATTGTTCTGCTCTCGGCGAGAGCTTCCCAAGGCACCCGTCCACGCCCTCGCCCACCAAGTGTTGGATGGTTTCCTGGGAAAGGGGAAACCCGGCCCCGAGCGGTATACGGCTTGCAGGGGGGTCACTGACCTCCGGCATCGCCGCCCCTCCATCCGAGGCCGCCATCGCAGGGCGGCGCTCACGCGCTGCTTGCGCGTGCGGCGGCCCTTGGCGGACTGTGGGGTCGCCGCTGAAGTCGAGCCCCGTGTCTGCCTCGAGGTGCTTGGCGACGCCCTGTGCGCGCGTGCCGTGTGTGTGGGGGGGTGGGATGGGGGTGGGGGTGAAGAAGGCGTGTGCATCGAGGGAGGGCGGGAGAGCTGTTTGGGGAGGAAAGTTGGGAGGAGGGACTGCGCCCCAACCACGGCCCCCGCGCCCCCACCCCGCCCATGGCCGCCTGCCCAACACAAACTTAGGGCTACCCTTTGAAGGGGACGTGGCGGCAGGGCAAGGAGGCGCTGCTCTGGGCACGTTTTTGTTAGCACAAATCTTATGCCCGGGGGTGTTTGTCGAGCAGTCAGTGTCGTGCGTTGCATTGGACGCGCGCTTCGCCCCCCCCTCTCGCGCCCCCCGCTGCTCGTAGTGGACACGCGCTCCGCCCCCCCCCCCTCGCGCCCCCGCTGCTCGCAGCCCGTACGCCAGCATCGTGCTGCTCGAGCGCACCTTAAGCTTGGCTGCCATCTTCGTCGGGACGCGCCCGCGGCCGCTTTGCGTCTGGTCAGCAGCAGCAGCAGCAGCAGCAGCAGCAGCAGCAGTAGCAGAGCCTCCACTCACGCGGTTCCCACCTGCATGCGCGCGCATGCACGTGATGTGTGCGTACACAGGCAACACCGACACGCAGCGGCACGCACGAACGGGCTGCCTGTATGCTGCGGGCCGTGTGTGCCTGGGGTGTCCACCAGCCCCCCTCCCCACCCCCACCCCACACTCACATGCACAGGCCCATGTACACACAGCTCCTGGCAGCTTGCTTGCCCTTGGGGGCATGTCCAGCATGCGAGTGGATGTGTAACACTACTCTCTCATGCCAGCAACACCCCTCTCAGACCTGGGTTTGCACCCTCCCTCATCTCCACGCCCCCACTCACGCTCTCCTCCGGCACCAGGTCCCCTTCCCGACAGTGAGCTCGAAGTGGAGGGAGCCTCGTCAAGTGGCCGACGATGGCAAATCGCGCAACACCCTGTTGCTCGTGTGTATTTCTATGCCACGCCCATGCAGCCGCGCATCCTCGCTGCTAAGCTGTTGTTTCAGTCATTGCACGTCTCCTCCTTGCTAGAGGCCGTGCTATGTCGGTAGTCGCGTCACCACACTGAGCAACAACACTCTGTAATCAATCAATCACCAAGTATTTATCAGCTGGGAGACATTAATCAAGGCAGGCACTGCGGACGCGGAGATCGTCAAGACTTGGGGGTCAGGACTCACACTTTCAGAGGAGCGATTTTGCTGTGGGCGTTTGGGTGCATCGTTCCTTCTGGCACCTTTCTACAAAGCAAGGTGCGTCACCGGCGCGCGTGGGAGGGGCACGCAGCGTGCGAGGGGCATCGTGCTGCTCGCGGCGGCTATGTGCCCCATGCAGTTTGCAGCGCAGCGCGGCGTCGGCCCCACGCACCAGGCGTGCATGGGCTCCCATGCAGCACTCGAATACTTATTCCAGCTGACGGAGGGGTGGCGGCACAGCGGGGCTGTGCAGGGACCCTGCAGCGTGCCCAATTCGGCGGCAGCGGGGCACGGCGGCGTCCCTGCGGTTCAAATAGCGTTGTGGATGCTATGCCATGCCATCCCGCATGGCGTGAGGGGGTGGCAGGGCGAGGGGTGGCACGCCGCCAATGTTGTTTTCCCTCACAATCGCGCAGGCACCATGGTTCAGCCTCTTAAGAAGGTCACCATCATCAAGAAGCGCCTCACGCGCTTCAAGCGCCACCAGAGCGACCGCAAGCTCGCAGTGAAGGAGTCTTGGCGCCGGCCCAAGGGTATCGATGGCCGCGTGCGCCGCAAGTTCAAGGGCGCCATCCCCATGCCCAACGTCGGCTACGGCTCCAACGCCAAGACGCGCCACATGATGCCTTCTGGATTCCTCAAGTTCGTTGTCAACAACGTCAAGGACCTGGAGCTGCTGATCATGCACAACAGGTGCGGCGGCTGCATGCATGCGCCCATGCATGCATGGGAGGGGCGGCGACTGCATGCCGGGGGTGCTTGCACAGCCTAGCCCAGCCCAGGGCATGCGGGTGGCACGTGCCCACTCAGCACACGCGCAATTTTTTTGCATCACCAATGCATCCCGCATCATGCATGCACCCCGCTCTGCCTTGCGCCGGCTGCCCGCCCCACAAGCCACCACCATCAGCCAGTGTTCCGCACTACTGGTGCGCAAGCGGATTGGCGTGTCGCGGCAAGAGAGGGTGCAGCAGGCACGCAGCAAGGCGGGGCGCACATCCTGCAAATGGCGCGGGCGGTGGGCCTGGGGCCGCCGGCCAGAAGGGGGATAGGGAGAGGCATGCCTCTGGCCGCCTCCCCGGATGCCCGTACAGCAGGGCCTGGGAAGGGTTTTACACGTTTCACTCGAACGCACCCAGAGGACCGCGGGGCGTGAGTTACGGCCTAGACTACACGTCTAGACTGGCCCTACCAGGAGAGCCCGCAAGGCCACACAGCGTGCCAGCCGACGAGGGAAGGACCCTGGCGCCCCAACTCCACAACTCGCCCCCACACGCGCCTCCACACCCTGCAGGAAGTACGCCGGCGAGATCGCGCACAACGTGTCGACGCTCAAGCGCAAGTCGATCGTTGAGCGCGCCAAGCAGCTGAACATCAACCTGACCAACGGTGCCGCGCGCCTGCGCAGCGAGGAGGACGCGTAAACGCAGCTGCATGCACGTGCTGCTCAGCGTTTAGCCCTTGTGAATGTATTCCTTGCCCGGTGTTACTGCCAGTTTTTCCCTGGCCCACAAAGGCTGTCCTGTCTCTCCCTGTTTCTCACTGCAGCCAACTTCATATTTGGCGGTTTCAGCATGCGGGCCCGTACGGCAGGGGTGGGCGCATGGGCGACCGCAGCTCACCATGCAGCATCATATGAAGTGTGCTGTTGCTGGCATGGCAGCGCAGCGGGATGGCAGTGCAGTCGCAGCCAAGTGTTTCGACCGATTCCTGCCGCCACTTGCGACCCTCGCCTGCCCCCAAGGTCAGCCACAATCACTTAGGCACTGCGCCGCCACAATCACCTAAGCACCATGCCACCACATTGACTCCAAGCTCGTGATGACGAAGTCGTGGCACTGTCCCATGCTGGTGACATGAGAGTGGTGATCACTCCACAGTTACACAAACGCACAGCTTCTTTCTACCCGGCCGGCGCGGCGATCACGCGCGCGGCTCGTGGCAGCCCTCAATCTGCCGGATGCCCCGAAAAATGCGTGCCCCCGTGGGCGCGCTCTAGACAGACAACGGGTGTGCGCACGGGGCGTGCGTGCGCTGCAGGCGCGCGCCCCCGTGCACGCCTAGTCGGATATCCGAAACTCGACGCCGAGCATCTCCTTGACCTGCTCGTACGTGACGAACGCGATCGCGATCGACGGCACGACCTTGACGTAGTTTGGGGCGAGGCCCTGTGGGGTGCGTGTGTGTGTGCGGTGTTTTGTGTGGGGTGGTGATGGTGGGATCGAGTGGAGTCGACGACGGGTGGGCGGGATCGGCAGCAGCGGCCAGCCTCGGGAGGTGACACCCTCTCGTGTGCACCACCCTGTCATTTGCCATCGCTGGCCTGCCCGGTCGGTACCAGGGGGGGGGCGTAGTACGAAGGCCTGCCCTTGTTCCTCACCCAGATACCAACAACCAACCAGTCAATTGTCGCAAGCGGCGGCAATGCCTGCTCTACGACCAGCAGTACACATCGCCCCCCCCCACACACACAAACATCACCAACACCCTCGCGCCACGCGCCCGCCCCCCCGGCTCGCCTTACCTTGAACAGGGCGCGCATGCCCTCCTCGCGGACGGTGCGCGAAAAGCAGTCGACCTGCGTGTGTGTCAGGGGTTTCCTTGGGGTCAGTCACCCTTGCGTTCTTCCCGGAGAGGGTTTTCCCGTGTTCGTAGGGATTATGGGCTGCAGCCCGAAGAATCGCTTCGGGAAATTGCGGAAATAGGCAATTTCACACTTCCCCTCGAAAAAATCGCCTCCACACGTCGGTTTCCCCGAACGCACCCTCCCCCAAACCATCGAGGCGCACCCACCGGGCACGCCTTTTTTCGTTTCCCGATCGGGAAGGAAACTCCTGGTGCATGTTTGTGTGCGCGGGCTTGAGATGGGTGTGTGCGAGCGTGCACGTGTGCCCCCAAGCGTCCCCCGCATCCCTGTCCCACGGCTGTCCGGCGCCTCAGCAGCAGCAGCAATAGCAATAGCAACAATAGCAGCAAAGAACCATGTCCCCTCCTCCCCCCTCTCCTTGCCCCCCTGGCCTGCTGCGCGCCAGAGCACACATGCGTGTGGCCTCACCCACTAAACCCACGTGGCCTCATCCACCACCGGTGGTTCCCCCGGAAGCCGTATACCGCTCGGGGCCGGATGTCGCATTTCCCAGGAAACCAACCCACACTTGGTGAGAGAGGGCGTGGAGGGGTGCGTTGGAAAGCTCTTGCCAAGATCAGGGCAACGGCATGCATTGCGTGAACACCCGTTTTATATTGCGCCTGGGATGAGCCAGGTGTGAGCGGTCGAAGTTGCTCGAGCCGCGGAGAAAACAAGTACCAAAATCCTTCCCAGGCCCTGAGGGGTCACTGCCCGCCACGCGAACCGGCTGCCCCCCCCCCCCTCAGGCTTGCTGCTCGCCAGCGTGCACATTGTTGAGAACACTTTCTGTTTTGGCGACTCTGATGGCATGCTTGACTTGTGCTTGAGACAGACCCTGACACAGAGGCATGCACACACGCACAAGCCCACGTGCGCGTGCCGCGCTCCTCGCCCACTCACCATGCCCTTGTACACGACCGCCTGCCCAGTTCCGCTCGCGTGCAGCTTCTGTGCGCCTGCCCAGCCCGAGACCTGTGCGTGCGAGGCGAGATGAGGGAAGGGAGGGACGAAAGGGAGGTGAGTGAGTGAGTGAGTGGGGAGGGGAGGACAGGGGAGGGGAGGGGGGGGAGGGAAGGGAGGCGAGTGAGGTGGGGACGAGAGGGAGGGGGGAGAAAGAGGGACGCAAGAGGGAGGGGAGGGCAGGGCGAGGGGGAGGGGAGGGGGGGGGGGGGAGGGGGGGAGGGCAGGGGAAGGGAGGTGAGGGAGGGAGAGGTGAGGGAGAGGGGGGGGGAGGGAGGGAGGAGGAGGGGGGGGGAGGGGGAGAGGGGAGGGGAGGAGAGCCGGAAAACGCGCCGCACCCAAGGCAACGCAAACCGCCCATACATCTTCATGACAATTACGACTGCTTCAGTAGCAGCCTCCCAGCCCTGTGCCACAGAGGGACACGTCAAGATAATCCACACCTGTGCAACCGCAGCCGCGCGACGTCTATCGGTGGGGTCCGTTAGATAAGGGGTTCTACAGGGTGCGGACGTCTAGTTAAGAGCCTCCTAGACGTCTGTGTAGGAGCCTCCTACGTCCATACAGGAGCCTCCCAGCCCTGTGCCAGACAGTGACTATGTTACAGCAGGCACCCCAAGTGTGGGCCTTCGTACTAGTTCATACCATCCACACCACGATCTCCACCACAAGGCACGGCCTGTGTGGCTGGTCGTGACTTATCGTGTAGGAAGTATCGTCGTCGCATCAGACTCGTCGATAATCCACACATGCACCCGCCGCCGCGCGACGTCAGACGGTGGGGTTGATAAGATAAGGGCCCCCCAAGGTTCCTGGCGTCGATGTAGAAGCCTCCTAGGCGTGGGGGGCCCCGATCGATGAACGTAGTCAGAAGAGATCAGGATTATCCAGGTGTCCATGCATACAGTTTAGGGAGGAGCTAGCTAGAAGCAGGGGTCGTCCATCTCTCAGTTCGACCGCGTTGCCCCCCCCCACCCCCACCCACTCCAGCGATCCCTCCTATGTGGGAGCCCTGTGCGAGAAAGAGACTCGTCGATGATGGTGGTGATGATGATGATGGATATAACAGTCTGTGTGACACCAGTAATGATGTATAAGACCTGTGTCGGCGCTAGCGCCCGACACCTTCAAATCAGTTTCAGTGGGGAACTGGCTGGCTACCTGGTAGGGGTGAGGGTAAACCCCCACATGCGCGCACGCACTGGACCTAGACCTAGACCTCGACAGGGCACTGGGCCCCCAGATCCACCCTATAACACCCAGGTGATGATGATGCTGATGATGCTGATGAAACACACCTGCAACCGCCGCCGTGCGACGTCAAACGGGTACGCAACCGTCTGTCCGAACGTGCCGGCAAACGCGCCGCACGCAAGGCGCGTCGCGACCGAGAGGTCGCGCTCGTCGCGGAGTTCGTACGACTGTAGGAGAGAGGCCTTGAGGGACTCGTACTGCGTGTGAGTGGTGTGTGTGTGGGGGGGGGAGGGGTGCTGGTGGTGATGCGTGGAGCGTGTGTGCGGGGGGGGGGCATGCATGTGCACGTGCGTGTGTGCGTGCGCTTCCACTGCGTAGCTCGTACGACTGTAGGAGCGAGGCCTTGAGGGACTCGTACTGCGTGTGTGTGGGGTGTGTGTGGGGGGGGGGGGCATGTGTGTGTGTGTGTGCGCATGTGTGTGCATGTGTGTGGTGGTGGTGGTGGTGGTGGGCGCGGCGCGACCGAGAGGCCGCGCTCGTCGCGGAGCTCGTACGACTGCAGGAGCGAGGCCTTGAGGGACTCGTACTGCGGGGGGGTAGGGGGGGGGGGTGCATGGGGTTGTGGAAAGGCTGCACCCGCCCGCTGTGCTACGTGCTAAAGCCTGCCGGCCCACGGACACCCGCCAGCCACTGCAAAATTGAGGCCGACCCACCACTGCAAAATCAAGGCCGATCCACCATCCAATTCAGGCCGACCCCCCATCCAATTCAGGCCGATTCACCACATCCAATTCAGGCCGATTCACTCCATTCAATTCAGACCGACTCGCCATCCAATGCAGGCCGACTCACCACTGCAATTCAGGCTGATTCACCATCCAATTCACCATCCGGACTCACCACTGCAAAATTGAGGCCGACGTACGGGATGACCCCGATCACGGATGGTAGCCAGCCCTTGTACAGCGCGACTAGTCCCTCCTGCGGGGCCCGTGGTTTTGTTTTGGGGGTTGTTAATCCTTATGCCCACAGCTGGATTTGTCTTTGACCGCGTTGACAGTTGTCCTCCCACTGACCGTTAACCCTCATCTATAGGCCATTTGGAAACTCGTGACGAGGTCTGTCTGGCGGGCTCGTCAGACTAACAAACCACTGGACGGGTTGAGCCGTGTTTCAGCCGGAATACAGCAAATAGCTGTGCACAGCCGGAAACAAAAACAGTGCGCGGGGCGCCGTGCGTGCGCGCGCGAGAATGCAGGAGCGTTCAGCGCTGCCAGTGTATGGGGGTGGGGTGGGGCGCGGAGTGACATGCACAAGTTCAAAGCCCCATGCGCAAGCCGTGGGACCCCCGGCGCACGCGCATGTGTGTGTATGTGTGTGGGCAGGGTTTGTTGTGCGCGTGTTTTGTGTGTTTGCGTGTGTTTGTTTGCGTGTATGCATGGCGTGGCACTAGGCACGCCCACCTCCTTGATGATCGTGGTCCCCGCGTGGATGATGCCGCGGTACTGTCCCGTTGTACCCTCCTGCACCGTGAGGCGCCCGCGGACCATGTCGAGCGGGTACGTAGCAGACATCGCGATGATGCCCGCGCATGCGCCCGCGACGAGGCGCAGGAACGGCGTGAGCCGCCCGCTGCCGGTGTGCTCGCGGTAGTAGTCGGAGATCTCAGTGCTGATGTACTCGTACGCGAAGAACTGTGGGTGTGTGGGTGGTGGGTGGTCGTGCGTGCGTGCAGCAGGTGGCGCCTCATCCACCCGCGAACAAGCACCCCGCTCCCACCCCGGCAGCAGGCAGGCCGCCCGCTCACAGCGAGCCGCCCGCGTCACCTTGAATGCCGAGTTGGGCACGATGCGCACGCAGTTTGCGCCGTTGCCCTTGAACATGCCGGCTACGCCCTCAGACTTGGCCATGTGGACGAGGCCCTGCATGCATGCGGCCCAGCAGCCGCCATGCGGTCGAGCGTGAGACGGCAGCATGCCGCATGCAGCCTGAGGTATTGAATCTCCAACCACCACCATGAAACATCATGAAGGCAAGAAACATGGTGAAACATGCGATGCGACCCATGCATGGGCATGGGGCATGGGGGCCGGCAGATCAAGGCCCTGCATGGATGGCAGTCGCGACCCCCGCTCCTCCTCGCACCTGCCACGTGGAGCGGTAGACCTTCTCGTTGCCTTGGACCTGCATCAGGATCTTGAGCCGCTCGAGTGGCGCCACCGCCGAGCGCGACCTGCATGGAGGCGCCACAAGTTACGCTACGTTTTGACAGATCGGCACGCCGCCGCAGCGTGCATGCATCGCGTGTGTACCGCACAGACAGACGCATGCATCGTCCCGATTCCACTCACAGTCCTCCCGCGATGCCGCCTGCTGCGAGCGATTTTGTTATCGACAAAATACTTGGCTTGGCGGTCTTCACGAACGGAGTAGGAGCAGATGTAGTTGCCTTGTCTGCTGCTGCAGGTGTTGCTGCCATGCTGCACAACGAGACGTGGGTTGGCACTCTGGCTTGGCACCTCACTAGGGCCTTTCACAGCGAATCCGCAACCAGTCGCTCCTGGTAGGCTGGCAGTCTAATTTATATGCCTACGCGCGCCTCCGAGGGTCCAGCATCGTGTGTCCGTCGCAAGGGGTCCACAAACACGAACAGGCGAGCCCGCGGGCGGTGACAGGGAGGTACCAGGTGGGGTGCCACGCCGCACGAGAATCCAACAGCAGGTGGCTGAAAGGGAATAGAGGCAGAGGCGAGTAATTTGCGCAAAACCCCCAATTTCACACTATCCCCATTTCACACTATCCTCGGCACCATGGGCCTATAGCTGTGAGAGCGTAGTGTTACATAGCTGTACTATATTATGCTGTATTATGTTATTCAGAGATACTGGAAATGCAGCCACCGCTACCTACCACCTGAGACCCAGCTGCACCATCGTCCCCCCCCCGTGTCCCCCCCCCCTCTGGGCCAGAGTATTGCCGCGCCCCCGACCAACTACAGTCAGAGAAGCCAGGCGAAGCGCTACCGCGCGCAGCCGCAGCCACGCCATGTGACTTGCGGCTTGTCGTGGCGGGTGCCTTAAGAGTGCACACCGGCCTGGCCGCAGCTGTCGCCTGACTGACACTCACGCGCACTCAGGCCTGCACCGCCCGCTGGGATGCCCGCTGGGATGCTGTCCGACAGCGTCAAGATGCGTGGCGAGTCTCTCTCTCCATGCCCCGGACTGTGTGGCGGCGGCCGCCCTCCATTTCCGCAGGTGGTGACAAACGTGCGCTCGCGTGCAGTGAGCTGGCTCTCGTCCCACATTTTCTGCAGCGTCGCCTGCTCCGCTTTGTCCGGCGCAACGTCGACCCACTTGGTGCGGTGGTCGAGGGAGAGCGGGAACGCCATCGCGAGGAGCCTCGTTGGATGCCCGTTGCCAGCAGCGGCGGCGCTTGCAAACGGGGAGACATGTTGCCCAAGCGCGGATGGCTGCGCCGCCGCGGCGGGTCCGACGGCGCATAGGAGCAGCCTGGGCACAGCGGCTGCCGCTGCGCCACCGGGCCGTCCCTCCTGTTCTGGAACACTCGCAGCTGACAGGCTGCCGGGCTGCCCCACGCCGCGCCCAAACCACGGCCCCGGGGCGGGCACGTGCTTGACGGGCGCGTCGGCAGGGCCGGGGTTGAGGGCGAGGTCCAGCTGCGCCACGCAGTGCACAGGCAGGCGTGAGTCAGCAGTCGGCGGTTTGGTTGCGGCGCGCGCACGCACGCGCCGCAACATGCGCACTCTTGATGCCGCACCAGTTTGGCGTCACGATGCAAGTCAGCGGCAAAAGTGGTGCGCGCATTATAATCACTGACCTTCTTCATAAGGTTCGCCGGTGGGGACGGCTTTGGCTCTGGCGCTCGTGGCGGCGGGACATAGACAGTGCCGTTGAGATTTCGCCCCCAAAGATCGAGCTTGCCCTCAAACTTGCCCTGCGGGGGCGTCGGGATGAGCACACACGCGGGTGGGAGAGCGAGGGCGTGCCACCCAAGGGTGGCCCGCAGGCAGGCGCAAGGCGTCCACGGTGCCAGCGGTGGCGGGTGGCTCTCCTCTGACCCTCCCTCAATGCACACAACCACCACCAATGCATACAGGCAAGCACGTAAGGGTGTCGCTGCCACAGGCCCCGCCGCGGCCCGTGCAGGCCCCCCCCCCACACACACATGCGCACACCGACTGACCTGCAGTCGCGGCTGATACGACGACTCCTTCAAGGCCAGCCGCGCGTCTGAAAACGGCGTCGGGATGCCGCGCTGCTTCAGCGCTATCCCACTTCTGCGCACCTCCTTGGCCAGGCGCTTGGCCAGCGCGGCCGCGCGGCCTGCAGTTGTTGTGCATGCACGGTTGTTGCACGGTTGTTGACCGCGCCATGCAACATGCAACAGGGCCGCCATGCAACATGCCGGCACAAAGCACCCTGCCCTACATCCTGCCCTCACCTTTTTTTGTCATGGCACTGGCATCATCATCCTTGGCCGACATTGCCCCTCGCTTGGAGAAAGCCCTCCTTTGTTGCAGCCCCCCCCTGTTGCCCCCCTCGCCTCCTGCCGCCGCCTCTCTCTGTCACCCGCTGTCTCCCGCTGTCTCTGAAACCAACTGTGATGCAGCTACGAACAGGCCTGGGCCCTGTATCTGACGTGTAGTGTAGTGTGCTGGCGAAGGCACGCGCCCCTGGGAGTTTGCGGTAGCACTTGTCGGTAAAGTAGTACTCTTATCTCAGAGGACAGCAGAGTACAGCAGTGGTGATTCGATGTGACACTCGGAGTGGGTGTGAATTGTGTGAATAGAGAGCGCAGGCAAAGTGGTCACAGTGTCATCCAGCTACACGAGCGCCTTTTGGGGACCCCACCCCTTGCACCAGAAGTCCCTGCGCCTCCACACACACACACACACGCACACACACACACACCGAAGCTCTTTCCGATGGAGCTCTTCCCCCCGCCGCCGTCGGGCACGGCGCCGCAGCTGCAAGGAGCGACGCTAGTGGTGGTGAGGGACATGCTGCACAGCCCCAAGCACGTGGATCGCATGAGAGGGGTGTGCCACCTGCATGCGCATGATCTCATGCGCACGCTGCATGGTCCGGCAGCGGTGCATGCATGCACACACACGCACACACACACACACACACACATGCCTGCAGGTTGCCGTGGCCCAGGGCAACGTGGGCGAGCTGTCGATGGACGTGCTGATCACCAACACGGGCGCAACACTCGCCGGCGTGCTCGAGGACCCCAACGTGCTGCCGGTGGCCGGCAACGACCCTCACGACATGCGCGCGCCCGGCACGCTGTCCACCGCGCTCGAGCTCTTCGAGCTGCCCGCGTGTGAGTCTCCTCTCTCACGTGCGTCTCACGTGTGCATGGCGCCGGGCGTGTGTTGAGGTGCCGCGCGCTCGAAAGGAGAGAGAGAGGGAGAGAGCGAACCAGTGAGAGAGAGTGAATGAGAGAGAGAGAGAGAGAGAGAGAAAGAGACAGGGAGTCTCCTAGTGAGACTGCGCGTCCACGCCCGCTGCTGTGGGTCCAAACCGGCTGCTGTGGCGAGAGCAGGACCCAGGCATTGCCACCTGCTCCATCTGCATCGCACCTCCATGCCCACCCCGCCGCCCTGCCCACCCCGCCCCGCTGCGCCCTGCCCTGCCCTGCCTTCGTGCAGCCCCATCGCGCCGGGCCGTCGGCAACGTCGACGGCCCCGTGTTCCTGCTGCAGCAGCGCGCACCGGTCGTGCTCGGCCGCCAGGCGGAGTTTGCGGAGAACGTCGTCGAGTGGGCGCAGGTGGCTGGGTTGGGCTGGGCTGTCGGTGGGCTGTGGGGTGGGGTGGGTTGTTGGGTGGGTTGTGGGCTGGGCTGGGCTGTTGGCTGTGGGCTGGGCTGTGGGTTTGGATTGGATGGGCTATGGGATGGGGTGGGATGGGATGGGATGGGATGGGATGGGATGGGACCGGACGGGTGGGCTTGCTTGCTGCGGTGTGCCCGCTGTGCACCCATCCACCTGCTCGCCGCAGCGCACGGGTGCCAACGCTGCCTTGCTGCAGCACGGGCCAGAGCGCCGTGTGGTGGTGTGTTTAGGAAGAGGGTTTCAGGGGCGGAAAGGTTGCGGTGAGGTGCAGCCGCCGCATCGGCGATCGTTCGCTCAACTCACTTGCCTCGCATGCGGCCGCCGTAACCGGCGAGGGTCGACTCAACTCGCTCGTCCGTGCCCCCTGTGGGGAGGAGGGGCGGAGGTTGGGGGCCCAGTGCCCTGTCTAGGTCCAGTCCCACTCCACTAGTTGGTCCCCACGAGCAGTAGCCAGCTACCTGTTAGCAGTGCTCGGGCGCTATCTACACGCCGAGCAAAGTCGAACACGCTGTCTGTTAGGTGCGTCACACACGACTGTGAACTCCATCGGCATCAGCTCTCTTGCCTCGCCTCCATCGGCATCAACTTTCTCGCATCGCCCACGCCCACGTGCCGCAGAGCCAGGGCATCGTGCAGCTGCTCGTGCTGTCTGGCCTCGACTCGACGCTGCGCAGGGACAGGCAGATCATGGGCGACCCCATGCGGTGAGCGACCACCCGCATGGTGCTACGCGACCGCCCCTGTGGCTGCCCTGCCCGCCTGCCACCTACCTACCTGACCCTCTAAACTTGGCCGTGCGCTGTGCCGCGCGCAATCGTGACCCACCCGCCTACCACCTACCTTTCTCTGACCCACCAACCCATTCACCCACGCGCCGCTATGTGTGCCGCACCGCACGTGATCGTGACGCTGCCGTGTGCTGTAGCCGCGAAGCCCCCGTCCTCTGCGTCCTGCTTCTCTCCCGCCGCCTGCCCAGCACCACTCTTTGACACACACCGCCCTCTGCCCACTCTGCACATTCCCCACAACCTCCTGCCTCTACAGCCGCCGCCCGCCCACCCCCTCCGCGGCTACGCACACGCCCTCCGCACGCCCTCATGTGCCCACGTGCACGCACGTGCAAGAGCTGCAGCCGCTCGTGGCAGCTGATCTCGAATCCGCCACTCAGCAGCGCCACTTCGCACACCGCACACTCCTCGCCGCAGGTACCTAGCTGCCGACGCGCCCGGCCTTGCTGCCGCTTGTGAGTCCGCCGGCGTGACCCAGCTCGAGGAAGAGTACCTGAGCGAGGAGCGAGTGGCCCACGGCGCGCTGCCGCCGTGGCCACTGCTCGCGGGCGCCGCGCGCCGCGGCTGCGCGGCCGCACTGCTCGGGTGCTTTGCTGCAGAGGGCGACAACGTGCCGCACGCGCTGAGGGTCGCGGGCGTCGCGCTGCAGCTTCTGGGGCGCAGTGGCGGCGGTAGCGGTGAGGCATCCACGCCGGGCGGAAGCGACCTGCGCCTGCCGTGCTCGTTCGCGGCGCTGTACGGCCGCGCGTCGGGGATGGATGAGCTGGCTTGAGCGCGGGTGGAATCGTTGTTAGTCTAATCGTTCGTCTGCCAGCGTCCCTACCTAGGTGCACCGCCCATTGGCTGCCCCTTGAACGAGCTTTATGTTATCTCCACGACTGACTCCTTCAGTAAAGGTCGCGCTTGTCCAACCCGTCAACCTGGTGTGGTAAGACCATCGTGGATCTCACCGCTGGGTAACGCCAGATCAGCCCCCCGCCAATGCTTACAAGCTGTGTTGGAAAACCCACCAAACCAATTTGTTTGTCAACCATTTCCCTGTTGAATAGCCGTGGCACCCTTGCCTTTTGCTCCTGCGCTTCTCTCCACCCAAAGCCCCCCAAACTTCTCTTCACACAAAATGGACGGATGAAGGCCCCTCACACACTACCCCCACCAGTACACCATGCGAACCCGCCGAGCTGCCAAGATTGCGGCAGAGGCAGAGGCCTCTGCTGCAAGCGCATCCTGCCATGCCGTCCTGATGTCGCCGGATCTCTTTCCACTCGCGCTGTGGCCGTCGCTGGACCGCGCCAGCAAGATCGCTCTGCGTTGCGTGAGCAGGACCATGCGCAGCCTGGTGGATGCGTCCATCGAGGTTGTGGCCAGCCCTGGCCTCTGGCTTCTCTCCCGACGCGCCCAGCGCCGCTCTCGTGCGATGGCCTGAGATGCCCGAGCTGACGCTGCTGGCAGTGATAAGCACCGCCGACCTGCTGCCACTCGCAACGGCGTCGCTGGCTGGGCTGACGAACCTCACAGTGCGCCAGGTGGGTGGGGGGCACCGCGCATGGGCGCATGGCATCAAGCATGTTACGCACACACGCCGATCCCTCCCATGCATGCACCACTCGCATTGGAGCATGCTCATGTTGTTCCCTCATACGCATGCAGCCACCTCTCTGCTTTGGAGCAGGCAGCGTGCCAGCCCTGCATCCATCCTGGCTGACCCGCGAGCGTGTGCATGCATGCATATGCAGGCCCCGCCACCTGACGCAGAAGCAGATCTGGCGGCTGTGGACATGCCGACATTCAGCAGCACCGTGGCGGCAACGCTCCAAGTGATCGACATCAGCGGCTGCCACACACTGAACTCCATAGACTTTGTTCGAAACTGTGTGCAGCTCAGGTGCCCCTGGATGCCCGTATGCTTCGGCGTGTCGGATCTGTCGCCGTTGGCAGCATGCAGCGAGACGTTGGAGGAGCTGTGGATGGCTGCCAGCTATGCGGTTGTGAATCTGGATCCTCTGAGGGCACGCACCAAGCTCCGCAAGCTCGACCTCCGTGACTGCGATGAGTTTGAGCTGCACGATCAGGTGGAAACCCTGCAGCTGACCTGCAACCCAGCTGGCAGACCCGGCGTCGGTCGAGGTCGAAGGCCTGGTGCACGAGCTTCAGCCGAGCATCCCGCCAGGAGTACAGGCACACACGGCGTTGGTTCTGGGAGATGGTGTTCCCGAAGCTCAGACTGCCATTGCTGCTGCTGGCGCCATTCCGCCACTGGTGCGGCTGCTGGCGCGTCACTCGCCGGCTGACGTGCATGCGGCAGCAGCACGTGCACTGCTGGGTCTGGCTGCTTTCCATCCTCAGAACCAGGCTGCCATAGCCGCCGCTGGCGCCATACCGGCTCTGGTGCAGCTGCTGGCGCAGGATTCCGCGGATGAAGTGCGGGCGTTTGCAGTACGTGCACTGTGCATCTTGGCAAACGATCATGCACCGAACTCGGATGCCATCGCTGCCTCTGGTGCCATTCCACTTGTGGTGAAGCTACTCGGGCCTGCTTCTTCCGCAAATGTGCAGGAGGCAGCGGCAATTGCACTGCGTCTGCTGGCTGTCAACAATGCTCAGCGCCAGGTCGCAATTGCCACCGCTGGCGCCATTCCATCTCTTGTGCAACTCTTGGGACCTGGTAACTCAGCGAGCATGCAGATGGGAGCGGCTGATGCACTGAAAAAACTGGCAAGTCATGCCCAGAGCCAGATCATAACCGCTGCTGGCGCCATTCCGGCCCTGGTGCAGCTGCTGGCGCATGACTCGCCGGCAGGCGTGCAGGAAGCAGCAGCAAATGCGCTACAGAACCTGGCGGCCAGCCACGCTCACAACCAGGCCGCCATCGCCGCCGCTGGTGCCATCCCGGCTCTCGTGCAGCTGCTGGGGCCTGGTTCAACGGCAGACGTGCAGGCAGTGGCAGCAGGTACACTGTGCATCCTGGCTGCCAACAGCCCGGAAAACCAAGCCGCCGTCGCTGGTGCTGCTGGTGCCATTGCCGCTCTGGTGCGGCTGCTGGGTCCTGAATATCCTGAAGATGTGAAGGCAGCAGCTGCAAGTGCACTGCAAAACCTGGCTAGCGACCATGCTCAGAACAAGGCCGCCATCGTTGCCGGTGGCGCCCTTTCGCCTCTCGTGCAGCTGCTGGGGCATGACTCGCTACCACATGTGCAAAGGGCAGCAGCAGACTCACTTTGCAACCTCATTTGCAATATTGATATCCGCCGTCGCTGCGCCATTCCTGCTCCCGCGCAGCTGCTGGGGTCTCAATCATCTTCAGGTTTGCACGTGGCTGCAGCAGATGCGCTGTACAACCTTGCCTGCGGCAATGCTCAGAACCAGGCTGCTCTCGCCTCAAAAAGTGTCATTCCGGCTCTTGTGAAGCTTCTGGGCCCTGACTCCTCGGCAGACGTGCAGGCGGCGGCAGCAAGCGTACTTTGCAGTGTTGCTGCTAACCATGCTCCAAATCAGGCTGCCGCCGCTGGTGCCATTCCGGCTCTGGTTCAGCTGCTGGGGCCTGAGTCATTGGCTGGTGTGAAGACGAAAGCAGCACGTGCGCTGGGCATCCTGGGCTTTTTGATGATTGATTGAGCTGAGTGCATGTTTTGCTGGGTGCATCGCTGATTGGGTGGATTGAAGGGGGGGGGGGCTAGTCGGTTGGAGATGAGGGGTCGGCTCGTCGGTTGAAGACACGTCCGCATCTTGTGCACACATGCTAGCACACGTTTGTAACGAGTGTTGTTTGCGACATGCGCTGCTTTACTTTGACCGCGTCTGGCCGTCCAGCCCGCCCCCCCGCTGCTACCCCCCTTACTACCGGCTCCTGCCACACGCGGCGATGGTTTACACAGGTTTCACACGTGCGCGCCCGGAGGGCCGCAGCGGGTCGTGAGTCAAGGCCTTGACTGCTACACGCGGCGAGAAGAAGCGGTGGCGCGTCAGCTCCAGCGTCTCACCGATGAGATTGGCGCAGTGCCGCTGTCGCTTCCGCGTCGACCTCTGCTCTCACACGTGGAGATCTGTTCCTCAAAGCATGGCTGTAGTATAGGGCAAAGAGTAGAGAGCTCTACCAAGGTTAACAACGCATGACCGCTACCTCCGCACCGCCTCGCACCCTGTGCTCCATACCCCTCTCAGTTCTCTTACTTTGCTGCTGCAACCCACCACCATATTTGCGCCATTCACGGAGCGCGCGCTCCGACAAAACATCACGCATGCCCCACCCACCCCACCACCCGGGACGGGCGGCACGCCGTGTTGCAGCCACCAGGCTAGCGGCCTCCTGCTGCTGCCGCCGCTTGGCGCACACCGCCGCGGCACACCGCCCTGCTAGCCTGCTCGCTGCTGCCCGAACACAAGCTGCCTCACACACAAACACACACCACTCGAGGTGCCCAAAGAGACGTCAGCGTCCACCACCTGCTGCTCACTTTGCCAGCAGGGACTCGCGCGTGCGGATCACCTTCGCCGTCTTCTGCCAGTACTCAATCGCCTTGCCGACGCCCGAGCCCGGGGTGATCTGGGTAAAGGGAAACGGGGGGGGGGGGCGAGGTCAGCTTGATGGCCAAATGTGTTTATGGGAGGGGGGAGGAAGGACGCAACACAGCAGGGAGGGGGAGGGGGAGAAGCAGCACAACACAGCACAGCACAGCTCCTGCACACAACAGCTCATTGATGTCGCATGATTCAGTTCATCACCTGCATGCCGCAGTGGATCACCGCAGGAGAGTCGCACGCTACCCAGTGGTGTCATTAAGGAAATCAAGAATGTCCTGTTTGCCCACGCAACATTGGAGAGAGCAGGCCGACTTGCCCTCGCAGGAGTCGATTTTTTTGCTAAAAAGTGTGAAATTGCCGTTTTCACACTTTTCGGAGCAAAGTTCCGGCGATCCGCCCCCGCAGTTCCCCCCCAAATTTCACGCTTGGCCCCCGCGGCGGAGGCTGCGGGGGCGCTAAGGACATCACTGACGCTACCCCTCCCCCACTTCCCACACGCACGGGCCGAGCGCAGTAAGGCGCCCTCCACGTATAAAACGCCACCAAAGGCGACAAAGGACTGAAACACGATCGACGGTAGGCTGGCGATGGCCCCAGGTAATCCATGCGTCAGGGCCCTTCACAGGGAAACGGGAGTGAACGTGTATAACTGTAAAACTGAGCACGACTGCTGCCCGCCTTGGCCCCTGCCCCTGCCACATCCGGCTGCGATGAGAGGAGTCGGTGGCGCGCCTGCTGCAGCGCGGGTCCCCTGCCAGTAGACCCCCAGCACGTGGAAAACTGTAACTGAAACACGACCATCGACCGTTACCCACGTTCATGCCGCAGTCGATCATTGCCATCTCTACGCCAGAGAGCGCGCCCGCGAGCATGAGCTCGTTCATGTTGCCGAGGTGGCCGATGCGGAAGACCTTTCCGTTGATCTGCAAGGGAGAATATGGGGAAAGGGAGAGGGCAGCAAGCGTCAGCACCACTCCCCATCACAGCACAGAGCACGAGCGCGTTCATGTTGCCGTTGATCTGCGAGGGAGAAGGAAGGGGGCAGGGAGGGGAAAAGTGGCAGGAGTCAGCACCACTCTTCATTACAGCGCAGAGCACGAGCTCATTCACGTTGCCGTTGATCTGCAAGGGACAAGGAGGGGGAGAGGGAGAGGGAGAGGGGGGGGGAGGGAGAGGGAGAGGGCGGCGAGTGTCAGCGCCACTCCCCATCACAGCACAGAGGATGGGCTCTTTCACGTTGCCGTTAATCTGTCAGGGAGAAAAAGGGCGAGAGGGAGAGGGAGAGGGCGGCAGCAGTCAGCATCCCCCCCTCCCCCCTGCCATCAGAGCGCCCACCCCACGCAGGCGAGAAAGATTGTGCACGCATCTGCGGATGTGACGTGTGTGTGCGAGGGGGAGGGGCAGACGAGGGGCCACGCGTCAGCAGCAAGGCCGGCGCATAAGCGCACGCGCGGCACCGCAACCTATACCGAGCTCGTAATTTGCGTACGCCGACCCGACCCCCCCCCCGACCCCCAAGCCAACACCTCACTAACTCACATAGTCAAGCGCAGTATTCCCCCGCCCCCCCCCCCCTCTCCTCCCCAAAGCCCACACCTGCGCGAGGCCGATGCCGATCGAGAGGTCGTACTTTGCGTACGCCGACTTGACGATCAGGTTTGAGTCGATGCCCTTGGGGACCTCAACGACGGTGAGCGCGTCAGACAGCCTGCGCGTGTGTGTGTGTGTGTGTGTGTGTTAATAGACGCCCCCTTTGCACGCACTGTTCTTCACACTAAGCGCACCAGCGCTTGTTCTTGCACAGCATCTGCAGCCCCCCTCCCCCCCCCTCCCCCTGCGCATGCCACGCCCCCATGCGTGCCACCAAACACGCACTAGCGCTTGTTCTTGCACAGCGTGCAGCCCCCTGACCTCCCCACTCCCCCCCCAGCACATGCCAGCCCCCCATGCATGCCACCACACGCACCAGCACTTTTTCTTGCACAGCGTCTGCAGCCCCCTGACCCCCCGGCCCCCCAGCCCCTCCCTTGCGCATGCCACCCCCCATGCATGACACCACCCCTACCCAGCACATGCAAGCCCCCCCCATGCATGCCACCTAACACGCACAAGCGCTTGCTCTTGCACAGCGTCTGCAGCCTCCCCCCCCCGGCCCCTCCCCAGCACATGCCAGTCCCCCATGCAAGCCGCCAAACACGCACCAGCGCTTGCTCTTGCACAGCGTCTGTAGCCCCGTGACCCCCGCCCCCCTCCGCCGCCGACCCTCCCCAGCGCACGCCAGCCCCCCATGCATGCCACCAAACACGCACCAGCGCTTGTTCTTGCACAGCGTCTGCAGTACCCTGAGCCCCCCCCCCCCCGCTCTCTCTCGCACCCCCCTCCCCAGCGCACGCCACGCCCCCCCCATGCGCACGCACTGACACCGCACGTTTGAACCCGAGAGACAATAAACGAACGCACCAGCGCTTGTTCTTGCACAGCGTCTGCAGCCCCCAGCCTGCGACGGCCTTGCGCGTGCCCTCTGCAAGGCGGTGATGGCGCGCGACCACGTTCTCCATGCCCTCCGACTGTGGGAGGGGAGGGGGGGGGCGATGTGTGTGTGTGCATGCGCGTGTGCGTGCATATGTACGTGCCTGTGTGCGTGCATGCATGCGTGTGTGTGTTTGTGTACTATCCACTCGATTCAGGCGCTGGTTAGTCACCCGCTATTCGAAAGACATCCCAGTGCACGCGTCAAGACTTCATAACAATTGCCGGGGTGTATTGCTGTTAGTAGTACAGGCATTGCCGGTGCATGCGGACGGCCTCATGTAACGCTTGGTTGGTTGGTTGGTTGTGTGTGTGTGTGTGTGGAGGGGTCCGTGGGCGCATGCAGCACAGCACAGCACAGCGCGCCCCATTGAAGATCTGTTGAAGATCCTTAGAAGATCTGGGCTCTGAAAATCTGTCTGGGCACTGAAGATCTGAGCAGATCTTCTGAAGATCGCGTCACTGAAGAGTTGGACATCGGTCAAAGATCCCCACCTCAATCAGCAACAGGCCCACATCCGCCCCCCCCCATTGCCCTCCACAAGCGTCTGTTTGAGAGCTTGCGCACTAACGAGTCTTCGCACACATGAGCCATTTCATAAGACATTTCATGAGCCATTTCACGAGCCATTTCATGAGCCTTCGCACTCATGAGACTTCGCACTCATGAGCCATATCAAGAGCCTTCGCACTCGAGAACTTTCGCGCTCATGAGCCTCCATTTTTAATGAAGAGCACACTTCCTTCTCATCAGCATCCGCACTCCTTGACCCCACCTTCAGCAGGCGGATTGACTCCTTGGTTCCGTACTGCAGCGATAGCCACCTCCGCGCGATCACCCTATTGCTCAAACCACTATATTGCTCTTGGAAGACATACACGTTTTTTTGTTACTGCTCTTAGTGCTCCGTTACATTGAGCAGGCGGATCGACTCCTTGGTTCTGTACAGCAGCGACAGCCCACGCTCAACAACCCTATTGCTCAATAACCCCTATATTGCTCTTGGAAGACAGACACGTTTTTTTAACTACTCTTAGTGCTCCGTTGGGGCTCGATTAACGGAGGCGCGTTCTCGTCGCCGAGCCCTGGACCCAGCAATGCGGCGCTGCTGGTGACGAGGATCTCCGTGCCGCTGACGAGCGGGGTAAAATACGACTGGCCCGGCTCCTGCTAGACTGCCCCTCGGTGGACACTTCAGGAGCGGCTTGCCCGGCGCTGCCATGGCTTGGCGAGAAGCCGCGGCGCTGCCGCGGCCCGTGCTGGGAGACGGCCCTTATCCTCCCCCCATGCAGGACGCCATGCGGCACCGATCTCGACGAGTTGATCGACGAGCGGAGGAGCTGGCGCCCGTCAATGCATGCTGGACATTGGTCAAGATGGCTGCCCGTGGAGGCGGGCTACCATCACGGCTTCAGCGGTGGCGACCGCCGAGGCAACACAGAGTAAATCCGCTTCACCAATCGCAGCGTTCGTCACCGCGCTCATCCTCGGGGTCGCTCGTCTGCCGGTGACTGGCGTTGGAAGGTCTTCAGGCAGCCTCCATGACAACTCTGTCGTCCATCACCCCTGGAGGGTGGGACCTGGCCGTGCATGAGGCATGGGGCGCCGGCTGAGCCCCATGCAAACGAGAGCTGGACAGCCATGCACTGCCAGGCGGGGACCGTTCCAGTCAGCGCCAGCCGGCTCTGCCGGCTTGACTGGCCACAAGGCCACTACTGTGACCCTGAGGAAGGTCCTCTCCTATATGCTCCTTGCCAGACATGTCTCTCAGAGACCGCTGTTTGGGGTAGTCTAGCCGGCGGGAGCGGTAGTCTATCGGCCGGGAGCCGGCGGTACTCTAGTACTTAAGTGTGCTGGAGTATCGGCGGCTGTCTCTAGTAGAAGAGTAGCCTGCTTAGCTGGAAACCCCGTGTTACTGTTACTGAAGTGCTCGATTTACATTTGAGCAGGCGGATCGACTCCTTAGTTCTGTACAGCAGCGACAGCCCACGCTCAACAACCCTATTGCTCAATGACCACTATACCGTAGTCACGCTTTGCCTTTGCGCCTAATTAAGTCCGAAAACGCCCCGCAAAGGCTCCGTAAACGTGAAATTAAGTCAAAAAACGCCCCGCAAAGGTAAAAAGAAAAGTCCCCTGCGGGATTCTAACCCGGATCAACGCTCTACAGGCCTGCAAAAAGCCGCCGCAAAGGCAGCTCAAAGTCGAAATTAAGTCGAACACCCTCCCGCAAAAAAAAGTCTAAATAAATTGGCCTGTAGCGGACCCCCGCCAAGGCAACGTGTGACTACGGTATTGCTCTTGGAAGACAGACACGTTTTTTTCTGTAACTGCTCTGAGTGCTCCGTTACATTGAGCAGGCGGATCGACTCTTTGGTTCTGTACAGCAGCGACAGCCCACGCTCAACAACCCTATTGCTCAATGACCACTAAAGCAGGACTTCTACTGCTCTTTTAAGACAACACGGGTAGGTTTTACTGCTGTAAGCATTCACCGGGTACAAGCATTCGAACACTCGTGCTCCGTTACCTTGAGCAGGCGGATCGACTCCTTGGTTCCGTACAGCAGCGACAGCGCCGGCGTGTACGGGGTGTTACCGGCCGGGTTGGTCTTCAGGTAGTCGGCCCAGTCGTAGTAGCAGCGCTTGAGCTGCGCGGTCTTGTGCGCCTCGAGCGCCTTTGGCGACGCGCACACGTACGCGAGGCCGGTCGGCAGCGACATTGCCTTCTGGGAGCCTGGATGCACACACGCAGGCGGATGCAGCAGGGCGCACGCGTCAGGTCTTGAGGCTTGGGCGGCCGGCATTCAGGGTGAAGGGTTGTGAGAGTTGCGCGAAGCGCACGCGATGCGCGCAAGTACGCACGATTGCATGCAACACATGCTCTCCCCAAAAACAACTCACCCGTCGCCGCAGCGTCGACCCTCCACTCGTCAAACTGCAAGTCGAGTGCACGCACACGCACACACATGACACACACACACACACACACTTGTGTGACATGTCTGACATCATACACATCCCCTCACCCGTCACCGCCACGTCGACCCTCCACTTGTCAAACTGGAAGTCGAGCGCACACACATGACTGACAAACCACACACACACACACCACACACACACACTTGTGTGACATGTGTGACATCACACGCTCCCTCTCACCCGTCACAGCGACATCAGCCCTCCCACTTGAAAAATAAAACAAAAAAAATGGCGAACTGGAAGTCGAGCACGCTGTCCACCATAAGCAGCGACGGGTGCGCAATCACTCTAGCATCGGGGGCACGACCAAACTAGAAAGTAAGCTTCTTGTTACCGTAGTACCGCTTTGCCTTGCCGCCACTTTTATAAACAGGGTAATTGTTAAGAAATTTGGTGCCTTGCCGCGGGATTTTTTCTCGATTTCCCGTTTTGACGTCACTTTTGGCGTGTTTTTTTTTACAGTTACAGTTACATCGGCTTTCCAGCAAAGATTACCTCTAGTCCTAGTACCACCGCCTAGACCCAAGTCCAGTTCTGGCCCTAACAATTGCTTGTGAGGGGCGGTAGCCACCAGCCGGCTGCCTGCCAACGTGTAGTCCCAGAGCAAAAAGGAGAGCTACTGTGCGACGCCTCCAAAATAGGTCCTAACTGCTTCTAGGGGATAGGGGGTCAAGTGGCGCTTGCCAATCTACTTGACCGCCGTGGTGGAGGGGCCGGCGCCTGAGGGGCAGCCGGACCGTACACCACGGCTCTCCACCCGACCCTATCCTGAGCACGCTCAAACGCCGTGTCCAAAAAAGTCTTCCAATCAGAACGAGTGCCACTAGTTTCGCCTAGCTGCTGAATCAGTAGCTTAAGAAAATAGTGTCGGGAGGAGGCTGGGGGCCGGCCTTGCTGCCGAGCCACATCCATTGTGCAGTCAAAAGTCGTACGAGGAAGACGAGAAGCCGGCATGCGCATCACATGGCCTAGCCACTGCATTGATCGCTTTGCCACAAGGCTCTCAATTGGCTCAGTGTCGCACGCCTGCCGAATATAAGTTAATCTGTGCCGGTCGACCAGGCGCACACCCAGAATGCGACGAAGGCAGTTAGAGTGGGCAACCTCCAATCGAGTCAGTTGTGTTTTAGTAGGGGCCCATGTTTCGCAGCCGTACAGAAAGTGGGGCAGCACGAAAGTGTTGTAAACCCGCATCTTAGACTGCACTTGCATCTTCTTGCTGGCCCAAATCTTATCAAAAGACGCAAACACGCCCAGCGCGCGACCGACACGCACACCGATCTCCTTTTCCACACCACCACTCTGGGTTATCCAACTCCCTAGATACTTAAATGCAGAGACGGTCTTCACTTCACCACCAGTCAGCGCAAACGTGGGCAGATCCGCGTCAAAATCTGCTGGCAAAATCATCACTTCTGTCTTGGCGGCGTTGATTTGCATGCCAAAGCTAGAGGACACTTTGTCAAGGATTTTCAGCATAAGCGCCAACTGAGCTGGGTCATGCGAGAACAAACATAAATCGTCGGCATACATCAGCATTACTATGCGCTCAACCGACGACGACAACACAGAGCCGCCGGCTCGGGTCACGACTGACACGCCAGCCCCCTCTGGCATCATGTCTAGCGCCTTTTTCACTATGTGGTCAATAAAAAACATTGAACAACACAGGAGCAATGACGCACCCCTGTCGCACACCAGACGACACGGGGAATTCGTGCCCGATTTTCCCAGCCAGCCGCACGGCAGCTGCGGTGTTGGTGTGAAGATCCTCCAACAGATCAATAATGTGCGGATGAACACTATATAATCTAAGGACTCTCCACAGTGCCGCACGGTTTATGCAATCGTAAGCTTTAGAATAGTCGACAAATGCCACAGCCATGCATTGTTTGTACTCGGCATGTGCCGCGCTCAGCGAGCGCAGAGTAAAAATTGCATCAACAGTGCCTCTGCTTTTTCTGAAACCACACTGAGCCTCATGCAACTGACCATCAACCTGCGTGGAGACGCGGTGCAGAAGTATGGCAGCGTACACTTTCCCGGCAATAGAGAGAAGGCTTATACCGCGGTAGTTACCAGGGGAGTCACGCGGACCCTTCCCCTTATATAACGGTGTGATAATAGCAGTTTTCCATTCCCTCGGGGCTCTCCCCGACCGCCATACGGCGATGATGACCCGGTGGAGCCATGCGATGGCAGGTGGGCACCGCAACAGCATGGCGTCCAGCTGGTCACCGCCCGGAGCGGCGGCCGAGCGCAACGCTCGCACACACGCCTCCGTCTCAGCCAGGTCAGGGGGGCGCCCGTGCGCTTCGTCCACCTCTGTGGCGCGTGTGAGCTCAAACGCCGCTACATCGTTCTCCAGCTGGTTCAGGGTCTCGTCGCTGAGCTTGGTCTCCCCGCCATATAGCTTGTCGAATGACTCTGTCATGGCCTTCAGCACCCCGTCTGGACCGCTGTGCAGCGCGCCCGAGACGTCCCGCATGGCAGGTGGGATCTGATGGCTGTGGCTGCGGCCCGCCAGCCTGTCGCACGCGCGCGCAAACTGGCGCAGATTCTTCTTGCGTAGCATGTCTTGCGCCTCCGCCACCTGCTGGCCGATCCACCTCTCCCTGTCTCTCTGCACAGCTGCGTCGGCCGCGCGGTTGGCGCGGTTGCGCTCTCGTTTGGCAGCAGCAGACTTGCTCCTGAGCCATGCCGTGTGCGCGCGCTGCCGGGCGTCCATGAGCCGGAGGGTGCGCTGCGACAGAGTGAACTGCCAGCCGCGCCGCCGGCGGCTGCCACGTGGAGCGAGGTGGTTGGTGGCCACCTCGCGAATGGCAGCAGCCATCGCGTCGTACTCCGCCTGGGCATCAGCGCCCTCGGGCGGCACGGCCTCCAGCAGCCCAAAGCGATCGGACAGCTGGAGGTTGAACTCACGACGGACAGCCGGGCGCCGCAGTTGTGAAGAGTCCCATGCGCGCCGCTGAGAGCTGCCTGCATGGCGGGAGGCTCGCATGCGGAGGCGCATGGACAGTACCACCATGCGGTGATCGCTGTCCCAGGTTGGGCTCCTACGCACCCTACAGTCTGTCACCGCATGCATGCGGCGGCGCGCGACCAGGATGTAGTCCTTGACGCTGTGCAGGCGCCGCACAGAACATGCATGCCGTCTGCTCTGTGCAACAGCCATGGGGCTGATGTGGGTGTACTGGTGCTCAGGCCTGTGGGGGTAGAGAGTGTTGGCAGCGCGCAGGCTGCATGCAGTGGCAGTGTCAAGGAGCAGGCGACCGTTCCTGCTGGCCACCGCTGGCTCCGTGAGGGGCAGGTGCTTGCCAACGCATTCGTGGTCGGACACCGAGTCCCTCCCCACTGCTGCATTGAAATCACCTGCCACGATGAGCAGATCGCGCTTGTCGTTGGCCTTGTCCGCGAGCGCCGCTACTCGAAGGTAGAAGTCGCCAGCCTCCTCGTCGCTCGCCGCCTCCGTTGGACTGTAGGCGCTGACGATGGTGATCATCTGCCCACGGTCCGCTGCAAAGCGGGCCTGGATGAGGCGGTCGGACACCGCCTCCCAGGAGACGAGTGCCGATGCCCATGCAGGGGACAACAGCAAGCCCACCCCACGCTGCCGGTGCTCCCCACCCGACCATAGCAGCGTCCACGACGTGTCGCCCGTAGCCACTTGCGCCTCCCCGGAGCCGGTCCTGCGCAACTCCTGAAGCGCTGCAACACCGACGCTAAGCTTGGCGCAATCTTGCACCAGACTCGCCAGTTTGACCAGTCCCTCGTCCTCTGCAGGACATGTCCGCACGTTGAACGTAGCCACTCTGGTGTTCTGATTGACGACTTGGACGCGTCGCCAGGCGTGCCCCGCTACACGCGGGGACTGGGCAGGAAAAGGCTGCATGCATGGGGTGCCTTGTTTCCCCTTTGCTCGCATCCGCGGCCAGCCAGCTCAAGTCCGCGAGGCGTCCTTGGCCGTCTGTGATGCCGGGCCGGTATGCCCTCCTTGGGTTGGCTCTACGCTACAGGGTCATCGGACTCGCGTCGTCGACACCTGGATCGCAGCGCGCCCGGGGGGTTGCCACCCCCCGAGCGCACTAGTAGAACGTAGAAGCGGTGTGTTGGACTGTGTTGGGTAAACTTAACAGGATGATTATTGTTTTGGCAATATTTATTAGAAATCGACCTTGCCGCGACGTTTTCCAAATTATTTAATCGGCAAGGCAAAGCGGTACTACGGTAGGGTTTCAGGGTTCCTAAACGTAAAGGGTTTTATGGTTTATGGTTAAGGGTTCATGGCTGTGACTCACCCGTCACCGCCACGTCGACCCGCCACTTGTCGAACTGGCAGTCGAGCGCACGCACACGCACACGCATGACTGACACACATCACACACACACACACACACACACACACACACTCGTGCGACATCACACACTCCCCCTCACCCGTCACCGCCACGTCGACCCTCCACTTGTCGAACTGGAAGTCGAGCGCGCCGATCGACGAGACGCCGTCAACGAGCAGCAGGGACGGGTGCGCCGCCGCGTCCATGGCGGCGCGGCAGCCGCCGATGTCGGACGTGATGCCGGTCGTGGTCTCGTTGTGGACCACGCACACCGCCTGTGTTGTGAGAGTGGAAGTGGGTGCGTGAGAGAGGGAGAGAGAGGGGCAGAGAGGGGGAGAGAGAGGGAGAGGAGAGAGAGAGAAGGAGAGGAGAGAGAGGGAGAGGAGAGAGGCAGAAAAAGGGAGAGAGAAAGAGAGGGAGAGGAGAGAGAGAGGGGAGAGAGGCAGAGAGAGAGGGCGAGGAGAGAGAGGCAGAGAGAGAGAAGAGACAGACAGAGAGTGACGGAGAGGGAGATATAAAAAACAGAGAGAGAGAGAGGAGAGTGTGCGTGTGTGTGCGTGGCGTCATGCCGGTTGTGGTCTCGTTTTGTGGACGACGCACACTGCCTGTGTTGTACGAGAGTGGAAGTGTGTGTGTGATAGACCGCGCACACCGCCTGTGTGTGAGAGCGTGTGCGTGAGGAGGGGGGGAGAGGGAGGAGAGGGAGAGAGGAGAGGAAGAAAGGGGGAGGGGAGGGAGGGAGAGGAAGGGAGAGAGAGAGGCAGAGCGAGTGGGAGAGAGAGTGGGAGAGGAGAGAGAGGCAGGGAGAGAGAAGAGAGGGAGAGAAGAGAGAGACAGAGAATAGAGACAGAGACAGTGTGTGTGTGTGTGTGTGTGTGCGTGGCATGATGCCGGTCGAGGTTGTGTTGTGGACAACGCACACCGCGTGTGTGTGAGAAGAGTGGAAGTTGGTGCGTGAGAGACCACGCAAACCGCCTGTGTTGTGAGAGCGTGTGCGTAAAAGAGAAGGGGAGAGAGAGGGAGGGAGGAGAGGGAGAGGAGAGAGGGAGAGGAGAGCGAGTGAGGAGAGAGAAACAGAGAAAGCGAGAAGCAAGATGACAGAGGCAGAGAGAGAGGGAGAGGAGAGAGGGAGAGGAGAGAGGGAGAGGAGAGAGAGAAGAGAGAGACATAGAGACAAAGAGAGGGAGAGAGTTTGTGTGTGTGTGTGGCGATTCACTTTGCCGAGTCCGCCTTGAGCATCACCTCCACTTGACCTCAAGCGCCCCCCCCCCCATTTGCACTCTTTGTGCCCTGCTACCTTGCGCCCATTGTGTTTTGTTTTCGGCGTTTGGAGCCAGGTTTGGGAGCCAAGGAGCCGAATTTTCAGTCGAATGGCTCCAGATAATCATTTGAAACTAAAAAAAAAACAAAATCACTGCTTGCGCCCAGCTTGCGCCCCTTCACTGTCGCCACACACGCGCACACACACACACACACACACACACCTTGATCTTCTTCTCCGTGTCCGCCTTCAGGATCGCCTCCAGCTTGTCCTCGTGCGCGCCCTCGCCCCACCGGCAGTCGATGATTTGGACGTCGAGGCCGAGCCGGTTCATCATGTCGATCCACAGGTGCGAGAAGAGCCCGTAGCGGAAGCAGACGACCTGCGGCAGGGGGGGGGGCGAGATGGCTCAGAACGAATCGCTGCTTGTTCGTTACTCTGGTGTGTGTGGGTGGTGGCTGGGTAGTAGTGGGGAGTGCGTGGGCGGGTGTGTGGGTGGTGTACGAGCACGAGTGAGTGCTGTGGCATCGCCAAGTGCATCAAGGTCCTTTGGCTCTGGTCTGCTGAAGGGCATTTTCTGATGCTATTGGCGCTGGTAACTGCTATTCGGCCGCGTTTTTGACAGGCACCTGCTGTTGGCCCTGCTATTGGCCCTGCTGTTGGCCCTGCTATTGACCCAGCTATTGGCCCTGCTTTTGGCCCTGCTGTCGGCCCTGCGATTGGCCCTGCTAACTGGCCCTGCTATTCGGCCCTGCTATTGACAGGCACCTGCTGTTGGCCCTGCTATTGGCCCTGCTATCGGCCCTGCTGTTGGCCCTGCTGTTGGCCCTGCTATTGGCCCTGCTATTCGGCCCTGCTATTTTGACAGGCACCTGCTGTTGGCCCTGCTATTGGCAGGCACCCGCCATGCGCTGTCAGCAAGCTCCTATGCATTGACTGTGCAGGGCATCATCAGCTGCATCTATTGGCCCTACCTTGTCCCCCGGGGACAGCGTGTTTGTGAGCGCCGACTCCCAGCCGCCCGTGCCGGTGCCGGGGAAGATGAACGGCGTGCCCTCGGTCGTGCCGTAGACGTACTTGGTGTCCTCGAGCACGCTCTTGTAGAGCTCGTGGAACCACGGGTCGCGGTGGTTCTCGCCCGGCACGGCCATCGCCTGGCGCACCTTCTCGTGAATGTTGACCGGGCCTGGATTGTGTAGTGTGTGTGTGTGATTGTGTAGAGTGTGTGTGTGTGTTTGTGTGGTTCTCGCCCGGCACGACCATCGCCTGGCGCGCCTTCTCGTGAATGTTGACCGGGCCTGGATTGTGGGTGGGTGGGGTGCGTGATTGTGTAGTGTGTGTGTGTGTGTGTGTGTGTGTGTGTGGTTCTCGCCCGGCACGGCCATCGCCTGACGCGCCTTCTCGTGGATGTTGACCGGGCCTGGATTGTGGGCGGGTGGGGCGTGATTGTGTAGAGGTGGGTGATTGTGTAGAGGTGGGGCATGACTGTGTAGAGTGTGTGTGGGGGGGGGAGGGTTCTCGCCCGGCACGACCATCGACTGGCCCACCTTATCGTGGATGTTGTCGGGGCCTGGATTGTGAGTGGGTGGGGTGGGCGTGCGTACGTGATTGTGTGTGTGTGTGTGTGTGTGTGTGTGTGCGTGCGTGGTGATCGCACCGCACCGCAATCGCACGTCGTTGCGGGTACATTGGGGCATGTAAAACTCCTCTCTCAGAGGAGTTAAAGGTGGGCATGCGTGTAGACCCTTGCAGCGAGCAGCTGGCGCCATGCGTGCCAGCACTTGTTGAGTCAGCCCTGTCCTGTTGAGGGACTCCCCACGATCCGCATGCATCGCGCGTGCGCGAGTATCATGTGTACGCCTGAGAGGGTCGTCATGGAGGATAAGGCGCGCACTGGGAGCCTAAACGCCTACTTTGCATGGGGGGTGGGACACTCACCCGGCACGAACAGGTGGTTGCGGCCTGGTGGGGTGTAGCTGAAGGGCTCCTCGACGGACGCGGACGCGGAGGAGTGGACGGAGGCGGCCTGTGGTGCGTGCAAGAAGGGTTGTGTTTGTGTGCATCCAACAAGTGCATCCATGCATCCCACGCACGCTGCCGCTGGGTCGACACTCACGTCGCTCATCGTTCCCATGGAGGACTCCGATGCGCGCAGCAGGCCGCGCAGGGCACTACGCGTTGCGAGCATGGCTCCAGCGCTGTCCCCAATGCAGATTCAGGGAGAGCAGCTCTGATCTGATGCAGAGAGGTTCCTGGAGGAGTTCAGCAGGCGCGTTGATATTTCTGTAGATGTATCGTGCCTGTACGGGGTTGCATGCACAAACAGCTGCAAAGTCCACCAACACGTCCACACTTTTTTCAGCAGTAGCTACTTCCTAATGGCTTCCTAATACCTGGCAGAGTATAATTAGTATGATGGGAGGAAATGGGGAAAAGGGGCGAGGGAGGGGCGGGGGGCTGACCAGATCGCCTCCAGATCAGATGCATCTGATGTGGATATGCGGAGGAGCGCACGCATGGCAAACGGCCCACGACGACACCACGAGTGATCAACAACGTGGACAAGCACGCGAGTGACGAGTGTGTGGATCTCTCAGCTGGGAGGGGCCGCCCACGCTGTGTTGAACCGTGTGTGCTATAACAAGTCTGGCGCCCGCCGCGACACCCCAGGCTGCGCGTGGTGCCCCACGGGCGGCGCGGCTGCGGGCGCGCTGGAGCCGCCCGCCCGTGCGCCCGTGACGGTCGCCGCCGCCGCTGCCCAGTTGTCCGACATGCCGACCTCCTCCTGGATCGTCTCCTCGATGATGTCGTCCTCGTCGATCGAGTTGAACACGTAGCGATTCGACGGCGCGTGCACCGCCGAGAGCACCGCCTTCGCGGAGCATGCACAACAGGTACACAATCGTCAGGCATGCCTTCACGGAGCATGCACAGAACAGATACACAATCGTCAAGCATGCCTTCGCGGAGCATGCACAGAACAGATACGCAATCGTCAGGCATGCCCTCACGCAGCAGGCACAACAGAAACACAATCGTCAGGCGTGTGGCCACTTCGCGGAGCATGCACAACAGATAAAAAAAATCTTCGGGCGTCTCGCCACTTCACGCAGCATGCACAACAGATACACAATCGTCAGGCGTCTGGCCACTTCACGGAGCATGCACAACAGAAACACATTCGTCAGGCGTCACGCCATTTCACGGAGCATGCACGACAGAAACACAGTCGTCAGGCGTCTCGCAACTTCACGGAGCATGCACAACAGATACACAATTGTCAGGCGCCACTTGCAGCACACGCGCACGTGCCCCCCCCCCCCTTTTCCTCCCCCGCCCACCCCTGCGAGCACAGCATGCGACACGCACAGCCGCAGCATGCGAGCACGACATGCGCAGGCGCATGCGGCGCCACCAACCTTGATGTCATCTGCGGTCTGCACGCCTTCTGGGAGGGTTTTGTTGCTGACACACAGGTCGTTCATCGCGAGCGCGTCAGCCGGCAGGTTCTCGGTGAACCAGGGGTGGACCTGCGTGGCGTTTTTAGAGTTAAGGTTTTTAGGGTTGCTCAAGGGTTTAGGGTTTGGGGTTTTAGGGTTTAGGGACCTGCATGGCGTCAGCGATTTTCTCTTCATGATTTTTTTGTAATTGTTCCACAGCCGGATTTTGCTTTGACCGCGTTGACCGTTGACCTCCCGTTGACCGTTTGTCGTCATGTGCAGGTTACTTGAAAGCTCTCGACGAGCTCTATCTGGAGAGCTCATCAGACTACCATCCACTGAATGGTTTTAGCTGTGTCCCAGGTCAAATTGCAGGCGGAATACAGTCAAATGGCTGTGAAGAGTCAAACAGGAAATCACTGCGTGGCGTGCACGTGTGCGGCACGGAGATGGGCGGCGGTGCGCCACGGGAAGGCACATTGGCATCGACAGGCGGCGGCAAGTGAGCCGTCGCAGTCAACTGGTAGGCTGGCGCGCTGCGTGGCCTTGCGGGCTCTACTAGTAGAGCTCCCCTAGACGTGTAGTCTACACCTTCACTCACGCCCCGGGGTCCTCCGGGCGCGTACATGTAAAAACTGTAAAAACGGTCGCGGTCATTGGGTGGTGACTGATGCCCCAGGGATGCAACAGGTGTGCAACAAGAGTGCAACAGGGTGTGCAACAGGGGTGCAACAAGGTGTGCAACAGGGGTGCAACAGGGTGTGCAACAGGGGTGTAACAGGGGTAACAGGTGTGCAACAGGGGGCGCAACAGGGGTGCAACAGGGGTGCAACAGGGTGTGCAACAGGGGTGCAACAGGGGTGCAACAGGGGCGCAACAGGGGTGCAACAGGGGGCGCAACAGGGGTGCAACAGAGGGCACAACAGGGATGCACATGCACCTGGTGTACCAGGGGGAGTTGGCGTGGTGAGCACGCACTAGGGTCGAAACTAGGGGTGCACTAGAAGAGCCGGTATGCCGGGAAAAGCCGTACAACACGGCCTCTAACTAAAAGTCGCCCGCAGGAGCGTTGGAGGGCATTGCAGGTGGCGGCGCCGCCAGAATCGCTCGCCGCGGTGCAGCTGAATGCGAGAGCAAGAGGGGTGAGCAGCAGTAGCAGCAGCAGTAGCAGCCGTGACCGCACCTTGGATCTCCTCATTGTGAGGCGCTTCTTGGAGGGCAGCTGAATGCGAGAGGACGAGCGGTGAGAGCAGCAGCAGCAGTAGCAGCCGTTACCGCCAGTGGCTCTGCTAAGGATCTTGGGAACATGACGGCTCATCCCGGGCCTTTCGCTCACTTCTGCAATCTCACCCCGCAGCGCCGCCCCAAATCGGCTCATCTCACCCCGCAAAAGCACTTTGCGGGGTTGCGGGGTGGCTAACGGAAACACTGGTTACCACCAACCAACATGACACTGGTGCTCGGGGAGGACAATGTGCGCACGCCGACTCCGCAGATGATGATGGATGCTACAGTCAGGGACACCTCTAAAGACGTACAAGACCGAGCTCGGCACGTACGGCCCGAGCACCTTAATGAGATGGCTGGCCCCAAGGTGGTAGGGGTGGTAGGGGACCCCACCTCGTAAAGAGCGTGGGCGCGCCCCAGGTCCCCTACCGCAGCGGCAGCAAACGCTTGATCATATGTAACGTGCTCAGGCCGCACGTTATAGAGGCTCGCATCGAGAGGCAGCTAGCTGGTGGCAACCGCACCTTGATCTCTTCCATCGTGAGCCGCTTCTTGGGGTCCTTTATGATGAGGTACCCCAGCAGGTGGCGTCAGTCTCACCCCGCAGCGCCGGCCCAAACCGGCCAATCTCACCCCGCAAATGCACGTTGCGGGGGTGCGGGGTGGCTCACGGAGTATCACTGGCACCCGCACCTTGATCTCCTCCATCGTGAGCCGCTTCTTGGGGTATCTCATATGCAACGTGCTTACGCCGCTTGTTATAGAGGTTCGCATCGAGAGGCAGCTGGTGGTGACCGCACCTTGATCTCCTCCATCGTGAGCCGCTTCTTGGGGTCCTTGACGATGCGGTGCTCCAGCAGGTGGCGGCAGCCTCACCCCGCAGCGCCGGCCCAAACCGGCCAATCTCACCCCGCAAATGCACTTTGCAGGGTGCCCAAACCGGCCAATCTCACCCCGCAAATGCATTTTTTTTGCTCCCGGCTAACGGAACCACTGGTTACCGCCAACCAGCATGACCTGGTGCTCGGGGAGGACAAATGTACGCACGCACCCTCTCCTATGCAACGTGCTTAGGCCTCTCGTTTTTTTTATCGAGACTCGCATCGAGAGGCGGCTGGTGGTGACCACACCTTGATCTCCTCCATCGTGAGACGCTTCTTGGGGTCCTTGACGATGAGGTGCTCCAGCAGGTGGCGGCAGTCGTTGGAGATGGGCACCTCGGTCGGGATCGCCCACTGCATGTTCATGATGCGCGACATCATGCCCTGCGGGGGTGGCGCACACGAGGTGCGCGCGTGAGCGCGCGCGCGTGACCGTGTGCGTCAGCACGCGCGTGGCACCTTGGTCGGGATCGCCCACTGCATGTTCATGATGCGCGATATCATGCCCTCGGGTGGCGCACACGAGTTGCACGCGTGAGCGCGCGCGCGCGACTGTGTGCGTCAGCAGCGCGTGCGTGAGCGAGCTCGTGCGCGCATGCATGCGGGTGGCGCACACGAGTTGCGCGCGCGTAAGCGCGCGCGCGCGACCGTGTGCGTGAGCGCATGCGTGAGCGAGCCTGTGCGCGCATGCATGCGGGTGGCGCACACGAGTTGCGTGCGTGAGCGTGCGCGCGCGCACCCATGTGCGTGGGCGCGTGCGTGAGCGAGCCCGTGCGCGCATGCATGCGGGTGGCGCACACGAGTTGCGCGCGTGGGCGCGCATGCGCGCGACCGTGTGCGTCAGCAGCGCGTGCGTGAGCGAGCCAGAGCGCGCATGCGTGCGTGCGCGCGCGCGCGTGTGCGCCTGAACGTCTGCTTGTCGGTTGAGGGCTGGACGCAAGGCGCCACCGATAAGACACGCGAGGGGGTGGGCCGCACCTGCGCGCGCTGCTTCTGCGGGTCTGCGCCTGCCTGCGGCGCGGCGGGCGTCGCGCCTGGGTGCGGCCCGTCAAACGGGTACATCCCAAAGAGCATCACCTGGCACAGCCAGCGCGCGCGTGCGTGAGGGGGCGCGCCGTCAGGAGCGTGACGCTGGTGCGCATGCGCATCGGGCAGCAGGCACGGGGTGGGGGAGGCGGCTCGCACGCGAGGCACTCACAAAGAGCATGATGCCGCACGACCAGAGGTCTGACGTCTTGCCGTCGTAGACGTCCGCAGTCTGGATGACCTCTGGCGCCATGTCTGCGCGGAGGGGGGGAGGCGGTGTAGCAGGCACAGGGCGTCGGCACGCAAGTCGCGGCGTCTGAAGCAGACCCCGACTACTGTCGCCGGGACGTCTACGTCTCCCCACCTCGACCCGAGGCTCACAAGCCCTCTCAGCCGCAAGCAAGTCCCCCCGCCCGAACGCGCGCCCGCCCGACTCACACGCCAGCGTGCCGACTTTCGACTTGGGCGCCGACATGAAGTGTGCCTTGGAGTAGCCGAAGTCGCAGATCTTGAGCAGAGGGAGCGGCAGGTTGGGCACCATCTGCAGCAGCGTGTTCTCGAGCTTGATGTCGCGGTTTACGACGCCCATCTGGTGGCAGTAGTCGAGCCCGATGATGAGCTGCTGGAAGAACCAGCGCGCCGCCTGCACGCACGTGGACATGGCATGGTGCGCAAGCATGAGAGAAGAGTTCAGGGCAACGCCAGCCTGCTGTGGTGCACTGTGTGTGTGCGCCGCGCACGTGCGCATGGGTGATGGCACTGCGTCTTACCGGTTCCTGCAGCCGCACCGCCATCTGCACGTAGCTGAACAGGTTACCGCCGTTCGCATACTCCATAGCGATGCAGATGTACACAGGCGTGAGGAACAACTCCTGCAGGGCGGGCGCAGCGTGAGGTCGATTAACCTGCGAGCTTCCGAAGTAATAACCTCATCCCAACATGCACCGTGCGCATGGGCGCATGGGCGCATGGGCGCATGGCGCGACCGCCCCGCCCCGCCCTATGCCTGTGTTGTGGCCCGCCCCGCCCTACGAGTCAGCAGCCCCGGCCAGCAGCAGTGTACCTTGAACTCCACGACATGGGGGTGGCGCAGCGTGCGGTGGTTCAGCACTTCATTTTCCACGTACTTGTTGACGTGGTCGCCGCGCATGAGGAACTTAATCGCCACGTTCTCGCCCGTCGCCCTGACCCGGTACAGGTTGACGAACCCAAACGAGCCCGAGTTCAGGGGCTGAATTAGCTGGTACTTCTCATGTCCTGCCAGGGGGTCCTCCTCGCGCCCACCGTGCGCCATTGTGGAGGACGCCCAGTACACAGGAGAGTGGTGGGCTCACTCCTGGCTCGCCCAATGGACCGAGGCAGAAGCTGACGACCAAGACGACCTTCACTTCCGCCTCACGGTAGGCAGTGTATCACGCTTGGGCGATGTGTGCACGCCAATGCAGGGTGGTGTGGTGGGTTGTGCGCGGGGTGCGCGGCGACGCATGGGAGGAGGCCCACACCTCGAGCCCACACCCAACCACACCCAACCAGAACACCGACATTGCCACAGTGGACACCCTTTCTTTGTATTGTATGGTATTGTGTTTACAAGCACTTCCACCCTCACCCCATCTGCTGCCTCCCTGTTCCCCCTGGCTGATCCTCAGTAGTGCGGCAGTCGTGCCCACCGCTGGCACCTCAGCTGAGCCCTTGAACTAGGAGTCAACTTGTGTGCCCCGGCAACTGGGCCTCGCATCTGAGCGTGACGGCAGCAGCAGCAGCAGCAGCAGCAGCAGCAGCGCACGAGCCCGCGACTGCCACGCATGGACGAGGTGGCGGCGGCTGCAGGCGAGGCGGCGGCGGCTGGGGCCCCCCCCACCACC
>VFSX01000665.1:40000-66536 GCA_016618255.1 Chlamydomonas sp. UWO 241 | reverse complement strand
GCGTATAGGAAAGGACCGTCCTCCTCCTGGCCTTTGAGGGCAACCACGCCGGCTGTGCCGACTGGCGGCGCTGAAGCAGAAAAGTCCCCGCCTGGCATGGTGCATGGTTGTCCAACTCCATGCATGGGGCTCTGCCTGCGCGCCATGCGTCATGCATGGCCAGGTCCCACCCTCCAGGGGGGCCTGGGCAAACAGAGTGGTCATGGCAGGCTGCCTGAAGACCAATGCCGACGCCAGTCACCGGCAGACGAGTGCCCGAGGGTGAGCGCGGTGACAAACGCTGCGATGGTGAAGCGGATAAACTCTGTTGTTGCCTCGGCGGTCACCACCCCTGAAGCCCTGATGGTAGCTCGCCCCCACGAGCAGCCATCTTGACCGATGTCCAGCATGCATTGACGGGCGCCGGCTCCTCCGCTCGTCGATCAACTCGTCGAGATCGGTGCCGCATGGCGTCCTGCATGGAGGAGGATAAGGGCCGTCTCCCAGCACGGGTCGCGGCAGCGCCGCGGCTACTCGCCAAGCCAACCGAGGGACAGCCTAGCAGGAGCCAGGCCAGTCGTATTTTATCCCGCTCGTCAGCGGCACGGAGATCCTAGTCACCAGCAGCGCCGCATTGCTGGGTCCAGGGCTCGGCGACGAGAACGCGCCTCCGTTAATCGAGCCCCAAAGGAGGGCATGGCACTGCGCATACATGCTGCGTTAGGAGGGAGGACCGGGACACGTCTTGGCGCAGTACGTCTTCTACTTTACTCTAGATTGTGACAGACAGCTGCGCTCCTCCCTGCGGTCCAACCGACTGTAAAATTGACCACCACCTCCCCCAAATCAGCTGTGCGTGTGTGTGTGAGCGCGCATTACCAGGTGATGATGATGATGATGATGATGATGATGATGGTTTTTGCAGGTGTGTGACGCACCTACCAGCAGCGTATTCGACTACAGACGGGTGCCTGGCTACTAGTGGTGGGGGGCTAGTGGGTCGAGGCTGGACCTAGACAGGGCACTCGGCCCCCAGATCTGACTCCTCCCCATGGAGGCACGGCCGCGGGGTTCACAGGCCCGCGGGATCGCGCCCCCTAGAACTCCACCGTAGCGGCAGGTGTGAAGCATCATGTGTGCATACGTTTACTGGGATGAGTGGAGGGGGGGCGGGGGGGCAGGGCGTGCGCCCCTCGACTCGCCTTTGCCCAGTACGACCCCCAGTTCCCCCAATCGTGTGTGTGTTTGCGTGCATGTGTATCAGGGTTGCACCATTCGACATTCGATGAGCATCGAATGTCGAATGATCGAATACGTATGTCGAATGTCGTATACACGCAAACGAACACCATTCGACGACGAGTTCACACTTTTCCACACTTTTTATTGAACTTCGACCCAAATGATGATGAGTTCGTTACAATCCACTTCTGGCGGTCACACGTGCGGTTCCAAAGCTCCAGTGGGACTTAGATGAAGCAGTCCTGAAGACCTGCCAACAGAAAAAGGGGGGGTGCCCCACGGCAACGCCATCCACACACGGCGGCGGGCGCCAAGCAAGCAGCACCTCAGTGCAGGCTCCACACTCAAACCCTCCAGTGGATGAAGGGCGGGCCCAAGGTATAAAACCATAAAGGGACAAAAAAAAAGCCCACCCTCAAAACACTGGAAGCGGAGCAGGTGCGCACACCCACCACAGCACTCTACCCAGCAGCCACAACTCATCCCGCCAGCGCACGCGTGAGGCGCTACCTCCCCTCACATAACTCGTCCCCTCAGGGATCTAGGACGCCTTGTTCAGAATGAGCTTGCCGTCCACCACTCCAACATAGGGGTGGGTCGGGCCCACCACACCCGCCCAACCTCGCGGCATCACGCCGCCCTCAGCAAAGGACGCCAGCGCGTTCCAAAGGTCCATCGTCGCCAGCGCCCCCGCCCGCTCAACCGACACCGTGCGATCAGGGGGCAGCACACCATCACGCGGACGCGTGATGCGCCACAGGTGGCGGCATCCGCGCTCCATAGCGTCCACCACGAGCGCTGCCACCACAGCCCACACACCAGCACGCACCCCAGCGGGAGGCTGCAGCAGCCACACCTGGCAGCACGTGATGACCGGCGTAGGAGCAGGGAGGGCAGCAGCAACCGCCACCACCACCGCCTCCGCCACCGCGCATCCCAGAAGCAGTGCGCACGCCACGCCGTCGCCGGCGGCCCGTCCTCCTCACGGCACCGCCACCCGCACGGGCACTCGGGCACTCCAAGCGCAGCCTGCTTGTGAAAGCCACTCACCCACAGCCGCCAGATGGGCTCCTTACAGGCGCTGAGGAGCGGCAGCCGCCACAGCCCTGGCACCGCCGCCTCCAGGGTGCGCAGCCCCGCGCAGACCTGAGCGTCGGTTGCACGGGGGCCTCCGCGCATCCCGCAGTCAAGCGCCAGAGCCGCCTCCACCGTGGCTGCCCGCCGCACTCGCCGCTCGTCCACAACCGCCCGCAGTTGAAGCGCCACCGCTAGCTTGCACGTCAGCTTCCCGACCACGCCCGGGCCGTGCGCAAACCCAACCCACCGGGGCTCGTCCGCGGCCCCGCCCCCCGCAGGCAGGGGAGCATGTTTGGCAGTTGCGGATCGGAGGCCAGGCCGCCCACGCTGCCATCCAGCCGGCGTGATGACACTCGGCAGCTGCCACCCGACCAGCCGCAGGATCTCCACCACAGCAGCGCGCTCGCCCGCGCGAGGGAGGGGCTGGAAGCGACGGAGCGGCCGGAGCAGAGTGAGGGCAGCTCCACCAGCTGCCGCCTCGACCCAGGCTGAGGGCACTGCCGCGAGCGCGACCGCCACTGCCGTGAACAGGGGGTCGAGCGTGCGCTGCACGCACAGCAGATCTGGCCCATCCCCCAGCACTGGCGGCGGCACCCCTGGGAAAAGGGCGCGGCACAGGACTGCCCTCCAGACACTGCCCCCGTCGTAGGCGCCGCACGCCAGAGCTGCGCAAAACTGCCCCAGCACGAGCGGCGCGCATTCCGGATCCGCGGCAGCGTACACCGCCAGGCATGCGTGGTCGACCGTGCGTGTGCTGCGCACCATGTCGACAGCAGCGAGCCACGCCCACAGCGCACACAGGTCTGTGACCGTCCGCATGCCGGGGAGGGCGTCGCGCACGCGGGCGAGGCCGTCCACCCGCCAGCAGGTCGCACCGGTCGAGCTGAAGAGCGCATGCCCTGCCGCATCCCCAGTGGGCTCCCGCCACTGTACCGTCCGCTGCGCAGCCGGCAGCTCCAGCTGGAGGAGGGGATTTGCCCAGAGCGGCGCCTCCACCCCCCACAGCTCAGCTGTTTGCACGCGTCCCAGGATGCGCGCCACTGGCCCCAGGGCCTGCACCCCATTGAGCATGCGCCGCATCGGCCCAGCCAGCAGCGCCGCGCTCACAGCCGGTTCTACGCACTCACCAACGAGGCCGCTTGGCAGAGTGCCTGGCCCAGGCGCGAGGCCCGCCATAAGCACAAAAAGGCTCGGGTGGGCCCCCGGGCAGAGGCGGTGCACCGCCTCCACCATGAGCGGCTCCCATGCCGGCTGAGCCGGGGGCGCGGGCTGCTGTTCCGGCTGTGCCCCCCTGCCACCTCCGTCGCCCCCGCTGCCGCCACCTCCGCCGCCGTCGCCGCCACCAGCCTCGCCACCATCGCCGGCCCGTGGGGCCGACAGCAGGAGATGGGGGGCGCCAGCCGCCCACGCCCCAAACAGGCACGCGAGGTGGACGGCCCACTGCGCGTGCACAATCTCCCGCCACGCCGGCGCCCCAAAACCACCGTGCGCCGGCCGCCCCAGAAGCATCGCAGCGGGCGCGCCTGGCACCGAAGAGGCCCACCGCGGCAGCGCTGCCGGTGGGTCCGGCCCCACGCTCCTGTCCACCAGAGTAGCCGTCCACCGGGAGAGCAGCCTCTCTGCCTCCGGAGTCATGCCACAGTGCACCGCCCGGAACAGGATGCGGGAGACCCCGTACGTCGCCGCCGCGTGCCCCCTGCCAAAGACAGACATTGGGAAGCGCGCGAGCTTGGTGTACGCGGCCGCAAGCCTCTCACGGCACACCCCGGTGACGGCCTCCGGGGGCGGCAGGCCGGCAGAAACGGGCACGCCCAGCGACACGCCCGCGTCCAGCACGCGCAGCCCAGCCACCTCTGCACCCGCCAGCAAGCCCTCCCCCGCCGAACCCAGGGGCAGGATGCCGCACTTGCCGAGGTTTAGGACGAGGCCCGTCGCTCGGCCAAACACCGCCATCGCCTCCACCAGCGCAGCGACGGCAGCCGGCGCACACGACCGGAGGAGGGGCATGCAGTCGTCAGCGTACTGGGGGCAGGTCACTCTGCAGCCAGGCACGACCTCGACCCCCACCGCCGGGCAGGTGCGCAGGAAGCACGCGAGCGCATGCCCCAGGAACAGGAAGAGGGCTGGCGCAGCGGGGCAGCCCTGGCGCACGCCCGCCGCATACCGGCGCGGCTCAGAGATGAACCCGTTGACCTCGGCCGACGCGTACGTGTGCGTGAGGATGGTGCGGGTCCATGCCAGCACACCGTCACCGACGCCCACCGCCTCCATGACCGCAAGGAGGCAGCCACGGTCGATGGTGTCGTACGCCTTGCGGAAGTCGAGCAGCGCCAGCGCTGCACCCGTCGGCCCCACGCCCTCTGCCGCGTTGGCAGCTAACAGGCCAGGCAGCATCTGCGTGAGGCAGATATTGTCCGAGATGCGGCGGCCAGCGAGGAACGCAGTCTGTTCCGGCCCCACCACCGCAGCGAGCAGCGGCGTCCACCGCGTCGCCAGCACCTTGGCGAGGATGCGGTAGTCAGAGCCCAGCATGGTGAGTGGGCGGTAGTTTGCCGCATCCGCTGCATCTTTGGCCTTGTAGATGGAGGCGACAACGCCATCGAGAAACCCAGGCGGCGTCTCACCCGCAGCGCCCACTGCGGTGAAAACTGCCGCCAGAAGCACAAAGGCTGGCTCTCCCAGCTTCCGCCACACATCCACTGGGATGCCATCCGGGCCTGGGGCGGTGCCAGGCTTGGAGGGAGTGGCCGCCGCCCGCACCTCGGCGGGCGTGACAACAGGCGCGCCCGCTGCGTCCGCCACCGCCTGCGGCACGCGCGGCGAGTGCGTACGCACCGCCCCCAGCACAGCCTCCCGATCAGCGGGGGATGGCGGTGGCGGCCGAGAGACCGCCGCCACGGCATCAGCCATGATGTCAGCCATTCCCATGCCGTCAGTGACGAGGATGCCTCGCGCATCTCTGAGGGCGGCGACGCGCCGTGCCGTCGCTGGCTTGCGGAAGGCTGCCGCCATGCCCCCGGCAACGCGCTCTCCCGGCCGCACACATGAGGGCGGGGCTGGAGCGTACCGCCGCACCGCCGCGTCCAGGCGCCGCTGCAGCGTATAGAGCCCGGCGAGCTCCGCCAGCCCATCGCGCCCCGCCTCAACGGCCGCGCGCGCTCGTTTCAGGTCTGCACGCAGCCGGGCCACCTCCACCGACACAGCATCTCGACGCCGACCCAGGTCGCAGTCGAGGCGGCGGGCCTCGCAAGCCAGGCGCGGCTTGAAAGCCTGCCACCACCGCATAAGCTCCGTGTGGCCATGGGTGGGTGCCCCCGCTGCCTCCCGACCAAACCATGCCCTGAACCCATCGGCCAGGTCACGATCAGCCCAGAAATGGGCTCGCACACGCGGCCGCCCCGGCCCGCGCGCCTCTGGCACTAGGGGGGAGAGGTGCATTGCCACAACGCGGTGATCCGACCCGCCCGACTCCCCCGCGTCGCACCCGAGGACGCGTGGCACGAGGGCCGTCGACACGTAGAGGCGGTCGAGCCGCGCCTGTGCATTATACGCACTGAAGGTGTACCCCCTCTGCATGGGGTGGACGAGGCGGTACGCGTCACGGAGCGGGGAGTCCTCCACCAGCGCTGCCATCGCCGCCGCCGGGGCGCAGTCGCGCCACTCGAGGGGCCCCGCAGAGCGGGCGCGGTCACGTGGGCTCTCGACAAAGTTGAAATCGCCTGCGAGCACGAGGTGTGTATGGCCAGCAGCAAGCGGTCGGATGCGCTCCTCGATGAACGCCGCCTGCACTGCTGGCCGGTTCGGCTGCGAGGCCGGAAGGTACGCGTTGACGAGGCGCAGCCGCCCAGCTCCCCCACCTCCAGCTCCCCCACCCCCACCACCCGCGCCCCCACCACCCCACGTGATATCCATCACCATCAGCCGGCCGTCGCCATCCGCCTGGACGAACGGTTGGAGCACTGCCACGAGGTCCGACCGCACGAGGATGGCGACACCAGCCAAGGTCCCCGCGCCGCCCCCCCAGAAGAAGGTGTAGGACTCAGTCCCCAGGTGGTAGGCACAGCCGGACGCGTACCGGTCGACGCCATCCATCCTCGCGACGTCATCAGCTGCAATATGCACCTCCTGGAGGCACACCACATCGAGGCGGCGGTCGTGCGCCCAGACTCGCATGAGATCCACCAGCTTGGGCCCCTCTCGCAGGCCGCGCACGTTGTGCGTGCCCACCCGGAGGCCGGGGGCAAAGCGGCCTCCGCGCGCAGGCTGTCCAGCAGGTGGCGTCATCCGTGCACGATGAACGGGTGGCCATCTGGCAGGGGGTTACCCAGGCGCCAGTCGTCCGGCAGCGCCGGCATCACGGGGCAGCCCGCCGCATTGAGGATGTTTCTGACATGGTCCATCGGCCAGTCGTGATGCCCGCCCCGCTTGCTCACGACGGGGGTCTGGACAGTGTATCCGTTGAGGATGTCCATGATCCACTCCTTCGCTGCGTCGGCTGTCGGGAAGCTCCCGCAGTGGATGGCGTCCCTGAGTCCGCTGGTGATCCCGGGGTTGTCGACGGGCCCAATGCACGGTCCGCCCCGCGCGTACGCAAAGGCATGAACCTTGCCGCGGACCCATCCACCACCATCCTCTCCACGACCAGTGGCCCCCCAGTAGTGGCCAGGGCCTGCGTCTGCCCGCCCCCTCCACCCGCACCCGCTCCTCCAGCTCCCCCACCACCAACAGCTTCTGCAGCCCCCGCGCCCCCACCCGCCGCGGCCGGAGCAGCAGCAGGCATGGCGACACCACCCTCATCACCACCAGTCCTACGGCGTGCCATGCGCCGCCCCTCCTCGCCGTCCTCTGCCGCCTCAAACGCCGCCTCGCCGCGTCGCGGCTCAGGCTGGCGGAGGCCCACGGGGGTGCCGAGCGGGGCATCGTCAGCGGCATCGAGCTCCTCATCATCCCCCGCACGCTTGCGCCCAGCCGACTGGGTGGCGTCGAGCATGCGCTCCTCACGGTCACGGTCGGCCTGCAGGGCCTCCTTGCCCACAGCTGCCGCAGCTGCGCCCACAGCTGCCGCAGCTGCTGTAGCCTTCTGCCGGTCCTCGAAGGCGCGCCTCTCCGCAAGGAGCTGGTCCACTTGCACTCTCTTCTGGCGCTCTGCTGCGAGCGCATGCTCGCGGAGCACTAAGTTGGCCGCACGCTCGTCCGAGGGGCCTGCCGCCGCCGCGCAGCAGCAGCAGCAGCCGCAATAGCAGCCTCAGCAGAACCACCACCGCCAGGCCCGGCACCGTCCTCATCGTCATCACCGTCACCGGCACCGTGACCGTACGAGTCGTGGTCCTCATCGTCCGCACCCTCCTCGATGGTGCCCAGCTGGTGCTGCACCCCAGGCCCCGCATGCAGCCCCTGGACAGCCGCGGCATAGGACGGGGCCTGGCCCCCCAGCGGCGGCCTCGGCGGCAGCCCACCCGGCGGCGGCCCTCCCGGCGCCCCCGGTGCCCCCGCAGCGCGCGCATCCGGCGGCGTCCCACCCGGCGGCGGCCCACCCGGCGGTGGCCCACCCGGCGCCCCCGCGGCGCCCGCGGCACGCGCGGGGCGCGCGGGCCCCAGCATGCTGAGGGGCAGGCGCGACACGCGCAGCCGGCAGAAGGACGGCGCGTCGGTGCGTTGGCGGCACTCCACGTGCGGCGCGCGGATGGCCTTGGACACAAAGGCGTGGCCCCCGTGCACCGACGCCACAAAGCCTGGCTCCCTGGCAGACAGCCAGGCGAGGCTGGGGGCGGGGCCCTGCCCTCGCGCAGCGCCGCGCCACTGCACCGGCACCGGCCCGCCAGCCCCGCACTGGTACTGCACCACCCAGTCAGCGCGCACCCCGTTCGCCCCCAGCCAGCTGTGCACATGTGCCGGCGTCCACGGCAGAGTGTCTGTCGGCGTGAAGCGCACCAGGTAGTGCGCGTCGTCCACCGGACCCCCAGAGTCCAGTAGCATTGCTGGTGCAGCGCGCATGCGGCCACAGTCCACCTCCAGGGGCGCCATGCGCGCATGCAGCGCACCCTTGACCGCAGTCGCATGGGCCTCATCACACTCCATGTCGACCTGGTAGAGCGCCGACGTGCCCGAGCTCAGGGGCCTCGCCGCCCGTGCCCGCGCCCTCCCTGGCGCCTCAACGCCCGAGCCCTGCAGCGCCAAGCGGAGGGCGGCAACGACGCCGGCTGACAGAGCGCGCAGGTCGACTCCCATGCAGTCGCCCGCCATGTCACGGTCCGCGCGCAACACGAAGCTCAGCGCATAAACCTGCCTGGGCAGCACCCGCAGCTGCTCATACAGGTCGTGAGGTAGCACGCACACGAGGGGCTGCCGCGCGGCCCTGGGCGGAGGCGGCGGCCCGCGGCCCCGCGCAACACCATTTTGCCTGCCAGCAACAGCCGGCCTGCCAGCATCCCCTGCTGCGCCCCCCTGGGCAGCGGCTGGCTCTGCGTGGCCATGTCTTCACTAGTAGCTGGTCTGCGCACGCGCGCGCGGACTCGGCGGTGGGGCGAGAAACTCGCGTCAGCCGTGTGCAGCAGCGCAGCTCGGTGTCATCGCTCTCGGTCACGTTCAGAACACCGGAGAGAGGTATATAGCTGCGAGTTGAAGCACCCAAAGCTTTTTTTTGAACGATTCCAAAGATTCCACAACTTCTTCCAGAATTGAAATCCATAAAGGTTTGCGATGAGGAAATCGAGGCAAAAGTTGGGAAAACAAACGTCGAATGTCGAATATCGAATGACCTCTTGAAAAAACGTCGAAGGTCTGAATGTCGTATGTCGAATGTCGTATGGATCGAATGTTGAATGGTGCAACCCTGGTGTGTTTGTATGTATGTATGTATGTAGGTAGGAGTGTGTGTGTGTGTGTGTGTGTGTGTGGGAGAAAATGTGTGTGTGTGCGTAGGAGATGCACTCCTTGACCCGGGTTTGCCCTGTGTCCCCCAATTCCCCTCAATCGTGTGGGCATTTGTGTGCGTTTGCATGTGTGCGTGTGTGTGTGTGTGTGTGGATGTGCGTGCACGAGATGCACCCCTCCACTCGCCTACGCCCCCCACTTCCCCTCAATCGTGACTAACAGCTGTCCCCCTCCCTGCTGTCCCCCCTCAAGCTCCATAGGCGTCCAACAGGCTGAAAATCGATCATCACTTAACCCAGTATGTGCGCCCCTTTGCTCTTTCTCTCTCTGCATGATGTGCACCCGTTTGTTTTGCTCTCTCTCTCTCCCTCTCTTTCTCTCTCCCTCCCTCCCTCCCTCTCTCTCCCTCTCTCTCTCTCTCTCTCTCTCTCCCTCTCTCTCTCCCTCTCTCTCCCTCTCACTGCATGCATGGCGTGCACCCATCCACTCGCCTTTGCGCGGTACGTCCCCAAGTTTCCCTCAATCGTGTGTTTGTTTATGTGTCTTTGCATGTGTATGTGTGTGTGTGTGTGCACGAGATGCTCGCCTCCACTCGCCTTTGCCCGGTACGTCCCCCAGTTCCCCTCAATGGTGACCGACAGCTGCGCACCGTGCCAGTCGTCGACGTTGGGCAGAATTTCTTCCTTGTGCACGTTGGGCTCGTTCCTGCAAGAAAGGAAGGGGGGGGGGTCAATGCAGGGGAGAAAGTAGTGTGGTGCAACAAACACCAAGCCAAGCCAGGCGTCACTTGTGGGTGTCGATGTCGAGGATGAGGTGGCTCTTGGCTGCCTACTCAACAGGACTCGCCTCTACCAGGACTCGGCAGAAGTCTCTGGTGCAAAGCGGATGTCACTGCTACTGATACAGTGCAAGGCCCTGGCGATGGCCCAGTGATTTCCTTTTCAGGATTTTGAATTAATTATTCCAAAGACGGATTTTGCTTTGACCGCGTTGACCGTTGACCTCCCGTTGACCGGTTGTCCTAATATTTAGGTAATTTGAAAGCTCTTGGCGACTTTTACCTGGCGGGCTTGTCGACTAACAATCCACTGAATGGGTTGAGCTGTGCTCAAGGTCAAAGTTCACCTGGAATACAGCCAAATGGCTGTGTAGAGCCGAAAAGGAAATCACTGGCAAGGCCTCACTTGTGGATGTCGATGTCGAGGATGAAGTGGCTCTTGGCTGCCTACTCAACAGGACTCGCCTCTACCAGGACTCTGCAGAAGTCTTTGGTGCAAAGCGGATGTCACTGCTACTGATACAGTGCAAGGCCTCACTTGTGGATGTCAATGTCGAGGATGAAGTGGCTCTTGGACGACGAGCCCTTGCGCGTCGAGTAGATCTCAAACGGCAGGCCTGTCGTCATCTTGGACCAGATGAGCGCCATCTTGGCGCCAAGGCCAAACTTGCCGCGCGTCTGCGTATTGAGGAGTGTGGGGAATACAGCCTCAGGCAACGCTCATGGTCTGTTCGACTTGCGTGTCGAGAAGATCTCAAACGTCAGTCCGATTGTCATCTTGGACCAGATGAGCGCCATCTTGGTACCTAGGCCAAACTTGCCGAGCGTCTGCGTCTGCGCGGATTGTGAATGATACAGTGTGAATCATACGGTGTGGTGTGTAACACACCCCTAGGTACCTCCCAGGGGTAGGGGGTAAGGGGTAACAATCAACATGTTGTTAGACTTGCGCGTTGAGTTTGATCTGTGCTTGGACCAGGCGAGTACCATCTTGCAGCGCGTCTGCAAGCGCAGACCCTACAGGAACCTACAGGGCGTCAGGAGTAGATCGAACATGGTGGTCTGATTGTCATCTTGGACGAGATGAGCGCCCAAGCCAAACTTGCCGCGAGTCTGCGGACAGTGTTTCTGGTACCTACAGGAGATTGCTTGCGGGCGTGGAGGAGATTGCTTGCGGGCATACAGGAGATTGCTTGCGGGCGTGGAGGAGATTGCTGGCAGGCATGGACGAGATTGCTGGAGCCAATGGCGGCGGCGGGACTAGTAGTAGAACACAGGCGCACACCAACAATGCGTTGCTGTCACTACCTGGGTGGTATAGGTGGATCTGGGGGCCCAGTGTCCTGTCTAGGTCCAGTGCGTGCGCGCGTGTGGGGGTTAACCCTCACCCCTACCAGGTAGCCAGCCAGTTTCCCACTGAAACTGAGTTTAAGGTGTCGGGCGCTAGCGCCGACACAGGTCTTATACATCATTACTGGTGTCACAGACTGTAATATCCATCATCATCATGGTGCAGGGTTTGTAGGGAGCAGATCTCAAACGGCAAGCTTGCCACATATTGGACCAGGAAAGCGCCATCTTGGCGCCAAAGTCAAACTCGACTCGTGTCTGCGTATGGGGTGGGTGGGAGGAGCAGCGCGCGGTGCCAATTGCCACAATCAAGACAGCGCAACCAAATGCGACCATCATGGCTCGACTACATGTGCGCCCTGTTGGCGCCAAGGCCAAACTGGCCGCGCGTCTGCGTATTGGGGCTTGTGACCCGCTCCTTCTGGGGAGTAGGGGTGCGTGTTGTTGCCCCTCCCCCCCCCCCGCCCCGCGCCCTCGCAACACAAGTACCGTACTGCTCAAAGTACTTCACGTCACAGTTGACGTCAGGCTGCCATGAACTGTGCCGTGAAGAGGGGTCCGGCGCCGGGGGCGCCGTGATCTCCCGAGCGGGAAGAGAAAAGTGTGGGAATCGCACCGCGTTGCCGCTCACACGCCCCCGTGCCCGTACCTGTGCCCGTACCTGGCAGCGGCTATCGACCTCGCGAGGGGGACGCTCCCGGGGAAGAGGCAGCACGTCAGAACGAGCCCAAGCAGTGCCCATGCAGTGCCCATCTGCATTTTTTTGTGTGCCGTGAACTGGGCCGTGAAACATGGTCTGGGGTCGGGGCTGCCGTGAACTCTGGGACGTTGGGAAGCTGAAAATTGCCATTTTGGCTGCCATGAACTACTCTGAACGTGAAGTACATTGAGCAGTACGGCACTACACACACCTGCTTCACGCCGTACTTGGTGCCCGACAGCACCTTGCCCAGCATGTTGGGGATGTCCTTGTGCGCCATGCCGCTGCCGTTGTCACGCACAGTCACCTTGTAGGGTTCAAGGGTGTAAGGTGAGGGTTACGGTTTAGGGTTCATAATAAGGATTTAGGGTTTACCGTAAACTCGGTTAGCCTGTAGCGGTGGCCCCAAAACATGGAATTAATTGATTCTGGAGGCACAGTATCGTGCGAAGCGGGGACTTTTGTTTTAGTATCCGACAGTATCGCGGTATTTTTATGATTGTTTTAAATACCACACCCCCAAAAGGGATGCCCGAGGCGGGATTTGACATCAGGCGGCTTGAATACTTCAGTTGGAGAGTATCGTGGCCCGATACCAATTCATGCAACTGTACCAGCTCAGAGTACCCGAGGGGTCTGCGCATTAATTACCCATACAGGCTAACCGAGTTTACGGTAGGTTAACGGTTTAGCCATTCCACTGTCGTTGTCGCTCACAGTCGCCTTGTAGAGTGAGTGAGAGAGAGAGAAAGAGAGAGAGAGAGAGAGAGAGAGAGAGAGAGAGAGAGAGAGAGAGAGAGGGAGAGAGGGTGAGAGTAAGTGAGGGTGCAATGGTTCAAGGCGAGGGTTAAGGTTTAGGGTTCATAATAAGGGTTTAGGGTTTAGGTCAACGGTTTAGCCATGCCGCTGCCGTTGTCGCTCACAGTCGCCTTGAAGAGTGAGAGAGAGAGAGAGGGAGAGAGAGAGGGAGAGAGAGAGAGAGAGAGAGAGGGTGAGAGTAAGTGCGAGTGAGAGACAGTCACAGCGCAGGCAGCCAACCGAGGGCCAAATAGGCATCATATAGACGCCCTGCAATTGAAATAATGGGGATTTGGGTACGTTATCAAGTACCGGGTGGGTGCACCTGGGGTACATCAGGACATCATTCAGGGAAAAGGGGCAGAAGAGGTGTGATGCAGTCACTTTGTAGAAGAGGGATTCACGTTTGGGGTAACGCAGGGATTTCTAGGGGGATGCAGGGTTGTTCAAAACCTAAGCCTAAACACGATAAGTGGCGTCACGCAGACTGCAATATCGATTACCTTGTAGAAGAGCGAGCCGCGTGCCTGACCCAGCAGCTTGTTCGCAGCCATCTCCTTGCGCTTGGCGTTCACCTGGGCGGGTGAGACAGGGTTGGGAGAGTGTGTGTGCGTGTGTGTGCGTGTGTGTGTGTGTGTGTGTGAATTAGACCCCCCGACCCCCCCAAATCAAGGATACTATCCACTCGATTCAGGCGCTGGTCAGTCACCCGCTATTCGAAAGATATCCCAGTGCACGGGTCAGACCTCGTAACAATTGCCGGGTGTGTATTGCTGTTAGTAGTACAGGCATTGCCGGTGCATGCGGACGGCCTCATGTAACGCTTGGTTGGTTGGTTGTGAATTAGACCTAGTACAGACACTGCCGGGGTATGCGGCTCACGCTCATGGAAACGGCACACAGAGCAGACACGTGTAGTGAGTGAGCTTGGTCATCGCCAAGGTCGTGTCAATCAGCTTCTCAATCTCTCTATATCTACCTGTCTGGGGACCGAGTGCCCTGTCAAGGTCCAGCCCCAACCCACAGCCCCCCCACACCACCACTAGCTCGCCACCCGTCTGAAGTGCTTGGGCACTATACGTCGAGCAAGGTCGAATACGCTGCTTGTAGGTGGGTCACACACGGCTGCAGAATCCATCATCATCATCAGCACCTGTCACACACACACACACACACACTCACATACACACATACACACTCACACACACACACACAAGCTGCCGCGCACACCTCAGACATGTCATTGCCCTTCTTGTCAATCAGTTGCTGCAGCTTCTCTCTCACAAGTCTCTTATCTGCCCCCCCCCCCCCCCCCCCCCCCAACCACACACACACACGGTGCCGCGCCCACCTCGTGCTGTAGCCCTTCTTGTCGATCAGCTGCTGCAGCTTCGGTCGGTCTCTCTCACTCTCTCTCTCTCTCTCACACTCACTCTCTCTCTCACTCTCTCTCACTCTCACTCTCTCTCTCTCACACACACACACACACACACTATACGCCAACATGGGCGTCCAGCAGGTTGTAAAATCGACCACACACACACGGTGCCGCGCCCACCTCAGACGTGTTGTCGCCCCTTTTGTCGATCAGCTTCTGCAGCTTATCGTTCTCCTTGCCCTCCTTGGTGACACGCTTCTGTGGGTGCCACAACAGAGAAACAGCAACAATTACGTCAGCATTAGAAGCAGCAGCAGCAGCAACAGCAGCAGCAGCAGCAGCAGCAGCAGCAGCAATAGCAGCAACAATAACATCGGCCGTCCTTGGCGGTGATTCCGCAAGTGCAATGACAGTGAAAGTAGCAGTAACAGCAATAGTAACAGAAACATCGTCCGTCCCTCCTTGGCGACATGCTTCTGCGGGTGCGACAACAGAAACAGCAACAATAACGGCAGCATTAGAAGCAGCAGCAGCAGCAGCAGCAGCAATAGCAATAGCAGCAATAGCAGCAATAACAACAATGACATCGGCCCTCCTTGGCAGTGATTCTGCAAGTGCAATGGCAGTGAAAGTAGCAGTATCAGCAATAGTAACAGGAACATCGTCCCTCCCTCCTTGGCGACGCGCTTCTGTGAGTGCGGCATCAGCGACAGTAACAGTTGCAGCAAAAGTGACAGCAACAACAACAGCATGCAAAACCGCATCAGCATCAGCAACAGTAGCAGCAACGGTAGCAACAGAGGCCCTCCCATGCAACGCGCTGCTGCGAGTGCAATCAACACACACAAAAAGCGCACAGGGCTCTCGCACACAGCGCACAAGGCTCTTGCGAGCGTGTAAGGGCACCGAAACAGACAGAACACGCACATGAGACTGGCTCGAGCACCTGCACATGGCGTGCCAACCATACACACACACCTACACACCTACACCTACACCTACAAACACACACACACATACATATATACATACAGACATGCACACACGCACACACACACACGCACACAACCACACACACCTTGCGCTGTGCCTCCGTCTCAAAGTCCTCATACAGCGCCTCGTCCAGGCGGTTGTGATGCTCGACACCACGGATGCGGTCGAGGCGCGGGCGCGAGATCTCCTCGCTGCACACGCGGTGGTGACCAGGCGACGGTGCGTGTGCGTGTGTGCGTGAGTGTGTGTGAGGGGGGGGGGCACGCACGTGTATGCGTGTGCGTGTGTGTGCGTGCATATGCACATGCACGTGTGTGTGCTCCTCTGCGTACCCGTGCTCCTTTGCGTGCACTCACACTGTGATCTCCACAAGCGGCAGCTCTCGGATGCTCTCGCTCGAGTCAAGCGCGTTTTCGACCAGCTCACGGATGGAGGTGTACAGGCACTTGCCCGGCTGTGCACAACGAGTACACGGTCAGGGGGGGGGCACGCACACGCAGTCAGGCTGCATGCTGCTGGTGTGTATGGGTCATGCTGCTGGTGGGCACGACGGGCTGTGAACACGCTGCATGCGAGCGCCCCCATGCGCCATGCGCCCATGCACATGCGCGCTCGCCATGCAAGGATCGCCGCGCAGGCACGCATACCCACGTTGTCAAAGCCCGCGATGTTCTTGTTCTCTGCGTGTGTACAGTGGACGCACTGGTCAACAGGGAAGCGGCTCCGAGCACAACATGCGTTCAAACGCACCAGCAAAAAACTCCGCTGGGCTCTTTGTCTGCAGGTTCTTGTGTCCGCCCTTGTTGGACGCCTCCGCCTTGGGTGCCATGCTGATTTGATGCGCTAGTACTAGCTCCACCCCCGTCTAGTAGTGCTTGAGCGTGAGCGGAGCGCTATGATTCGGTCATCGCAGCTCGGTGTTTACCTTGCACCACTCCGGTAATCGCGGTGGCGAACCAACACGGGACCAACGTACCTCAGCGCCACGTTGGCGCCTGCACCCCACACTTTCCCAAAGTGTTCAGCTCAGTTGATGGCGTTTCGTCAGCATCCTCTGGGGCAACGCGAGTCCCACCACGATGCGGAGCTTGGCTCGCCCTCCTCGCATGGCGACGCGTGCAAGCGCACGCCTGGTGGCTGCAGTGCGAGGTGTCGTCCAGGCGCAGCAGGCCATTCCATGCGCTGGTCGCGCTGCCATCGCACCCAGCGGCATGTTCTCCGGCCGTCGCTTCATGGCTGGGCAGCCCCGCCTCGCTGGTGGCAACATCTTCCAGGCCAGGGCGGCAGCTACTGATAAGGAGACCAGCGCCAGCGCCACAGTAGTGGAGCCCATGCTGCTGCCCACGTCCGACGAGTCCGACAAGCTGCTGCGCATCCGCCACTCGGTGAGGCAGCGATGCGGGAGCACGATGGCCCACCGAGTGGTGCCAACCTCACACCTCGCAAGGCGATATCTGGCGCCACGCGCCTGGCTGTCAATCCTTGCATCGTGAACGGCTTTCGTGGCCTGCTGCGTGCCACACATGCATGCATGCGAGCGCTGCTTGGTGTGTCTGCTTTGATGTGCATGGTGTGCTGCGGTGCACGCATGGCACGCATGGGCCAGCATGGGCCAGCACGGGCATGGGGTGCCAGCGAGGGCATGAGACACACACACACACACACACACACACACAAACACAAACACTCCAGGCGTGTTGCATGCACCTCGTCACCTCGTCACCACACTTCCACACACGCATCATCCCGTCGTTGCATGCAGTGCGCACACATCATGGCCATGGCGGTGCAGCGCATCTACAAGGACGCGATGGTCACACAAGGCCCGTGGACCGACCGCGGCTTCTTCTACGACTTTGAGATCAAGGAGCAGGTCACCGACAAGGACCTGAAGAAGATCAGGAAGGAGATGCAGAAGATTGTTCGCGCCGACCTTCCGTTCATCAAGGAGGAGGTGCGTTGCCAATACCCGTGGCACAAGCACACTGATGTCGCCCTTGGGAGGGCATGCGGCGGCAGGGCACGGAGAGACTGCTCTGGCCGTTTTGACGACGCTCTCACCGCATTCAAAGTTTGAACCGGGGGGGGTACGGTTAGGGGGCGCAGCCATCGGTTGCCTGCTGCGCCTGCACCTTCACACCCGCCCGCCTCACAGCCATGCAGTCCAGTGGTGTCCTTAAGGAAACTGAGAGTTTCCTGTTTGCCCCCGCAACATTGGAGGAACATGCCGAATTGCTCTCGCAGGAGGCGATTTTTTTTTGCGGAAAGTGCGACAATTGCCGATTTTCACACTTTTCGGAGCAAAATTCCCGCGATTCGCCCCCGCAATTTCCCCCACATTTTCCGTTTCGCTCCCGCAACGTGGGCTGCCGGAGCTGCGGGGGCGCTAAGGACATCACTGATGCAGTCCCCATGGCCTCGCCAGGCTGTGCTGCAAGCACACGCAGCTGAGCTCAGAACGCCTGCGCATGCCGCCGTGTGCCGCCGTGGCCGCACACTCGCAGGTCCTCGTAGATGAGTGCCAATGCCCGCATCGCCCCCGCGGCATGGCCAGGCTTGCCATACTGTAGCCGCACGCAGCTGGTCATGCATGTGCCACCCTCACACAGGTGCTCCCCAAGGAGGGCCAAGGCCTTCCGCAATGCAAGCACACCCAGCTGACCAGCTGACCGCTGCCTGTGTGCATGCGTGCCGTCTGCGTCCGCAGATGTCCCCGAGGAGGCCAAGCCCCGCATATCCGTGCAGTCCGACAGCCGCACAACCCGGACAGGCGTGCTGCACTCAAACCACACGCAGCTGACCGACCGATGCGTACATGCGTGCCGTCCGCGTCCGCAGGTGTCCCCGGAGGAGCCCAAGCCCCGCATCCCCGCGCAGGCGCGCAGCCCCACAACCTGGCCGAGCGTGTCGCACTTGGATCACAGCAGCTAACTGAACGATGCGTACATGCGTGCCGTCCACTTATATCACAGCAGCTGACTGAACGATATGTGCATGTATGCCATCCGCGTCCGCAGGTGTTCCCGGAGGAGGCCAAGCCTCGCATCCCCGCGCAGGCACGCAGCCCCACAACCCGGCCAAGCGTGTCGCACTTGGATCACAGCAGCTGACTGAACGATGTGTGCATGCGTGCCATCCGCGTTCGCAGGTGTCCGCGGAGGAGGCCAAGGTCCGTATCTCCGCGCAGAATGAGCCGTACAAGCTGCAGATCCTCGAGTCGATCCTGGAGCGCACGCCCGACGCGGCGATCACGATCTACCACATCGGGGAGAAGGAGGACCCGAAGCATTGGTGGGTCATGGTCCGGCTAGTAAGCCTTGAACAGGGTAAAGGCTTCAGGGGTTTGTTTGGGGTTGTTTCCTATCAGAGGCGATTATGATCTACCACATCAGGGAGAAGGAGAGCCCAAAACACTGGTGGGTCATGTTACCTGTTACCGGCTAGCAAGCCTTGCACAGAGGCTGCAGGGGTTTGCTTTCTATCGGAAGTTAATCGGAAGCTGTCACGATCTACTACATCAGGGAGAAGGAGGACCAAGAGCACTGGTGGGTCATGCTCTGGCCAGCAAGCCTAGAACTGGGGGGGGGGCTTGCTCCGGCTAGCAAGCCTTGAACAGAGGCTTCAGGGCAGGAGGGGGGGGGCAGAAGGGCAGATTCCCTACCCCGTGATCAGAAACTTTGAATTGTCACTCAGGACCGGCGCCATGCCCTTCCCTTCCCTTAGTGACATCCATATTCACCCCTCACAAAATGGGCCCCGGGGGGGTCCCCCCCACCACCCCCCCGGGACTTTTCCAAAAGAATCCTTTAACTTTCTACTCCGACCGCCGATCAACACGAGAGTGGGCGCGTTGGATTCCTTTCATCAAGAGCAGTCCAAATTCACCCTCAGATCATCCACACACACAATACAAATTGTAGAGGTGTGGGGGTCTCACACCGGACAGCTTGTGGACTACTGGTTCACGCCCCCTGAGTCAAGATTTTATGCAGACCTCCGATTGGGCTGGGAGTGGGCGCGCTAGATTCGCCGTATGATGCAGATGCCAAATGCATGGTCATTCAAGTGGTTCATTTGTTGGGAGGGTGTGGATAGGGCCTTGGAGTGTGGGGCTGTACCTAGGCGCGTGGCCGCCTTCTAAGGTCATTTACGGGAGTTGGAGTGAGTTGCACAGCCACCACATGACACCATATATAGGGAACGACGTTACGAAGCTGCCCACCAAGTTTCAGCTTCAACAGAGGAGGCCTGGGTGTGTACCTGGGGGGGGTCCCCCTAGGGGACTTTCAAAAAAAAACGATCATGGGGTCTGAAGAACAACATCTGACCCCTGCTCCAGGGGTTTGTTTGCTATCAGAGGCAATCACGATATATCACATCGGGTAAAAGTTATCGGGTAGTGGGAGGACCCCAAGCACTGGTGTGGATTGAGGTGGAAGTGGGAGGGGGGGGGGCACGTAGTGAAGGAAACAGCTAATAAAAACCCTGTCACCCTGCAACCTCCAGGTGGGACCTGTGCGCGGGCCCGCACGTCGACCGCACCGGCGACATCGCCGTCGAGGGCTTTGACCTCGAGAGCGTCGCTGGCGCATACTGGCGCGGCGACGAGAACAACGCAATGCTGCAGCGGCTGTACGGCACGGCGTGGGAGTCCAAGGAGCAGCTCGCGGCGTACTACAACCTGAAGGTTAGTCCAAGAGGTGGATGGGAGTCCAAGGGGTGGGGTGGGTGGAAGTCCGAGAGGCGCCGGTCCAGCGGCTGTACGGCACGGCGTGGGAGTCCAAGGAGCAGCTCGCGGCGTACTACAACCTGAAGGTTAGTCCAAGAGGTGGATGGGAGTCCAAGGGGTGGGGTGGGTGGAAGTCCGAGAGGCGCCGGTCCAGCGGCTGTACGGCACGGCGTGGGAGTCCAAGGAGCAGCTCGCGGCGTACTACAACCTGAAGGTTAGTCCAAGAGGTGGTTGGGAGTCCAAGGGGTGGGGTGGTTGGAAGTCCAAGGGGTGGTATGGTGGTTGAGATTCCAAGGAGCTGCTGGCTGCGCACTACAACCTGAAGGTAAGTCCAAGAGGTGGTTGGGAGTCCAAGGGGTGGGGTGGTTAAAAGTCCAAGGGGCGAGGGTCCAGCGGCTGTACGGCACGGCGTGGGAGTCCAAGGGGCAGCTCGCGGCGTACTATAACCTCAAGGTACGGTGGGAGTTGGGTGGGAGTTGTTTGGCTGTTTGGTTGGGTTTGCTGGACAGCCATGCACTGCCAGGCAGGGACCGTTCCAGCCGGCTCTGCCGGCTTGACTGGTCACAAGGCCACTACTGTGACCCTGAGGAAGGTCCTCTCCTATATGCTCCTTGCCAGACACGTCTCTCAGAGACCGCTGTTTGGGGTAGCCGGCGGGAGCGGTAGTCTATCGGCCGGGAGCCGGCGGTACTCTAGTACTTAAGTGTGCTGGAGTATCGGCGGGTGTCTCTAGTAGAAGAGTAGCCTGCTTAGCTGGAAACCCCGTGTTACTTGTAACTTGTTTGATTGGGTGGTTGGCAGGCCACGGGGTGGTTGGGTGGTTGAGATTCCAAGGAGCAGCTGGCTGCCTACTACAACCTGAAGGTGAGTCCAAGAGGTGGTTGGGAGTCTGAGGGATGGTGGGGAGTCCAACGGGTAGGGAGGCTAAGCGTCCAAGGAGCAGCTGGTTGTACTTCAACCCGAGTCAGTTCAAGGGGTGGTTGAGAGTCCAAGGGGTGAGGTGCTTAGGTGCGCTGTGCACAACAGTTAGTTACATCGGCTTTCTAGCAAAGACTACCTTCTAGTCCTAGTACCACCGCCTAGACCCAAGTCCAGTTCTGGCCCTAACAATTGCTTGTGAGGGGCGGTAGCTACCAGCCGGCTGCCTGCCAACGTGTGGTCCCAGAGCAAAAAGGAGAGCTTTTGTGCGACGCCTCCAAAATAGGTCCTTACTGCTTTCTCAGTCTGCTGCTGCCAAACGAGAGCGCAACCGCGCCAACCGCGCGGCCGACGCAGCTGTGCAGAGAGACAGGGAGAGGTGGATCGGCCAGCAGGTGGCGGAGGCGCAAGACATGCTACGCAAGAAGAATCTGCGCCAGTTTGCGCGCGCGTGCGACAGGCTGGCGGGCCGCAGCCGCAGCCATCAGATCCCACCTGCCATGCGGGACGTCTCGGGCGCGCTGCACAGCGGTCCAGACGGGGTGCTGAAGGCCATGACAGAGTCATTCGACAAGCTATATGGCGGGGAGACCAAGCTCAGCGACGAGACCCTGAACCAGCTGGAGAACGATGTAGCGGCGTTTGAGCTCACACGCGCCACAGAGGTGGACGAAGCGCACGGGCGCCCCCCTGACCTGGCTGAGACGGAGGCGTGTGTGCGAGCGTTGCGCTCGGCCGCCGCTCCGGGCGGTGACCAGCTGGACGCCATGCTGTTGCGGTGCCCACCTGCCATCGCATGGCTCCACCGGGTCATCATCGCCGTATGGCGGTCGGGGAGAGCCCCGAGGGAATGGAAAACTGCTATTATCACACCGTTATATAAGGGGAAGGGTCCGCGTGACTCCCCTGGTAACTACCGCGGTATAAGCCTTCTCTCTATTGCCGGGAAAGTGTACGCTGCCATACTTCTGCACCGCGTCTCCACGCAGGTTGATGGTCAGTTGCATGAGGCTCAGTGTGGTTTCAGAAAAAGCAGAGGCACTGTTGATGCAATTTTTACTCTGCGCTCGCTGAGCGCGGCACATGCCGAGTACAAACAATGCATGGCTGTGGCATTTGTCGACTATTCTAAAGCTTACGATTGCATAAACCGTGCGGCACTGTGGAGAGTCCTTAGATTATATAGTGTTCATCCGCACATTATTGATCTGTTGGAGGATCTTCACACCAACACCGCAGCTGCCGTGCGGCTGGCTGGGAAAATCGGGCACGAATTCCCCGTGTCGTCTGGTGTGCGACAGGGGTGCGTCATTGCTCCTGTGTTGTTCAATGTTTTTATTGACCACATAGTGAAAAAGGCGCTAGACATGATGCCAGAGGGGGCTGGCGTGTCAGTCGTGACCCGAGCCGGCGGCTCTGTGTTGTCGTCGTCGGTTGAGCGCATAGTAATGCTGATGTATGCCGACGATTTATGTTTGTTCTCGCATGACCCAGCTCAGTTGGCGCTTATGCTGAAAATCCTTGACAAAGTGTCCTCTAGCTTTGGCATGCAAATCAACGCCGCCAAGACAGAAGTGATGATTTTGCCAGCAGATTTTGACGCGGATCTGCCCACGTTTGCGCTGACTGGTGGTGAAGTGAAGACCGTCTCTGCATTTAAGTATCTAGGGAGTTGGATAACCCAGAGTGGTGGTGTGGAAAAGGAGATCGGTGTGCGTGTCGGTCGCGCGCTGGGCGTGTTTGCGTCTTTTGATAAGATTTGGGCCAGCAAGAAGATGCAAGTGCAGTCTAAGATGCGGGTTTACAACACTTTCGTGCTGCCCCACTTTCTGTACGGCTGCGAAACATGGGCCCCTACTAAAACACAACTGACTCGATTGGAGGTTGCCCACTCTAACTGCCTTCGTCGCATTCTGGGTGTGCGCCTGGTCGACCGGCACAGATTAACTTATATTCGGCAGGCGTGCGACACTGAGCCAATTGAGAGCCTTGTGGCAAAGCGATCAATGCAGTGGCTAGGCCATGTGATGCGCATGCCGGCTTCTCGTCTTCCTCGTACGACTTTTGACTGCACAATGGATGTGGCTCGGCAGCAAGGCCGGCCTCCAGCCTCCTCCCGACACTATTTTCTTAAGCTACTGATTCAGCAGCTAGGCGAAACTAGTGGCACTCGTTCTGATTGGAAGACTTTTTCGGACACGGCGTTTGAGCGTGCTCAGGATAGGGTCGGGTGGAGAGCCGTGGTGTACGGTCCGGCTGCCCCTCAGGCGCCGGCCCCTCCACCACGGCGGTCAAGTAGATTGGCAAGCGCCACTTGACCCCCTATCCCCTAGAAGCAGTTAGGACCTATTTTGGAGGCGTCGCACAATAGCTCTCCTTTTTGCTCTGGGACTACACGTTGGCAGGCAGCCGGCTGGTGGCTACCGCCCCTCACAAGTAATTGTTAGGGCCAGAACTGGACTTGGGTCTAGGCGGTGGTACTAGGACTAGAGGTAGTCTTTGCTGGAAAGCCGATGTAACTGTAACTGTAACTGCTTTCTCAACACAGCCACACAACCGCTCAAGCACACCCACTCACACTCACACTCGCTATCGCACTCTTACCCCCCCCCCCCTCAGGCCGAGGCAGCGCGCCGCGACCACCGCAAGCTCGGCACCGAGCTCGACCTGTTCTCAATCCAGGACAGCGCTGGCGGCGGTCTCGTGTTCTGGCACCCCAACGGCGCGATGGTGCGCCACCAGGTACGAGGGGTGAAGGGCCTTCCCACACTAGCATGCTTATAATCGGTGCCACATTTGGGGACCCCTCGAAACGCCCCCTACGCGTGCCCCCTCGATGTGCATGGCGTGCATACGCTATTTCAAGGTTGTGCCGCGCGATGGAAACATCCTGGTGGGCTGTAGGGGTGAGGGCAGGGTGTGAGGTCGCCAGGTCTGGGCCAAAGGGGGTGGTCAGTATGCCAGATGCCTTGCCCAGTTTCCCAGGTGCCCTGGAACTAGTTCCAAAACAAAAACTTGGTAGCGGGATGAGCGACGGTGCGGCCGACAATGTCCCATGCTCCGCGCTTTGGAACTCGTTCTAGGGAAACCGTAACCGACAGGGAGAGGTTATGAAACTGACGACGATCAACATTCGGCCGATGGTCCTAAAACCAAGGGACTCCATTCCGCGTCTATGGGTGTTTGTAGTACCTCGGGGGGCCAAGGGATGGCTTGTGGCGTGTGGGGGGTCGGCCTACCGCCCCAAAATGCGCCACTCCGAGCCCAAGACGCGCGCCTAGTGAAAGGGAACACCAGATCTCCGGGCATGGGCTGTTAGTATATGATATAAGGCAGCTGTTTGCGGAGCGGCACGTCCGGGGGCGCAGGGAGCGCTGCGCAGTTGCTGCGCGCGTGTGCGCGCTGGCACTGCATGGCGCATTGCGTGCCCATGCAGCCCAGTCACAAAGTTGCCTGATGGCCGCTCTGGGGCAACAAATCAATTGAATATGATATATAAATCCTGCTGGGAGGGTGCGCACGCAGGGAGAGGCGCTGGGCACTGTTTCGTGGGGGCTAGTGGGTGTGGGCAGGGGGTGACAGACAGCGCCAGCTCGACGCCCTGGCGCGCCCGACCCGTGCCTGCAGCAGCGCAATGCCATATTATACTCATATGGCGTCTCTACAGCCGCGGAGGAGGCCGCGAACGGCGTTGCCGCGACGGCGGGTGTCGCGCTGACGGGCAGGTCCCCGCTCCGCGCCCTGACCTCACTCCGCTCCCCAACCAACGCAGGGGATCTCGGTTGGATTATTAGAAAAGCGATGCGCGTGCGGGAAGCGGGGCGGGGGGCTCAGGGAGTGAGCTAAAGTTGGGGAGCCCTGTTTTGAGGGTCCAGTCACACTGGCGGTGGACCCCCCCCCCTTTGGGTCTGGGCCATGGGGCGCCAAGGGGCCCTCTCCGCGCCCCGCGCGGAGTCAAGTGTTCCGTGCACCGTGGGCTCCACACGACCCCAACGGCGCGATGGTGTGCCACCAGGTAAGATGGGTGACACACTGAAGTATACCTAGGTTTAGGGGTTAAGGGTTTTGGGTTTTAACAAGTAACACGGGGTTTCCAGCTAAGCAGGCTACTCTTCTACTAGAGACACCCGCCGATACTCCAGCACACCTAAGTACTAGAGTACCGCCGGCTCCCGGCCGATAGACTACCGCTCCCGCCGGCTAGACTACCCCAAACAGCGGTCTCTGAGAGACATGTCTGGCAAGGAGCATATAGGAGAGGACCGTCCTCAGGGTCACAGTAGTGGCCTTGTGGCCAGTCAAGCCGGCAGAGCCGACTGGCGCTGACTGGAACGGTCCCCGCCTGGCAGTGCATGGCTGTCCAGCTCTCGTTTGCATGGGGCTCAGCCGGCGCCCCATGCCTCATGCATGGCCAGGTCCCACCCTCCAGGGGTGCATGGACGACAGAGTTGTCATGGAGGCTGCCTGAAGACCTTCCAACGCCAGTCACGGCAGACGAGCGACCCCGAGGATGAGCGCGGTGAGCGAACGCCCGATTGAGCGCGGTGACGAGCGCTGCATTGGTGAAGCGGATTTACTCTGTGTTGCCTCGGCGGTCGCCACCGCTGAAGGCGTGATGGTAGCCCGCCTCCACGGGCAGCCATCTTGACCAATGTCCAGCATGCATTGACGGGCGCCAGCTTCTCCGCTCGTCGATCAACTCGTCGAGATCGGTGCCGCATGGCGTCCTGCATGGGGGGAGGAAAAGGGCCGTCTCCCAGCACGGGCCGCGGCAGCGCCGCGGCTACTCGTCAAGCCATGGCAGCGCTGGGCAAGCCGCTCCTGAAGTGTTCCACCGAGGGGCAGTCTAGCAGGAGCCGGGCCAGTCGTATTTTACCCCGCTCGTCAGTGGCACGGAGATCCTCGTCACCAGCAGTGCATCCCTCCAATGCGTCAATAAAATAGGGTCTTAGGGTTTTAGGGTTTAGGGTTTTAGGGTTTCGGGTTTTATCGCACACGCAAACGTCGCCGTGCACCACGCATTGCCTTCGAGGCAGACGCCGGCGTGTCAGCATGCACCCTGCGTGTGTGCCCCGTGCACTGGCACGCCAATGGCACGATGGTGCGCCACCAGGTAAGACGGGGGAGACAATGGTGTCTGTCGGCATGCATCCTGTGTGTGCCCCCGCGCCCGCCTTGAACAGGGGGGGACGTTGTAGGAGCGTTGTGTCGGCATGCACCAGTGTTTCCGTTAGCCACCCCGCAACCCGACAAAGTGCACTTTCGGGTTGAGATTGGCCGATTCGGACTGGCGCGTCAGGTTGAGATTGCGCGAAGTCCGACCCGAAAAAGTGTGAAAAACTGCATTTTCACACTTTTCCGGCAAAATTCGCCTCCGTCGGGATGAGATTGGCGTATTGAGCCTGGGTTGAGCCATCATTTTTCCAAGATCCTTAACGGAACCACTGGCATGCACCCTGCACCTTGCCTCGGCATGCACCTTGCCATCACATGCACACACCCCAGCCTGACCCTTCAGTAACAGTAACAGTAACACGGGGTTTCCAGCTAAGCAGGCTACTCTTCTACAGGCTACTCTTCTACTGACCCTTCACCACGTGTAAAACTGCACCTCCACATCAGACGCAAGTTGTCCCTCCCTGCCCCAAAACACACACGTTCTTATTGATTCTCAATCAAATCCAACCAAATCCAGATCGAGACGTTCTGGAAGAACCTCCA
>VFSX01000665.1:27500-35000 GCA_016618255.1 Chlamydomonas sp. UWO 241 | reverse complement strand
TTTGACATGGTGCGTGTGACAAGATTTGAAGTCTCAGTTAACAGATGTGGCGTGTGAATGGTGTGCGTCTTCGGCGGGTGTGTGGCGTCAGGTGGCAATGCTCGACCATCCAGCTGGATTACAAGCTTCCGGGGCGGTTCAACACGGTGCATTTTGCATGGTGTGGGAGGGTGGCAGTGGCGGTGGCGGTGGTGGTGGCGGTGGCAGTGGCAGCGGCAGCGGCAGTGGCAGTGGCACCTAGTTTGGCAGTGCCAGTGGCGCCTATTGACAGTGGCAGTAGCAGTGGCACCTGGAGTAACCTTGCAGAGCTGTTTGACATGCTGGGCCAGCAGATCCCCCCCGATCACAACCCACCCAACGCACAGCCGCACGTGTCCCTAACTTCATGCACACAAGTGCAACACACACACACACACACACACACACCACATCAGGAGTACACTGACAGCGTCTGCGACGCGCCAGCGCCCGATCATGATCCACCCGTTCACTCGCCACACACGTGTGCCCTTGCCTTTGCCTGCACATACACACAAACACACGCACACATATGCACACATACACGCACACACACACACACACACACACACACGCGCGCACACACACATGCACACTCACAGGAGTACATCGACAGTGACTCGACGCGCCAGCGCCCGATCATGATCCACCGCGCGATCTTCGGGTCGCTCGAGCGCTTCTTCGGAATCCTGATTGAGAACTACGCTGGAGCCTTCCCGCTGTGGCTGGCACCAGAGCAGGTGTGTTTGTGCGCACACGTGGGGGTGTGGCTGTTTGGAAGGAGGGAGGGAGGCATCGTGATTGAGAGTTTTGGCTGGCGCTGGAGCAGGTGCATGCGTGTGTGTGTGGGGGGGGGGGAGGAAGGGACGTGGTACGGAGCGAGCAAGGAGAGAGAGAGAGACAGGGGCACAGAGAGAGAGAAAAGACGCACGCACACACACACACACAGGCACACGCACAAACGCGCACACGCACACACACATGCGCACAGACACACACACACAAACAAACACACACACACACACACAAACACACACACACATGCAGGTCCGCCTGCTTACGGTGAACAGCGAGGCAGAGCCCTACGCTCACGAGGTTGCTGCAGAGATGCGGCGCGCGGGCGTGCGTGTGTCTGTAAAGGTGCGCGCGTGCGTGCGTATGTGTGGGGGGGGCGTGTTTGCAAGGTGTGTATGCGCGTGCGTGTGTGTGTGTGTCAGTGTCTGGTTTGGAGGGGGATTTAAGTGCCTGAGGTGCGCGTGCGAGGTTGCGGCGGAGATGCGGCGCGCGGGCGTTTCTGTCGAGGTGCGTCTGTGTGTGCGCGTGTGTTGAAGGTGCGTGTGGCTTTCAGGGTGTGCGTGTGTGTGTGTGTGCGGCCGGCGTGCGGCGTGCGGCGTGCATGCGTGTGTGTGGGGGTCAGTTTTGGAGGTACGCGGCACAAGGTTGCGGCGGAGCTGCTGCTGCTGTGTGTGTGTGTGTGTGCGTGTGTTGAAGGTGCGTGTGACTGCGCATGTCTCCAGCAATTACCTCCCACACACCACATAAGCACACGCACACATGTGTGCACACACATACACACTCCTTAAAGACACGCGCACGCCTGCGCACTGCCCCCCCCCCAAGCACACAAACACACACACACACACACACACAAACACACACGCACGCACGCACGCTCGTACACGCACCTCGACAGACACGCCCGCGCGCCGCAGCTCTGCCGCAACCTCATGCCGCGTACCTCCAAAACTGACCCCACACACACACACGCATGCACGCCGTACGCCGGCCGCACACACGCACACACACACACACACACACACACACACTCACACACGCACACAACAAGCAGAGCAACGCGTCCATCCCCAAGCTCGTGCGCACGGCGCAGCAGGCCAACACACACACACACACTTATGCGCACGCAGACACACACACACATTCCATTCCATTCCAGATCATTACAAATATAACGGCGATATTGTTCCAGAGGTCTGCATAAGGGCGTCTGCCAATAGTGGGTGACACTCGTCGGGTGACCACTCGCCGGTTGACCACTCGTCACACACACACACACACGCACACAGACACACACGCACACACGCACACGCACACGTGACCACTCGTCACTCAGACACACACACACGCACACACGCACACGCACGCACACACGCACAGAGCAACGCGTCCACCCCAAAGCTCGTGCGCACAGCACAGCAGGCCACACACACACACACACACACACACACACTCATGCGCACGCAGACACACACACGCACACACACACACACTCATGCGCACGCAGACACTGGTACACACACACACACGCACACACAGACGCACACAGACACACGCACACACACGCACGCACGCACGCACACACACACACAACATGCAGAGCAACGCGTCCATCCCCAAGCTCGTGCGCACGGCGCAGCAGGCCAAAACGTGCACACACACACACACACACACGCGCGCGCGCGCGTGCACGCACGTGCAAAGCAACGCGTCCATCCCCAAGCTCGTGCGCACGGCGCAGCAGGCCAACACACACACACACACGCACACAACATGCAGAGCAGCGCGTCCATCCCCAAAGTCGTGCGCACGGCGCAGCAGGCCAAAACGCGCACACACACACACACACATAGGGCGCGGCAGTATACCGTATACGTGGGCCCGTATACCGTATAATACCGTATACCGTATACCGTATATAAGGGTATACGTGTATACCCTTGATTCCTTGATCCGATTGAGATGGGAACGGTGGATTCGGATGCCTGACATGATGGGCACCACAAATCCACTCTAACAAGCATAATTTGCTATGTTTGGTTGAGAGGAAACACAAAACCAGGCTTTTCTCACTGCATGGCAGCCGGAGCGTCCCTGCGTTCCATGCAACCACCATATTCTTCCTTCCACCCTATGCTGCGTCCAAGCGTTGTTCTGGATAGCCCTTGTCATTAGCTGTCCATTGCAAGTCGAATCATCGAAATCCATGCAGTTTCAAGGGAGTTGGAGCCTTTACGCCTTTTACTTGTCTTCCAAAAAATGCTGTATACCGTACACATCTCGCCGTATACGGTATTTATACCGTCACGGTATACATACGGTATATACCGTATACGTATACCGTGCCGCGCCCTACACACACACACACACTCACACGCGCGCACACACGCACACAACATGCAGAGCAACGCGTCCATCCCCAAGCTCGTGCGCACGGCGCAGCAGGCCAAGACGCCTGTGGTGTGCGTGATTGGAAAGCAGGAGGTGGACAACGGGACGCTGTCGATTCGGCTGCACGGCGGCATCGAGCTCGGTGGGTGTCGTATAAATATACGTGGAATGGCTTGATGATGGATGGATACACCGTCTGCCCGACCACATTCACAACGCCTGAGGCGGCGCCTGAGGCGTCCCTTTCCATGGCGCGGATCAGGCGGCGCCGCAGGCGCTCCGACCGCCTGAGGTGCCGCCTGAGGCGCACCCACGATCGCCTCGACGTCGCCTTAAGCGTTATCCAAACCACCTCAGGCGCCACACTGACCGCCTCAGGCGCCCACCACCGCCTGAGGCGCACCCCGGACCGTCTCAGGCGTTATGACCGCACTCCATGGCGCGGATCAGACGTTGGGATTTTGGTAGGGCTGTGTGGCACCACTTATGCTGTGTTGGACTTGTGCCGACACCTCACTGAAGCGGGCTGGCTACCTGATTGAAGGGTGAGGGTTTTAGGTTTCAGGTGGACCAGGAAGTCGACAACCGCATGCTCTCGGTCCCCCCCCCCCCACCCCCCACCCCACACACACACACCACTTGTCACGGGAAGTCGGGTCTAGCTTAGCGTGTCGCCAATCCACCACCGTGTCACCACCACCACCGTCACCACTCCCCTCTCCTCAGGGGCGGTCGCCAAGGACGAGGTGATCTCGCGACTCGTCAAGGCCGTCGCGTCAAAGGGCGACTTCTCGAGGGCGGGACTTGAGAGTGCAGCTGCGGCTGGGGCTGTGGCTGTGGCGGGGGCCGCTGATGGACAGAAGTGAAAGGACGGACGCAGCTGGGGACGGGGGTGACTGTGACTTTCGTTTGGGGGGGCGCATCCGGTGGGGGCGCAAGTAGTTAGGCAGGCAGCGGGCAGGCGTGCCTGTCAAGTTGTTTGGATTGAATTGGAGTTCCCGAGGAACGAATTCTTTTCGAAGTGACTCGGGATTGGGTGCAGCAGAAGACGAATAGGTGTCCGTCTTCCTGAGCCTGGCGTCCCCTCACCGTCCCGCCGCCTGACGCCAGCCAAAGTACGTTCGCCTAGGCCTAGCGCAGGTTATGGGCGCATCGCTCGGGGCGGAGCGAGCTGCTCCGACACTGGGGGCGCGCACATGCGCACGCAGCAGCAGCGCTCGCGGTGCCCACATGCACAGTCACGCCAACCCGGCCACAGCGGCCCTGTGTCACAAGCTATAGGCCTGTGCACTCAGACTGTGCCTCCCGGCCCCCAGTTGCCCTGCCAAGGGCCTAATGTGACGCTGGCCACTGCGTCACACGGCGCGGAGCATGGGACGCTCTCACCCATCGTCACCCACCACCCAGTCGAAACTTCTTGTTGAATCTGTCTGCATGATGTCTGAGGGCAAGGGCAGGTCACCTAATCCCCCAGCCGCGCTCCACACACCCGCGCACACGCACACACACCACCTTGGTATTTCTACTCGACCCAATCGCGAGCGGCCGGTGGCAATCCGTGGGTGGCAGTAGGCCCGTGGTGTCTGTTTCTCTCTCTCTCTCTCTCTCCCTCTTCTTCTCTCTGCGAGGTTTGTGTGAGCAGCCGGTGTGGACAAAACCTGGCCCCATGGCAGTTCCGCCATTTTTGCGGCGCCTCAGCGCCGCTCTCTTAACTTCCGTCCGTCAGATGCTAAATAGTTAACTGTGGTCTGGAGCTCGCACAAACGGCGGCTAGTGGACTTCCCAATGTCAACTCTTATAGCGTGCGGGCCTGCTGAATGATCGGCTTAGCCGGCGCTCCTCATGAGGATGCTGATCAGCACAGCCCTGCCAAAATCCCGACGTCTGATCCGTGCCATAGAATGCAGTCTTAACGTCTGAGACGATCCGGGGTGCGCCTCAGGCGGTGGTGGGCGCCTGAGGCGATCGGGGCGGCACCTGAGGCGGTTTGGATAACGCCTGAGGCGACGCCCAAGGCGATCAGGGGTGCGCCTCAGGCGGTCGGAGCGCCCGAGGCGCCGCCTCATCCGCGCCATGGAATGAGACGCCTGAGGCGGCGCCTCAGGCGTTGTGAATGTGGTAGGGCAGGAACGTTGGAGATGTGCTGGTTGTAAACAAACGAGCACCCTGCCGGCCCTTGACGGAGGTGTGCTGGAGGGGGCTCTCCTGTTTACACTGCTCACGTCAATCTAGCCCTCTCGATCCTTATATCTCGACACGGCATCTGAGCGCTATCACGGTATCGCCAGCGCCCACACGATCGGCTGCCACTGGTTGACCTCGAGCGCGATGAGCGGGGTGAGCAGCGAGTACGGGTGCGCGCCGACGCCCTCGCCGGTCGCGTCGTCGTAGCGCTCAAACGCGTAGCCCTGGTTCGCATACCCCTGCACGCGCAGCAGTGCATATCAGCGTGTGAGCCAGCCAGCAGCGAGGACGGGTGCGCGCCGACGCCCTCGCCGGTCGCATCCGCCATATCTTTCAAGAGAGCTCTCAAGAGAGCTACTAGGGGAGCCCCTGCGGCTAAAGAAGGCTTGCTACAGCAAGAGAGCCCCTACGGCTCGCTACAGCAAGAGAGCCTCTACAGCTATTGAAGGCTCGCTACAGCGAGACGCGTAGCCCTGGTTTGCGGACCCCTGTACCGTGTGAGCTGGACAGCCATGCACTGCCAGGCGGGGACCGTTCCAGTCAGCGCCAGTCGGCTCTGCCGGCTTGACTGGCCACAAGGCCACTACTGTGACCTTGAGGAAGGTCCTCTCCTATATGCTCCTTGCCAGACATGTCTCTTAGAGACCGCTGTTTGGGGTAGTCTAGCCGGCGGGAGCGGTAGTCTATCGGCCGGGAGCCGGCGGTACTCTAGTACTTAGGTGTGCTGGAGTATCGGCGGGTGTCTCTAGTAGAAGAGTAGCCTGCTTAGCTGGAAACCCCGTGTTACTGTTACTGTTACTTGTACAGTGAGCAGTGTGCAAAGAGAGCACGCGTGTGAGCAGGCTAGCTGCCTGCGTAGCGTTACGCAGTGCAAGATAGCGCACGAGTGCACCCATGCCAGCCAGCCCCACAACACTGGTAGCCCGCCTCACGAGGCACCTCCCTCAATCCCACGCCCCCAGGCTGCGCACTGGTTACTGTAAACTGTTAACTGAATTGGTAGGCTGGCACGCTGCGTGGCCTTGCGGGCTCTACTAGGAGAGCTCCCCTAGACGTGTAGTCTAGGCCTTAACTCACGCCGCGGGGTCCTCCGGGTGCGTACTTGTAAAAACTGCAAAACCTGTTCACTGAAAACTGAGCCCGGCAGCCCCACATGCGTGCGCGGCGAGTTCTCACATGCCATACGAGGCGCCCATCAGGCTGTCATATCGACGTGTTTTACAGGTTTTACACGTACGCGCCCGGAGGACCCCGGGGCGTGATTAAAGGCCTGGACTACACGTCTAGGGGAGCTCTACTAATAGAGCCCGCAAGGCCACGCAGCGCGCCAGCCTACCAGTCATATCGACATGCATGTGCCCGCGGCAGTGCTTCTTCGATTGGGCGGTTTCTGGGCAGTAATCATTAATTATTTATTTCCCGATGTTTGCCCGATGCTTGCCTGATGTTTGCCGTTTCTGGTCGATTTTTGCTGGTTTTTTTTGCGTTTTTTTTGTTTGCCGATTTTGGCCCTGGCCGTCTGCGGCCGGGCTGTAAGAATTAATTAATTGAAATCGATTGAAGAAGCACTGGCCCGCGTGTGCATACATATGTCTGTCAAGTGTTCAGGCCCACACTGCGTGCTCGCCTGCTTGATCGCCTTGAGCAACGCCCTCCTCAGCTCCCCATATGCGGCGAGCGCGTCGGACGCCCACCGGCTCTTGCTGGTCGCGATGCGAGCAAATGTGTCTAGCACGAGGATGTTGATGCCGACGTGTATCTGTGTGTGCGTGTGCGTGTGTGTGCGTTTGCGTGTGTGTGTGTGTGTGTGTGTGTGTGTGTGTGTGTGCGTGCGTGTGTGTGTGTGTGTGTGTGTGTGTGTGTGTGCATGCGTGTGTGTGTGTGCGTGTGTGTGTGCATCTGTGTGCGTGTGCGTGTGCGTGTGCGTGTGCGTGTGCGTGTGCATCTGTGTGCATCTGCGTATGCGTGTGTGCGTGTGCGTGTGTGTGTGTGTGTGTGTGCGCGTTTGTGCGTGCGTGGTGGTCGATTTTGCAGTGCGTCGGACGCCTTAAGCGGCGTGGTGGGTAGGTGGACGGGCGGGTGGGTGGGTGAGTGCGTGTGTGCATGCGTGCG